>JAUESP010000247.1:0-240718 GCA_030914335.1 Drosophila borborema
GTGTCTCAAAATGGCGCAGCGGATGCCCAAACACACGTGGGATACAGCCACAAGGCTAGCGGCAAGCCGTTGACTATATTCTGCTGCGCAATGCTCTGTCGCAATGTATGAAAAATAATCATCAGAGATATTGAGATATTATTGATTATTATTATGGATTATTATCGATATTATTATGGATTACTTTGCCCAGGACAGTGAATGCTAACTGACTTTGAATCCCTCTTATGTTTGATAACATAAAGGATGAACTATTCTATTGAAAGTAAGAGAAATGTAATATTAACAGTATTATTAAAATATAATAATTTTTGTATTAAAAATTTTTGAAAAAAAAAACCTTTTAATAAGTAGACAAACTAAAGTTTTTTTGTTTGGAATATATTCATTTTTATTTGCAATCTGTTATAGACAATAGGCAAATTCGTTCATTATTTTAGTTTTATTTTCTTCAAAGTAATCTTCATTAGTTATTATACACTTGGACCAATTTATTCCCATGAAGTTATCTAGCGCAGCTTTAAAGCAAAATAAGGAAGTAAATGATTTCATATATATTTCAACTTGCCATTGTAACATGAAACCAATATACCCTTTGCAGGTCTGCAGGGGACATTACGCAGTGAGCTAACCGCGACGTGTGCTCATTAAGGACAACAAGCAGTTGAGGTCCTTCGAGCTGTGTGTATGTGTGTGTGGAGTGGCCAAACCATTGATAATTATGCAATTTTGCAGGACGACTAAACAAATTATGTTCACTAAATTAAATCTTAACTCGTGCTGGCGCACTTCGTTTTTTTTTTTATTATTATTTTTGGCGAACACGTACGCCTGCTAACCTCAATTGTGGGTAATGGCAATCCTTGGCATGTTGTGGAGCGCCTGTGGATTGACATGTGGCAGAATGCTGGGCCTAAGATCTGGCCAACAGCTGCTGTCGACTTCTGTTGAGCGCGAAGCTCGTGCTCTAACAAAGCAATCACAAAAAGGACTTGTCCCCATTCTTGCCAAGCTGCACACAGACAAAAGCTGCCTGCTGTGAGACGACTTAAGAATAGAAATGCAAAAACTCTCGATAGCTCATTGAATGCGAACGAAAACCCTGAACTTACTTGCGATCCCAATGAAAGTGAGTGATGACATCAGCTAGACTATTATTTGGCTTAGTCGATCCAAGTAATTAGAGCTGTTCCCAGATGAAAACATTTGCAATCAAATAATTTTTCATTTGCAGCTAATGAAGCTTTGTTTCATTGTGATTTTCCCTCTTTCGATTTTGTTTTTGTAATCAAGAAATTGAACGCGCAAGATAAAATGATTATTGAATAACAAAATTTGTGCGCAACAAATTTTAGCGCATTGTTTCCCTATAACGAATTGTTCAATGTTCAAATCGATTTATTTTATGCCGCGCTCTCTCTCCTCTCTCTGTCTGTTTCTAACGATTTCAATTACTTTTGTGAAGGGCCTCCACTTGTTCACAGTGTGAATTATATTCTGAAGTGGGCTAGTCCCCTCTCTCTTTCTCTCTCTCTCTCTCTCTCCTATGTCACCCTTGTTCTCTCTGTCTCTGTTGGTAATGAAAAAACGATAAATCATGGCACAAAGAAGTTTAGTTTTTGTACGTATCTGTTGTTTTTTATGCTCAATTCCATATTTTATATATCTTCTATTTTTTGTGTTTTGATTGTTCCTTTATTGTAAAGTGTAACATTGATTAACATTAGTAGCGTTGATTGTTGTGTTGTTGTTGTTGTGTGTTATTTTTCTTCTTCTTCTATTCTCTTCAGTCTATTCTATGCTGCGTTCCATTGTAGACACATTGGCCCCATTGTGTGTTGTTGCGCACAGTGGGACACTTTCCATCATCACACTTTGGAATGATGGAACGTTTCGCTGGGCCAGCCTCTGGCAGCATCCCCCCACCACACTCGCCACTCACCTTCAGCCCCTTGGAACATGCGCCCTGCGCCATTTGGGGGGCCTCACAATATGTTTCCGAGCATATGATATATGTCTATTTGCTGTTTGCTGTTTGCTGTTGCTCTGCGATGTAAATCAAAATGATTTCTTCCTCTTTATAGCATGGATCATGATGTTTTTTTCTTTTTAATGAACTGATGGATACGAAACAAAGAGAGATGAGCTGTTGTTGAGTTTGCGGGCAAGAGGATTACTCTAGAGACTTTTCCAGGTAGTGAGACTAAAGTTTTATTAAATCTCATTAAAGTTTAATTTCTTTTTTCAATCATATTTCGAAAATGGTCTTTCTCAAAATCTGGTATGTAAAGCTCTCGGCCTAAGCTGGAAACTGATTAATGAAAAGCTTAGCTTTTAATCTATCTAAACTGGGTATTGATGTTTATTTTTTTTAACGAATGTAGAAATTGTAGAGCTAAATAATCTGTCGTTATGAAAGGGGCAAGATATTGGCCATCGCCTCGTCGTTTAAGTGCTATAATTTTTTTGTAAATGGCATAAAGTTTTAGCATGAATTATTTCTCCTGTATTTATTATTCATTTCATTTATTTTTTATGTGTTGAATGGATGCCAATGCATATTTGATATTTAAACAATCAGATTTGATCAATAGCTTAGCCACTTGCTAATATGTATTAATCTTGAATTAGAAAAATATATTTGAGACATATTTTGTTTAACATATTGGGAACAAATAGGAGCAAGTAGAGTTAATATCAAATGTCTACGGCTTTGGAGTTGCATACCTTAACTTCCCTATGTCCCTATGACGCTTAAAAAAGTACCTTGTATATTTAAATAACTAGTATCTATTGTTGATAGATATCTACTATAATTCATGTGAAAGCAGAAAAATTGCTTATTATTTTCTACACTTGGCAATAGAATTTTCCACATTTGTTATCATTTGCAGGTGTGAATGTGAAATTGATCTGCATTGAATATTTGAGATCTCCGTCTCCGAATAAATCTCAGTGTGTGAGTGCTAATCTTATCACTCGCGAAATAAGTCTCTTTAAAAGATTATAAAACGTGAATACCTCAACGCAAAAACAAACAGACGAAGACGGAAACGGGAAAAAATCTCTAGGTCGGAGTAAGAGCTTACGTGATACTTGTTCCGTTTCACTCCTGGGTAGAACGTAAGCATTGAAACGGATAACTGTTCTTTGCGAGCAACACTCAGTCTGAGCTTATATACATATAATATAACTACCATAACATACATAACAACTATCATAACATATAACTACTCTCTAAGATTTGTTCAAGTATTGGGCCTCAATTCTAAGACATCTTTGCAATTTTATGGCATGCCATTCCAATTTAATAAATCATAGTTGAATCATATTTAACAGCGCTGCCAAAAAGATGACAAAACATATAATGCAAAACTGAGAGAAAGAGTCAAAAACATACAAAAAATAAAAATAAAGAAGAGCATAAGAAGAGACGTCGACAGGGGCAGCAACACGAAAACGGCCATTTGTCAAAGCGAAGGGCAGTTGGCCAATAAAATTGCCGGAGAAATGGCCATAAAAGCAGCGGAGGATGGCCGAATGAGCCACCGTTGCTCACAGTTGGCCAAAAGGCGCCACAGCAACTTCGACTTAAAGTTATGTGGAAAATTGATTTTGCGGTAGCCGGGGCAATAAATGTTTTAGCTCAAATGGTAAACACAAGTAAAAGAGCTAACGAGAGTGAGAGATAGAGCCAAAGAGATGGGGCATGGGCGGAGCAGCACGCAATCAACTGGGCAACTGGACAAGTGGACAACTGGACAACTGGACAACTGAGCAACTGGATTTGCGGTCTTGCGCAGTGCATGGAAAAACTTTGACAATGTAAGAAATATGCATGGCAACAGCAGCAAAGGATACAGGACCAGAGAGCTAAGAGTGTGGCCAAAGACTGCTTTGGAGGAAATATGATGACATATCGCGTCATAGTTCAAACGGCAGGGAATCCTCTGATCAATTTTGCACACAGCAAGGCGCCATCCTTTTTTTTTTTTTTGGTAGCATTGCATGAGGTTTGAATCTTTGATACCCTGTAGCTGAGTAATCCACAGCTAAGCTGCTGTTAAGCTGTGCACAGTGTATGGAATATGCAGAAGTTCTTTGTACAGAAATGTACTTGAATTCAATGAAATGAAGGAGTTTATATAATATTGAATAATTTGGTAATACAAATATGTAAACTTTTTTTCGAGAATACTATAGAGAAAACTGAGTCAAATATTTTATTTACTTTTCAGCTTATAAGTTTTTGTTTTGTTTTATTTATTTATTTTTATTTATTTTTTTTTTTTCAATTCTATATTTAAAGACTTTCTTTTTAGATTTCAACTTTATGAAAGCATATATACTAATTATTTACAGGGTATCTATTGACAGTACTTAAGATATGTACTTAAACCCTATGCATGCAGTTGGCCTGGTCAGTGGCGCATTTTTCCTCGAGTGCGCCAAATCGAGGCCATAATTTTTTATTATCCAGACAGAGCCTGGACCCTTTGGCACACACACGCATACACTCAACTGTGTGTGTGTGTGTGCGTTAGCTTCTGTTGTGGCTTTTTTCGGGTTGCACTGCAGTTGCTTGAGTAGCTATAAAAATAATTAATTGGCTTTTATGTGGCAGGAGCCGTTGAAATTTCGACTTTGCCTCTTCCAATGCAAATGCAATTTCTGCCCTGTTTTCCTTTTTAATTAGTGCTATTAATAACGTTTATCATCAACATCGACAGCAACAGCAGCAGCAGCAACCGCATAATGATCATCATCATGCATCTGCATCTGCTTTGCGGTTTACACAAAACTCATTTCCGTTCGGGCGGCCATTTTGGGTTTTCATTGAAGCTTAGCATTCAGCTTTTAATTAGTTTTGCGGTTAGCCTATTGTTAACCACAATTCTGATTGAACATACATTAAAATGGTCTTTACATACATTGCACGTAGAGAGAATGCAAATTAAAAACAAAAAACAAAAAACTGCTCTAATCGGAAATGTTCAACTAGAAGATTCCCTCTGTTTCCAGCTGATGTTGCAACTAATTTTAGACTTTTTGTGTGGCATACAAGCAAAGATACAGATAAAGAGACGAACGTATTAACTAATTACTTTTTTTTTAAATAAGTTTGGCTCTTATTAGTCGATCGATGAGCATTAGAAAAGCCTGTAACTGAGTCTTATCATTTTTATACCCTGAATTTTCCCGGATT
Organism: Drosophila borborema; assembly: GCA_030914335.1. Lineage (NCBI taxonomy): Eukaryota > Metazoa > Arthropoda > Insecta > Diptera > Drosophilidae > Drosophila > Drosophila borborema. Next base: position 5,207 of record JAUESP010000247.1, read on the forward strand.
TTTTCAAAGTATTACCTATTATTTCTATATTATTTTTTCGCGCTATTTTCCGCCAGTTTTTCAAAATAATTTTTGGTTTTTCTTTTTTTTCTATTTTAATAATAGCATTTTTATACCCTGAACCCATTGAAAATGGGAATTCAGGGTATAATGGTTTTGTGAAAATGTATGTAACAGGCAGAAGGAGACGTCGCAGACCCCATAAAGTATATATATTCTTGATCAGCATAAAAAAATAAGTTGATCTAGCCCTGTCCGTCTGTCCGTCCGTCCGTCCGTCCGTCCGTCTGTCCGTCTGTCCGTCTGTCCGTCTGTCCGTCTGTCCGTCTGTATGAACGTCGAGATTTCGGAAACTACAAAAGCTAGAGAGCTGAAATTTCACATGAACACTCGTATGTTAGCTACGCAATACAAGTTTATTTTGTTTTTTCGATAACTCATCCCATTTCCAAATTATCGATAAAAAATCGAAAATTCGTTTAAATTTTTTAGGTTTTTTGTGTATAACTACTACACTGTTTCACCTAGAGACATTAACTTTATATTTAGATAGATATGATGGATACGCAGATTTTGTGATTTTCAGATTTTGGATGCCACGCCCCCTTCGCCCACAATTTGGAAAAAACGCATTTCAAATACTAGAGACTTGCAATTTGGCACATAGATAGATTTATATATCCTTAATCTACTCTAAAATTTTCATGAAGATCGTCCATCTAGAAATGGAGTTATAAGCGTCCAAAGTTCAGCCCAACCTACCCCCAAGCCACGGCAGCAACTGCGCAGTTAGCAGAGCGCGCGCTTATAAGTGCGTAAAGAAGAAGAGTATCAATTTTTTGCAGGGTTCAGGGTATCTCGTAGTCGAGCCGTCTCGACTAGAGCCTTCTTACTTGTTTCTTTTGCTGATTGTCCTGCGACAACATGGCGAACCCTTTCTTATCTGCTTCTTTGCTGCAGAGTGTTAGTGGCACATCAGTATTTTTTATTAATTTATGCAGCACAGTGTGAAGCAATTTTCATGGCTGTTGTTGTGCTAGAAAATGCATCGCATAAACTGTGTGGAAAATGGTGTGAGTGTGTGCGTCTGGAAATACGACTGAATTGTTGTGGAAAATGTACGCAGCGAACGAAGAGAGCTAGAAACGAGCGCCAAATTAATGAGCTGTAATAGCGAAACCATTTTGAAAACAATCATCGCCGCGGCAGCCAAACAATAATTTACAAAGTAATTAAAAAATATAAGAAAATATACGAGAGAAAAAAAAAAAAAAAAACACACACACACAAATTTAATTTGGATTCATAAAGTGGCGAAAGTGCTTCGGAAATATGCGTAATATGAATAAGAAATTCTTGAGATATTTTCGTTTCTGAAATTAGAGATGAATTAAAAGAAACAGTACAGCAACAAAAACACAGAAATATAAACATTTGTAAATAAAATGTTATCAATTGTAAACATTGATTTAGTTAAAAAGTGAAAACCTTTAATAATACTATTTAGAGATACAAAAATCTGATCAAATGAGAACTATCAGACTAGCTTTGTAATTGAGCTATAGCTGAACATTCAATTTGCTAAATATAAAATATAATTTTAGTATAATATTTTAAGATTTTCTGCCTCAAAAGAAACTTAATGAAGTCTTGGAAAAATTTAATGAATACAAAGCAAGAGAAGAAATAATAATACAAATGAGATTTATGTTCGAATCTGTGGGGGCGGTGCTTTGGTGAGGAATATGAGGGGGGAACGCTGCGGCATTTGCTGCGGGTGTTGCCAACCTTTCCCCAATGCCATAAATAATAAAAGGTCTGAAAATAAATAACCTCGAAAATGAACACTAATGAGTTTTCTGTAATTTGTAAAAAAAAAATAATAACAAACTTGAAATTATCTATTAAACAACGCTAAAAAGCCAACTCTCTTGCTCCCTTCCTGTATATCCCTCTCACTCTTTGTCTCTCAGATGTTTTGGGCTTTAACTGCGCAGTTTTGCGGTGGGCACATGGGAACGCCCCTTTTGCATAAGAAGGTTCTTTTGCGCGCCAAACAAACAATCATAGAAGTATTTAATGCAACTGGCAAATACACTTAGAGAAAAATGGGTCGAAAATGTTGTATGAAGATGGAAAAGACAAACCATCGATTTTTAACTGGCGTGACTCAGTTTACGATTCAAATTACGAATTTTGCAAAAAGTTACTTTCATAAAAATTTGGTTAATTTATTAATTATCAATTTTATTATTTATTAGAATTTATTTATTTTTTATTTCTAGAAATGTTCTTTTTTTTTAAATATGCAAACGTTTTTCTTACATATTTTTTCTTTTATATTTACTGTTGCTTCAAAGTGAATTTTACTTTTATTAAATTCACATTTTATTTACTATAAAATGCTCATTAATTTTGAATTCTTCTTTTGTATTTATAAATGGAGCATTTCTCTGCGTGTACTTTATATGATATGCTTACTTAGTTAATGTGTGTGCGTAGTTAATGAAGCGGAAATGCAAATCGGCGACCTTAGGCCTGGGCAGGGGCCGTAGCCGTAGTCGTTGCCTGGGCCAATTGTTCACTTACCGGCCGAACAAATATACAGCGAGTGCCGCGAAACGTCAACGGCGATGACGTCTAGATTTGGCTACCAGTAGTGGGTCCATTGTTCTATACGCATAGCATTTCAATAAAAACAACAGAAGAGGGAAAGAGAGATGCAGAGAATTCGCTAAGCTACAGCGTGCTGCTGCGCTTTTGTTTGTTTGCATTGGCTTTTACGAACTCTCTCGGGCCCTCACTTTGGAGTGCGAAAAAAACTCAAATACAAAAGCCTCGTGACGACTCCGAAGCAAACAAATAGCCAAGCAAATTTGGTGTATTGTGATTGAGTATATATATGTATATATATCAAATGTGTGCGTGTGTGTTGTGTAGCATTAGTTGCAGCTCATTGCCTGCCAAAGGAACTATTAAACATACATAACCGCACAAGTTTGACGATTATTTTTGAATTAGAGAACTGTCAAATGTCATAGGTTAGGCGGGGGGCATATGGATCGGTATTATATGACAACAAAAGATTTAAATCGCTAAAAAAAAACATAACAAGCCTAAATTGAAGCCTTTGTTTCCTTATTGTTATTGAATAACCTACTAGGGTCAACTGCTAAGGCTATAAAGTTTTTTTTTTTATAGAAATAAAATTGCTTTTTATTTTAGTTAAATTTTGACTGATGAGGACAGCAGGACAACAGAGTTTCAAAGAATTTTTGATGTGCGTTGATTAATAAAATAATCTTAAATCCCAAATTAATTCCTATGAAATCTGAAAAATTCGTAGTACTATATCATTACTTAACACTTAGTTACTTAGTTAAAAAATAATCGATAAATTATTAAACATTGTAAGCATACTTCCCAATGCAATGCATTCAATTCAGATTCATTATTAATAATTTCCTTGAAACTCCTGGTGTTTGGTTTACAATTTATAGTTGGCAGAGCCATCTGCTAATAGAGTTAACACATTGAAATGACTCTATAATAAGGCGCAAATGCGAAAAACCCCGAGAAATTATAATGAAAAATGTGGCAACATAAAAGCGAAAAATGGAAAACAAATCGCCCATCAAAGGACACGAAGTCGGCCTCAAAATGCAAACAGATGTAAATCCGAGCGTAAAACCCAATAACCAAAAACGGCTCAACAAGCGGCCGAGGCCAGGAAAGTGGCCTGAAAGACAGCAGGCGTAAAATGAAAAGCACGGCATGAGGCATGGGCATTTAGCATGTAGCATGAGTCGCAGAGTCAGCGGGGGCGGGTAACGTAGGTCAAGTACAAATGCATTAGGACAACGTGCGTTTGGCCTCAAATAGAGATGGTTTTTATGAGGATGGCCAGAACGGAAATGGAAACAGTTGGCGGGGCTTTCAAGCGGGCGCAAGAGGACAACGCGTGCCAGAGGTGCGAACGGAAGTGTGTGCCAATTGTTTCTTGATTCTTTGCCCAAAAAGGAGTCCTAGCCAAAAGCAGCTGGTCGACTGTGACCCCCCTTCATGATGTCTGGGTCCATTCACAAATTATGCAATCAAACATGAACAAGTTCTGCGAATTTATAACGAAAGAAGCCGGTCTGTGTCTGTAATAAAAGAAGCTAGTTTTAGCTGCTGAAATGGAAACGTAGGAGAAAACTAAAACAAAAATCTATTCCATTTCCATTTTCTTTTAAATGATATACCTAGTCTTTGCTTGCGATATTAGCCAAAAATTTGTCGTAAAACCTTAAATTATTATAAAACTACTACAACTAGTTATATAGTACTAAGACATATATAAATTTTACTTTCAAGTTACTTTTTACTTTCATTTAAACAAAAATACCTCATTTGCAACGCATTTTAATTGTCAAAGCTATATTTGGCGTGAAACAAGCTAAAGTCACAGCACTAACACCATATTACTATGTCTTCCAATTTTGCAGCTTTTCAGCCCTTTTAGTTGCCCAGCCCTGTTGCGCTTACTCCCTCGCTCTCAGTGCCGTACTCCCTTTCTCTCTGTCACTCCTTTATTGTTGTCTCTGCGTCATTTTTACCGTTGCGCTGTGCCTGTCATCATTTCTCATCGTTGCTTTTGTTTCCTTGTAATTTGTCACTGCTGGAGCTCATTTCTGCGACGTAATTTGTTTGCAACTCATTTTGGATTTATTCCCTTCCCCTGCGGGCCCACGTTCTGCGCCCCGTCCACAGATTTTTACACCTTTCCCTCTTCCTGGATCACCTTGCCTCTGTTGTTAGTGCCTTTGTTGTTTTCTGGTCTCGCTCTGATGCATTTAATTAAAATTATTACAGCTTGTAATGGGGCCAGACTGGGAGCGTTCACATTTGAACAAATGGATCATTTCTATTGCGATTATCACTAATTATAACTAATAAATAATAAAAACTTTTGTCATTAGGCGCAGTTGCGATGTATTCTTTGTTTATACAAGTTATTGACATGTAGAGTAATCTTAAATTGATGTAAGTCTGAGGAAGAATATTTATATATAGTATATTCTATTTCTTTGATATAAAATATTATTAAAATTTTAAATACAATTAATTTGAGAAAATATAAATATTCCAATTTTAAATATAATTAATTTGAGCTAATGTTTTTAATAAATACATTTTTGTATTATTTTAAATGCAATACCTCAGCGCCCCCCGCAAGCAGCAGACTCATCTAAAACTCTTTTTTACTCTAAAAAATAAACTAGCTTCCACTCTCTTCACTGCCAAGTCAGGCATATCAACAATCTCTGCCTAAAAGTGCGTAAAGCCACTTCAGAAAACTAATTTTTGAGCATTAGAAAGGGTCGGAATGTATAAAACTCGGTATTGCTCTGTCTATAGCTATTGTGATTGAGCATGACTTTGCTTTGAAAACATATTTGTAACGGCAAAAGCCGACAATGAATCAACAACAAATGCGCTGAGAGAGAGAAAGAGAGAGAGAGAGACCGAAAGAGAGGAGTACACGCACTTCTAAACGCAATTACATGCATGCGCTGAACTTTGGAATGAATTCAAAATGATGAAAGGTAAGCATTGTATACTTATGTGTGTATCAGTGTTGCCATCTTTTCGTCAAAAAAACAGGACAGTTGACCCCAAAAACAGGACAAAAAAGGGACAAACTATTTTTGAAAAGGTAAAAAAAAGCGGATAACATGCTTTTCTATTTCTAAAGTAGAATTTTATTTTAATTTTCGTTTAAAAGGTATAGCACCTCATCAAAATTTGTATTTTCGTTGCTATATGTATTATTTGTGCCAATTTGGCATACACAATTTTCCGGTAGCTTGTAGTTTTGGCAATATTTGCCGTTTCGAAGTAGTCCAAACCTAATCCAAAGATATTATATTTAATTGTATGTAATTGTTAACTAGTAAAACCAACCTAATTGCCATGTCCGAAAAGTGTTTGTTTCCTGCTGAGTCTGTGTGATTCTGAACTTCAGTCCAGAGAGATACGATACTTTCTTTATCTCTCCATTCTATAAGTTTCTTATTTAAACTGCACTTGCAGTATTTGTAAAATGCCTTATCAATATTATTGGGAACGTGGCTAATCCATTTTTTTAATGGGTCGTTTAACCGCGACACGCTAAATTCAGTTTGTAAATTTTCTTGACATTTTTGTTAAACTTTTGAAAACTTTAATGATCAATCGATAAATATATTTTCGATTATAGGGCTACATCGTTTGAAACAGGGACACATCGTAAAATATGTTGCAATAAAGCAATATTAAAGCGATGACATCGATTTATTGGACAAATTTTATAAACAACCTTTAACAATTAAAAAAAGGATGAAAAAAGGCCAAAATAAAATAAAAAAAGGCATTTTTTCCGGACAGGGGCTGTTTCTGAATTTTTCCGGCAGTTGTAATTTCAAAAAGGACAGATCTGTCCGGAAAAAGGCCAAATTGGCAACACTGGTGTGTATATTCATGTACATATATGAATACATTATATACAACACAAATTTTAGCCTAGGGCGCAACTCTGGTATTTTTCTTTTGGCTTCTTCGCTTTAGCACTTTTCAGCCTCGCCCCAGGTGAAAAAAAAAAACGTAACAACAAATATATTGAAACGACTGCTGCTGCACTCACTCTCATGCGTTTCTTTGTGCTCTCGCATTCAGTTGCTCTCCCTCTTTCACTCTCGCTCGTTGCTGCACTCGGGCCTGCAGCGCTGCTTTTCAGCAAACGCCATTGGGGGTTTGGCATTGAGCCTACGCATGGCCCAGCCTCGCTCTCTCTCTCGCACGGTATCTGACTGCGCTGCTCCCTCGTTCTGTGCGCATGTATATGTGTGTGAGTGAGTGAGAGTGCGTTCGGCTTTCTATGCGTTTCCCTTTATTAGTTTGTCTAATTGCTTTTGGCAACTATTATTACTGATGCTGTTGTTATTGTTGTTGTCGCTTATGGCTTGTCGGTTTGTCAGCGCAAAAAGTACACAGATGTCATGTTTAGAGCTCGCCACTGACCGTTGCCGGGGCACAGCCCGATCCCCGGGTGGCCCGAGTCATTGCCTTTGCCTTTGATTTGACTCTTCACATTTGAGTATGCGTGTGTGGTGTTGCCATGGGCCCTGCTCCTGCCCAGAGCAGAACTCTATGCGCTTCTAAAATACTCTTTTTAATAAAACGCTGTTTAAGAAGGCGTGAAATTTCGCTGTTGCAGCACTTCCGTCGATCACACGCTGCGATTTGCGTCATTGCGAGCGCGTTTTCAATTTTTCGGCAGGGAGGTTGGGCAAATACATATTCTCTATTTTTCAGTTTTTATTAAATTTTTAAATACAATGTTAAATAATTTATTAGCGTACGCACAGCTGCTATAACTACAACTTGGCTCATTCCAACAACTGATTAAATGGGGCTTTTCATTCATTCATGGCTATAAAGGTGCCCTGTGCGTTTTTCAGTAACTTCTCCAATACTATCTCACTTTTCTGAATTCTCATACTGTAGCTAACCTGGCTGAGTCTATTAATCCTCAATTTAGTTTATGGTCCTGGTCCAGAAGGCTCACAGCAGTTGCGACTCCCACATCTACTTTATGGCCACTTTGCTGGCCTCCACACTATTTTTTATGCTTTATAGTTCGAGTAATGTTATTTATCATTCGTCTGTGTAATTTTTCATATGAAAAACTTTCGGTTCACATACGCTTTAGCTGGACTCACACGCATTCGAGACTGTGACCAGCAAAAGCTTGCCTCCGGCCTGCAGAAATGCTTTAGCTGCTTTGGTTTTTTGACATTTATTTCTGCTCCGAGGGAAAAAGAAAACAATACGAATTGTAGCAATAATAACAACAACAACAACAGCAACGACACGCCAAAGAGGAAGAACGTGCGATATTATTAATTTTACTTTATTTGAGGCGGCGCTGGCATTCCATGGATAGTAGGAACGAGCGCCAGGGGCCATCCATCGCAATGGATCCCAACCCATAAGCAGCCCCGACCCTGCGCAAGTGTGTGTGAGAGTGTGTAGGAGTAACGTTTTGGCCACATTCGCGTGTCCATTGGTTATAACTCAAAACGCATTGAGGACTCAGACGGGCGCACGTTGAAATAAATATAAATGTCAAAACTGAGTGGAGTATTCGGTGCGAGTGAAACACATAAAAAACAAAAGATAACCGAAAAAAAAAGAATGCACAGAAAAACGAATACTATAAAGAAAACATTGCACTTGGCCAACAAATGAATCATTCGATTGGTGGATGTGGACACCATGCGTGAGAATCGACCAACTGCCGGGTGGCAAACGCAAAGCTATAAAGATTTCAAAATGTTTCCGATGTATGAGGTAAAGAAATTTCATTAGCAATTTATATGTAACTGAAATGTTCAATAAAATTCGTATGGAATACTTATCATAGTATTTATTAATGTAATGAAAAGCAAAAGCAATCACAGCCCTTCATATTTCATAACATAATATTTATCTTCAACTTTATTTTACAATGAAATGTTGCAAGAATATAGCTAACATGAGCTGGATCTGTAGAATATATGAAAGCTATATGGTTTAATGTTGATAATCTGTTAAGTACACAGCTACAGCTGTAAAGTGAAGCTAAAGCTATTGGTTTTAGAAAACGTGTTAAAAGAATACAAATTATTTAATAATATTAATGACATTAATGTAAAATAATAAGCTAAAGTCTTAGCTCTCATATATTCCACTTAAGTGTTAAGTATTAAAAACTCGAAGACAAATCAAATAGAATAAAATGAGAGCAACAAATGATGTGCTAAACAGAGTTATGACTACATATATAAATGCCTACTAAGCTAGTTAGAGATATAAACTCAATCAACACTCATTAAATTTAAATCAAGTTAATATATTAAGTTGGCATCGCTTTGTGAGTGAATGACTCTCAATTTCAAATGAAGTCTTAGGAGAGTAAGAAATACAAAAACTTGTATTTTCTGGCATTCCAGATAATACTTAATAAGCAACAAAAACTATTAGAGCTATATGAACAGAGACCACCAACTGCGAGTGAGTTCTGCTCTCAGTGCCTAGCCGCCATCAATCTTGCAGCATTACACGAGCAGCAACTGATGGATTTTTGTTTTTGGCAAAGCTTATTATCATTTGAGTTAAGATCATAATGTCGGAGAGAACGATAATAGCCGACGTCTTATGGGACGGCGCTATATGGCGCCTGTCGTTTTAAATCGAAATACAATCATAAATAATACAAACACCAACCGAACACAAAATATTCAAACAAAATATATACATGCACATATATTTATATATACATATATATATTTTTTTTTCTCTCAATATTTATTAATGACACACAAAAAGATTTAAGCGCAACGGGCCACTTTTTATATGGCCAAAAACTGCAGGAAAAATATATTAAGAAATTGGAGGGGGAAAAAAACAAAAACTACGAAAAAATGCATTAATTCATTCATCAGAAGAAGAAGAAGAGCCGGGGCAGCACTTGACCAGATTCTCATTTCTCCCTTCTCTCTCTCTCTCTCTCCTGTTGTTGTTTTATTTTTTTTTCTTCTTTCGTGTCTGCTTCAAATGTCGAACGTTTTGTCCCCAAAGAGATGTTGAAAATTTTAAGCGCCATCATTTATTATGTTTGTTTCGTTGTTGTTGTTGTTGCTGTTGTATTTATGCACAAATTTATGTGATTTTTATGCGTAGACATAATTATAAAAGCCGCGCTGCAGCGCACTTCACAGCCCCGTGAAGTATCTTAAGACCAGAGTTAAAGTTAAAGCCAAAGCCGGAGACCCGGTTTCAGCTTGAGAGTTTGACTTCATTTATGGACCATATTTATGCTCTCTTTTCTCCTATATTTACCTGTCTCTGTCTTTCTCCCTCTCTCTCTCTCTCTCTCTCTCTCTCTCTCTCTCTCTCTCTCTCTCTCTCTGCTTGACTTGACGTCTGTTGCGCTCTGGCGCTCCAGCTACACCTCATATTGTCATAAATTATAAAACTTTATGCGTAAATTAATGACAACATTTTTTTTCTCTTCATTTGTTCGTTTATTTTGTTGCTTTTATGAAATGCTCTTTCCAGCTTTGAGTTTGTTAAGGAATTGACATTAAATTTGAATTAAGAGTCCATTTCACATATTACATTTGATGGAAAAATACTGTGAGAGGGTTCTAAAATATCTCATGGCCTTAGAACAACTTCTTTTTGCAGTAAAAGATATATTTTAAATGAATAAAATAAATGTTTATATAAATTTCAATAACATACAAAATAGTAATAATAAAATATAAATAAATACAGTATCAATAAATATAATAAGTATAGTAATAACTATAAAATATTATAAAGCATAATCAAAAATAAAATATATACATATATTATATTATTATTATATTTATTTATAATAATAATTATAATATATATAATTTATTCGTTTACCAATATTTAAAAAATATCTATTTCAGAGTACTCGTTTTATTCTCTCCTTAATTATATTTCCTGATATTATAGTGCATATCATATTCGTTTTATAACTAACTCTTAAATTTAATCATAATATTTTTTCGTGTCTCTGGTTTTCTCGCTGCATCCAATTTTTGTCATGTCTTTCGAGCAGCTTAACTATTTCGGTTCCCCAAAATTAGTTACATTTTGTGTTGCCTGCGAGGGATTAGGCGTTTGTCGTTTATTAATTCATTGCGTGGACTGTGACAATATTAATGAAGTGCCCAGTGACAAGGTGAAGCATATTCGAAATCTATCAAATTTTATAGACTATGCATTCCTTGGACTGTTTCCAACTATGTTTTTCAATGTGGGCACGAATTGTTTGCACTGCCAAAGCAACCGCAAAAGCCACAAAAGCCACTCAAATCCCAAATAAAAAGAATAGCAACAATTGCAATTCGAGCATGCAGATTCAAAATAATTATAAAATCTTGAATGAGCTAGAATAATAGATATCCTATAGATAGCCTTAAAGTGCTATCATATGGAAAATTAGGCACAAAAAAATAAATAAATTAGTAAATAAATGTTACATCTACATATAGTCTAATATAATGTAATGTATAATATATTTCTTAGACATTCATGTTTTGTTTTTTATCAACTACTACCCTGGTTCAGCTGTTTACAGGGTATATGCTCATACACAAATAATTGAATAAATAGCAACAACTTGAAATGAACAATTGCTTTTGATTAAACAAAAAGTCGCTGTGAGACGACAATTCCCGCTCACATATCAACAAAATCAAATAAATTAGTCAAAATGAGGGTGGCCATTTCATTGGTGTTGTTGTTTAGGGTAATATATCTTATATACGTACATATATGCATAACCGCAAAATGAGCAAAAATTGAGCTGAAATTTGTTTGATTATGACAAGTTAGATGAAAGCCCCAATGCGCTACGTTAATGGGAGAGAGCATATACACACATAGGTATGGATGAATAATATCTTATAAATGAAATTTGAAAGTTCATCTCAAGGGAGACAGACGAAAGCTTGGCTAGATTCATTGAATTCTTTAATACTAAAACCCTGTCCTAATTGCAGATACAGAGTAAAGCCTAGAAAAGCACAGCTTAGTTTTCTTTTCTCTTTTTTGATTACACATGAACAAATTAGTTCAGAAAACAGATAAGTAAATGTTTAATCAATAGAGAGATTTCCTTTCCTCTCTATATATCGCCTACTTCAGAAACAGCTTCTACTTTCTTTCCGTTCACTCCATTACAGAGCATCTGTGAAGTAAAGTTCCAGCAAGATTTGCTACACTTTCATAAATCATAATAGGCTACTTATTGGGTTAAGTGCTCCGACTCCGACTGCGCTCAAGTGGTCTACGCAACCAATTTAAAGCGGCATGAAAAGAAAACAAAACCGCAATTTAGACAACAGCTGCAGGCGCTGTTGCTCCAATTTGTCATCAGCTTTCGCAGGGCCTGCAAGTCACTTAATCACACTCCCCCCACCCCACTCATTTGAGTTAATATTGTTTTGGAATCTAGAAATTCGCTACACCACATAACTCTTACTTTACGCAGTGTCTCGGACGGGGCATATTTTGCATAAATATGGTATAAGCCGAGGCAGTATTATCCCTTGGCAACACACACAGGGCTCGCATGACGTCCTGCCATACGTCAATGACGACGGGTTGTCTATTAGATTGTTTCTTTTCTTATACCAAAGTCCCTATGGACAATCGAGTGGCAATGGAGGGCAAACAACAAGCTGAGTAGGCGTATACGCACTCTGGTAGAAAATATCGTTGAAGGGAACTCAGCGAACTCTGAGACATTTTGAGCTAGAGTTCTTAAATTTGATATGAAAGTTTATTTTAATTGAATACTAAAAAATACCAGTAATGTCTGGACATATTTATTTATTACTTCAACAGTGTGGACTGAGAACTAGGTTTCTTTGCAACTATTTCACCTTCTATTAGAGTCAAAGGTATAATAATGGTATCTTTGTTCAGTTAAGTTTAAATTTCCAGTTAATTTGTTTATGAATTGAGTTCAAACTATCCCAAACATAAACTAGCCTATAGCAACCATAAGACCTAAAGACTTTAAAATGGATATGAAACTAATTGTAGTTGACTTAGTAATCTAAACTTCCTTTGCTTGTTGTATTAAATAAAATCGATTTATTTTGCATTTACAGGATATTTGTTGGTCAAAAACCCTTCTCGTTTGACGACTGTTCTTTGGCTGTTGATGAATTATCACAATTTGCCATATACTATCCTATCTGGTATTTGGTATGTGGGCACGCGGTAGTATATTTATTTATTTATAGCCCACAACTCGGACCCGTCGGGGCCTATAAATTTTCACACGAAGGTGTCACATTACAAACAAGCGTACATGACACGTACGACGTACGACGCATGCGTACGCCCCGACTCGAAACGATTCGGAACAACTTGAAGCACCGGAACCGGCATTGAGGTAATTTGTCGCGTTATCTTGTTGCTCCGTTGGAAATGTAAGGGCGATAAGAGTGGCTACTAATTGATAGCTGAGTTCAGCCAATTGCTATCTTTTGGGCATAATAAAGCTACTAAACGCATGTCGTCTGTCCGCCCCGTTTAACGCTGCCAATTATGGCCTAAAGGTGAACTTGGCTTTAACTGGCCACATCAATCATGAGCGTGAGTGAAACAGTGAGCGAGGAGGCGGACCGCACGCTTGATTAATTAAGTTTAAAATATTGCCTGCCATATTTAACAAAGGCACAGAGACAGACAGCTCCCAGATCCTTCACCTGACCATGGCTGAGACTGCGGCCAGCCAGCCAGACTTCCAGACTGCCAGCCTGCCCGAACTGCTTGACTGTTTGCCTGCTGCTCTTTTTGTTCTGGCCAAATTAATTAACAGACATCAGTCGAGGCACACAGGCAGACGGCACTCGCGCCCGTTGCATATTTGAAATATGTTTGTTTTTGTTCTCGAACATATATAAGTATATAGATATAGATGTGTGTATCCATAGGTATTTATCAGGAATTGTGTGAATTGTAAAACACCTGTTTTCGGTCCTGACTTTTTTATTGAATTCTCTTCTCGTTTATTTTTTAATGTGCTGGGCGTAACGTCGCTTAATGTTTGTTGTAATTGTTTATTGTTTATTTATTTGGCAATTTGTATTCGTTAGGGCTGAGCATTGTGCGCGTTAAATGTGGGCTAAAGGCGAGCAGATCTACGCATTTTGTGGCCAACGAAAATAGATGATCTAGTCAAAATATTTTCCAAGAGCTGCTACATCAATCAATTGAGTGGCTACAATAAATACATACACATATGAGATGGAAATAGGAATTGCAGAATTTGCTGAGTTATTAATAAAGAATTTTCTTTAAATGCAGATTTCATAGAGATCATTGCATAGATGAGTTGGGTTTTGCTCAACTGGCTCAATTACTTTATATTTTGGCGGAGGTATTGGAATATTGTTGTGAAATATATGATTAGATGTTTCTTAGTCTTTTTCTTCTTCTTTTAGCAGACTTCTGTCTCAAGTAAATGAATTTATTTATAGAAAGTCTTATATGAAGAGTTCTGCTTTTACTTAAGCTAACCAAAGCAGAATTTGTTTTCCATTATATAATAAGTTTCTGTCTTTATAAAAAGATTATATCAAAGAGAATTTGGTAAACAATATCATGCCCTATATACATACATATGTCATTTATGTTATTTATAGATTTATCTATGACAGGGTAAGCGTAAATTGAGCTTAGAAACCTAGGATTTATACTGAACTGTATTTCTGCAATATAAATTGAAAATTGTCAAAAACTATATTCTATTATATATGTTTACTATAGTAAAATGCACTATTTTATAGTCAATTACATGTTTTATGTATTCTATTAAATTAATTTAATATTATTTACATATTCTTACAGAATATAACATTCCTGTTTCTATAACACATACATATGTATGTATTTCTGCAGCTTGTAGTCATTCATTAAGGACCTTAATCGTCACATTTCTTAAGTACATCGATTAAGGTCTTCAACGAATTCAATTAAATGTATATGAGAAATACTCATAAATTAATAATAAAATCATACGATGATTATGCCTATTACAACCTACTCGATACAATTAAATTGTCTCAGCCGCAAAGTGAGAAAAGTGAGCGGCAAATGCTATTAGTGTCAAGCATATGGTACTCCAATGGACTTTTATTGTTTTTGTTGCTGCGCATTAAGGGAACAGGGAAATGGTTAGGATGTAGAACAACTCACACCGAAAGCAATGCCGTTTTTGGCATTTATGGCATAAAGGCCACCCACTTAAGTGTGAACAACAACGGCAACAACACAACCACAACAACATGAGCTAAGAACAACAATTTATACATATATCGAATCCACCCCCGAATGGCAACTGGCAATGAATTGAAATTGATACACCCCCAAAATTTGAGCGAAGCATTGAGCGTAGCCGCAGGGGAGCAGTAGGCAGGCAGCTACAACAAAAAGGACAACAATAACCAAACATACACACCCACACACACACATGCACACATGTACTCTAGCCAGTTCGAGGCGTTGGCTGTGCCCCACAACGCAATTGGTTCGCGCTGTTCGCGCATCGTTTGGCCCTCGCAGGACTCCCCGCAGGACTTCCTTCTGTGGCGCGCACACAGACGGCAGCTTTCCTGGCGTCAGGCAGCAGCAGAAGCAGCTTCATTGGCGACATTTAAGCTTCTGGCTTCGGGCAACAGGCATCCTTTTTGTTTGCCCCAGTGCTTAATTCAATCAAATCTATTTGCCCCGGTCGCACAGCCAGTGCGTCATCCTTGGTAGCGTATGCTCCACGGGAAATTTAATTACCCCCTGTTGCAGGGTATCAATGTGTATGTTTGGGCATTGGCTATGGTTCACCCTAACTCGTCGTCCTGTTTTTAAAATCCAATAAAGTGTCGCACAATTAAGTGACAAGGATATCCTGCGGGGCATCGACACAGGATCATCGCTTTACAGCGTTATCTATATTTAGCCTTGACGGCTTTTCTTTTCTCTTATTCGTGCAGGCACATTTGTCAAATTGTAGAACTCAATTAGTTAGCAATTCTGTATTAATCATAGTCAATTAACAACTGCCCAAAGGGAGGACCCAGGCGCAGAGCGCATATCCTAGTCTTTAGATTAACTGATGGAAACTTGCAAGAAGTCAGGATATTTGTAGAGAAAGTAAAGTTTAAAATATGACTTAAATAGGAAGGTATATAAGATGAAATATCAAAAATTCGGAACAGATTTGGGTTTGCATTCGTGCATCCTAGATGTCATCTATTAATAGTAATGATTGTGAGTTATATGAGAAAGGATATACTCCCTATGTACTATACTTTCCCAATAAAAATATCAAATTTTCAGCTCCAATTGGTGCAGAAAATAATTGAGATAATAGTGAATTTATGCTAGACGAAATCACAATTTAAAAACATCCATCAACATCCAGCATCACATTGCTCTTAGACACATTGTCGATTTATGTGAGCTCAAATCTTTTACATTCAAATCCATTCACACTAAAGAATGACGCATTCATATGCTCACTTTCAAGCAGCAACTGCGAGTTGCTGTCAACGAGGAGAGAAATGCTGAAATCGTCTATTGAATCGAACGCTGGCCCCTGAGTAGAGGAACTTTAAAATTTTTACTTCATTGCATAAATATTTATGCGCTTTGAAAAATGCTCAAGACTTGGCTCAAGCAACGACAAAAATATTTGACAAGAAACACAATGGAAAAGCGGCGTACGAAAATGTGTCAATGGCAGAAGGACCTCGCCGAAGGACCCTCATTAGTGCAAAGAGCTGAGCAAAGAACAAGGTCGCGATTGTAGTACGAGCTCTAAGAATGTATAACAATGGCGCGACAACGCCCAGCCAACGCAGACCCTTCCTTCCTGCCCTCAACCGGCGCGCCCCCTCTTGAGCTGGGCGTGTCGGCTGACTGAACAATTACGATCATTGCCCGGCACAGCCGAAACGCAAGGAGGCAGGAGGACAAAGTTCGGCTGCTATCAGGAACGGTGTACGGCGAGTGCAAGTCAAGACGCTGACATTTACTTTGACTTCGAAATCGGATACTGCCGGAAGTTGGACAATTGGCTGCAAACGTGTAAATGGGCGCCCGAACAGCAATGCCAAAGCCCGCATCTAAAACTCCTACTTCTGCCGGGGAGGATCGTATCAGACGTGGATCGAGCCCGGGCCCGGGGTAAAAGGTGTGTAATTATTATTGCGGTGCTGTTGTTGACTTCAAATGACTTATGTGCCGGCAAAAGCCCGCCAGAATAAGCAGCAGCCCTCGACAGAAAGTTTCTCACGCTCCATACCGGCGTGTTTCTAGGGTATATGCTCTGCTCGGCATTTGACTGCAACTTCCTGCCTTTCAGAATCAAATTCCTTTTGCTGTAATTATAGGCCCGACTTGCCGAAATGGCACGGCAATAGCTTTTCAGTTGCAAATGCGCAATTCGCTGAGGCTGAATTCGTTGCACATTTCGAAAGCCTTCGTCTGTCTTGATTTTCATTGAAAAGTGTTCAAGTGGAAGTCGTTGGGCTTTTCAGCATGGCTTCACTCCTTTCAGCTCCTAAGTGGCCAGCAAGCGTTTGGCCTTTTGACTTTTCAACACTTTCCGCTCAAGTGCCAAATGCTCGCATGCCCGCCAACTCAGGCTAACTCAGGCTACTGTTGTCAAGCACTTGATCGAGCGACAAAGGCGACAGCTCACTCGAAAGGCAAGACAAATAGAAATTACAATAATTGAATAACACTTTCTAAATTACAAACTAATTTCAAAGTATTTTATGGATAAGAATCGAGGAGTCTATATTTTTAATATAATTCTTTGGGCTTTACAGTTTCGAAAAGAATAATAGATTATTCTGCGAGTTTAACTGAAAGTAAAAGGTACATATTTTCAATAAGAATAAGAATACCGTAAAGAATAATATATTATATCTTAATTATAGATACAGATCTGAATAGATATACAAAATAAATGACATGATGAGAAACATAAATGCGAGTAAAATGGAAGCTTTAAAAAAAAAAAACATATTCATACAAAGTTTAAAAAAAATTTTAATAAAAGAGCACTCAACATTTTTGCGATTTCTAAATCCATTTCCCTATACTGTATGCTATATAAATCAATGAACAGTTTAATCATAGGCCTGTGTTTTCTACCAATACTACGTCTTGCATGATTTATGTATATATAGTTATATATCTATATACAACAAAGAATTTATTCAATACAATTATGATAAGGTACTTGTAAAACTCAATTTAAAATAGTTGCTCGACTTTAAAAACTTTAAGGCCAATGCTAAAATTATTTAAAAAAAAATAAAAATTCAATATCATCTCTCTTAGCTGATGTCCAGCAGTTTTCTCTTTAAGGCAGGCGAACAACATCATTAGATGAAACATATCAATTTCAACCTGGCAGCATTCTTGGGCAGCTGCCAAAACAAAAATTGCTGAGCTCATCAAGAGAGCAAGAGTGTGTGTACACAGGTAAGGCTACCTGAGTCGAGTAGCGGGAAATCAATTTAATCCCATTTTAAAATCAAACAAGCAAATAGATTTTCCAATTTTCGCACACGCCCAGTAAAAACAATGCAACAGTGCAAGGCTCAAAAGCAGAAGAAGTAGAGACAGAGTGATGGAGAGATAAAGAGAGAGAGAGAGAGAGAGAGAGAGAGAGAGAGAGAGAGAGAGAGAGAGAGAGAGAGAGAGAGAGAGAGAGAGCATATTTAGCAAGTGCCGTTAAAACTTAATTAGCTGAGATTTGCGAGGCAGGCAGACGATTCGTGCATAACCTCCCACTGTGTGTGCCGCAGGATAAACGCCCCGAGAGACCTTTCGGCTGTGATAGTCGGCCCAGCAGACTCGAACCCTGGCCTCGGACCTGACTCGAAAATGTTGTCAACAATTTCACGTGTTTACACTTGCCGCCGTTCTGTGGTTGGGCTCTCGGTTTTTGGCTTTTAGTTTCACTGCGAGCGCATTGTTGTTCTGTCTGTTCTTTCTGCTTTGTGATTCGTGTAGAGCGCTCTTCGGGCTGCTTTCGGCTCCTTCTATGGCTGTGGCGTAGCCGCTATCTTAAAGCGCGCATCTGCAGCGCACACAGTCGATGAATTTAATTTCATTTTATTGATTACAAATTATGTCTCGAGGCAAGAAAATATCATCATATCGTTATGCCGTTTATCTGTCTAACAATTTTATTAGCCCAGACGCTGACGCCAACTAGCGTGCGGGGTTCGGGCCATTATGATAAATTCTGTGTTCCTTTTTACCTGGATCTTTATCGCTTGGCTTAGTTAACAATTATTAATCGGGCATAACATTTATCATAGACTGAGTCTATGGGCATCTTTAATATGGAAATTTTTCTTATATTCTAAATTTGTTTTTGTTGTTCTTCCACATTGACATTTCTCTATGTTTTTCCTCATTTTTGTTTAAATCGTGGGCAGTGCCCGAATCATTTTCCAGCATAATTTTATGGCATAGTTTTTTTTTTTTTTTGTCTATTCCGAGATGCCCTTCTGGAGATAACTTTGTCTGCGTTGCCGACAGAGACAACCATTGAGATCTCTCCTGATATAATATCGATTCGTTTGATATGAAATGTGATAGGACTTGAAAGCTTTGCTGCAAGTTTTCCGCCGGATGTGAAAATGTAGAGAATGTCATATAAAACCGTTGTAGTTGATTGGCTGTCAATTGCCAGAGCATCCATATGTTTACCCTGTACTAAAGGGGGAAGGTCGTATAGATTATATTTAAAGAACAAAGTAGTTGTTATATTACTGAAGTAATTTGAAAGAAAATCCTTGTGAATTACTCAATTAATTAAAACGTTATTTGTGTGATTTAAAGATTCATTTAATAAAATTGCTTACAATTTTGTTGCTAGCTGTTTAATGCGCATCACCAAGGATTCATTCCCTTTTATGCTTTTACAATATCTGCTGTTAACAAGGATAAGAGACAACTATTTGCCTTGACTCCCCCCATTCCCTCTATTAGTTTGTGACAAATGTCAAATGGTATTTGAAAATTGAAATAAGCTGCAGCATTTTAGTTTGTTTGCTTATCCACATTTTTGCTGTTCAGGATCTGTCTGTTTTGCCTTTAGAGTTGTTTTCTGGTCTTTGAGTAACCCGCGGCGACAACTGCAATTTGCCTACAGGTCAAATCAGTTGGTGGTCCTTTACGGGCTCTCAACTTGAGTGCTATCTCAAGTTGGCCGTGTCCGTGTCCTTTTCCATTTTCCAATTTCATGTCCTTGTAGGTGTTTAACTCAAATTAGTGGCTTGTGCATTCTTTAGCAAGGTTCCTACGAAGTTGTTGTCTTGCTCATGCTAAGCTCTTAAGTAAAGTAAAGTGTTAGGAGGTATGCTAAAGTCTTAAGCGAATATTAAAATATGTGGTTAAGATATTTTCGCTGAATGGTAAAATTTTAAATATAAATAACACTAATATCACCTTTTGCCCTCGATTAAATTCATGAGTGAGTGATTTGTGGCTTTGCGAAAATGTTTTTAACTGGCAGAATAAACTGTGTTAGAGTCTATTATTTATATATATTCTTATTATAAGTCGACAGACAGAATCAATATAAATGAAGCGAAATTAGCTACAGTTTGCACATATGCAGAAAACCCATGTTTCAAATACTAGAAACTTTTGGTTTGGTAAAAATATAAATACATATATTGGTTAGCAGTCTATCGAGACGAAAAGTTATTCAGCAATTAAGTTCACATATTAAATCCCATTAGTGCTGCTCAGTCGCAGTCGCTGCTCAGCGAGCAGAGCTAGTAATTATGTGTGTGAATAGAGTATGTTTTCTATGTTGTGCATCGAATGAGCTTACAATGAATGGAATGCCAGCTCTTTTCAGGTATCTCCTTCCGGGTATCTCCTAGTCGGGTCGGCCCGACACTCCTCTTCAATCGAAGTATACTAAAATGTACATTTACAACTTATTCTATTCATTTCAAAATTAATGTTACAATTTGGGTTTCAATTTCAAATCGTGTTTCGGTTTGTGAACTGTTTGAATAGTTTTGTTTTTCAATGAGTTGAATTTTTGCAGCTGCAACTGCAACTGCTGCAATTCATTTAGACAATTTTTGCCCAGCCCATCGGGCACTTCGGGGCCCAGAGTCGCGCTCATTAGTTATGATTTAGTGTGCGCATAAACAAAGTTATTAAATTTCCATCCACGCTTCGCCAAACTACTAAATTGTCTGACTTTCTGGCTCCATCTCTCAGCGCCTGCCCCTGGCTCTGCTGTTGTTGCTGATGATGATGGCCCCAAAGTTGTAGCCATAAAAATTAAAACCATAAATTAAATGAGTATTTATTTACTGCCCCGTTCGCTGCATTTGGCGCCCCAAACAAGTTGCCAACCCAAAAGACCAAGACTCGCAAGCCATGCAGAAATTTAATTAACGCTTCTGTGTGCATGTACTAGACACAGCGGGGCCGAGGGGCGCGGCTGCCAACCCAAAAGCAACAGCTCGCCATTGGGGTGGCGGGGGTGTGTGGGCGATGGAGGGCGTGACTAGAGAGAGCTTGTTGCATGAACATAATTAACGATTAATTAAACAGCGCCAACTGAAAATGTTCCTGCAATCACGACCTTGCCACATAAATTTACATACATTTTTGTTTGCTCTTTGCTTATGATGTGAAATGCGCATAGAAAGGCGGCAAAAATAATGAGAAAATCATGTTTATTGCAAAGCTTGTTAAAGAAAGGCTTAGTAGAGGTTTGATCACTAGCTAAAGGGAGCTGGCTTCTGAAATAATTTACCCGAATTCCACTTAAAATACTGAGAAGTAAGTTCCGTTATTGTTTTTCATTAGCTAAAGCACATATTTGTTTCTATAAATAGAAATTATTTATAAAATAAAAACATGAGCTCAGCTACATCTGACCTTTATATATATATACTATAATATAAATATAATATATATAGTATAATATAATATAAATATTCTTAAATACCCAAACGTGATTTTCCCGAATTCTGGCCAAGTTTTTTTTTTCGCCTTCAATTTCAATCTAATTTTTTTTTTTTTTTGAGTCTAACAACATTTAATATGGGTTTATGAGACTCTTTCATAGCCCAGATACAATAGCAAAAATGCGTGTTTTTTTCGTTTTGGGTTCTTTTCCGGTTATTTGCCTTAACCCAATCGATTGTAAAAAGTCAGCCAAGCCATATGCAAATAACAGTTAAGAACGAGCTAAGGGCATATATTTAAACCGAAGTGGTCAGCATAATTGGCTCAACAAAGAGTTAAAGGCCTGTTTAAGGTGGGCTGTGTGCTACGCCTCTTGGCTGACTTAGTTTACCTGGCCTCAACAGGTATATCTGTTTGCCATCGAACGCCCACAGAAACAACTTGACTTGGGCCGAATGTCAATGCAGCAGGGGCATAATTTACAAGCTGGCCGGCTAAAAGTGCCACACAGTCACAGCTCATAGCTCACAGATACAGATACAATTGCCGAAAGATACACAAATTCAGATGAAAAAGTTGCAAAGCATTTGCGGGTCAGCTAACAGGTCATAAATCAGCCGCAATGCAAAGGGCCAAGTTGACTGACCAACGTCTTGACTCCTAGTTCCACTACCTGTATTTGTAGAGGTGGGTATATGTGGGTGTGCGCGCTTGTGTACATGAGTGTGTGTGTGTGTGCATCATAAAGTTCCAAGGTCCAGCCGTGTGCGCATTCAATGGAAAATGCATTGCGGAAAAAGGATGTGCGCTGCACCGTGCTCTCACCTTGATTTTTATGACATGTAAATATTTATGGTTGACACGACCTTGTCAATTCCCGGTCTGCTGTCTCTGCTAACTCTCGTATCCTGTCACACACACACCCACACACACACACGCACTTTTTATGATTCGCCTGAAAAAATTGTTGGCTGCCATTTGCCAGGAAAAACGCTGCAAAAATTTTATGATGCGCATAATTTTCCAAATGGTTTTCCTGTTCCTCGCCCCTTGGTGCAATCGCTTGGCCCGGCTTGGTTCCGGTTGCCTACGCTGATGGCCATAAAAAAATTGACTTTTTAAGCTATCTTTGCGGATCGCAGCAATTTGCGAAATCTGTTCATGGCCAAGACAAACTCTCGGCCATTATCACGCCCATTTATGATCCCGACTTAGCTTCGTTTGCAATTTCATTTTTACTCAATAATTATCAAACAAATAAAATTGCCAACCTTTTGCCATTTACCTGCCTCTACGTTGTGCAATTTTCTATTCTGATCAGTGAGCGGGCGTAAATTGACTGAATGAATATCTGAATTGAATATCTCAACTATGTTTATTTTAGATAAAATAACTAAATTCAATTTACAAATTATCTAAAATTTGTAATAGACTGACTTCTTTCTTCTTTTGCAATTACTTAACTTAAATTTTACACAAAAAATAAATCATTGTATGTTTTAGGGAAATGAAAATATATTTTTATATATTTAATTGAGTGAAACAAGGATATTCAATTCAAATATTCATTGAATCAGAAATCATATTTCTCTAAATGAAACTTGTCTTTACAAATCTCATTTTCTATTCAGTGATCGAAACTACATATATACATATGTACTCAAGCTTAATAAATAAATTCTACTCTATATAGTAACGATCTACATTTGTTTTTAGTCTTTTAGTCTGTTGTATTCAATCTGCTGACCAGTAAGAGCTTTCCGCTCAATTAGTTAAAGGCAAGAAAATGATATCCTCAACATTCAATCGCTACAATTTCTCACAGCTTTAATATATTTTGAAAACATTTTTCATGCACTGCATAGAATGTAGTCTATGTCTCGAAATACTCCCACGCTTATCAAGACAAACACCTCGCACTCACATCCACTCTCTCCCTCTCTCTTTCTTGATGACACCACTCACTCAACAATCAAACACACACACATAGTTAGACTAGGTGTATGGCCGTAGACAGAACGACACTTGAGTCGAAAGAACCCCAGGCGCAAACCCGTGCACCGTTGGTGATCGCGGCATGTGCCAAAAGGCGTCCCCGGGTCGTTGGTTCGTTGGTTGCCCCGTTCCGTTCTGGCTTGACTCGTGTCCAAGTCCAATGGGTCAGACACACGCCCAGTGTTTTTGCGTTTTGTGGCCAGTGTGTGTTGCGTGACTTTTTGCACTGGCCTGACCTTTCTCGGTGCTTCTCAAACACTCAACTTGGTTGCAGCGAACTTTGTCCATTTACAATTTCCATTTGTTACCATTTCTCACTGTTCGATGCCCTGCTGCGCCGTCTTTTTCCCCATATAGCTTATGCATGTTTATTTACATTTTTCACAATTCTAATTTGTTGCTGGCTCATCGCGCTGCTTTGTTTTTACAGCAAGTCAGAGAGACAGACAGAGAGTAAGAGCCGGGAAAATTCTACTGCAAGTTTATTGCAGTTTTCCATTTTCAAGTGGCTGCTACGACTGCATTATTTATGCGCCTCGTTCGCCATGTGCTAGATATCCACTTGGCCTCATCAGCCATCAGCCATCAGCCAGAAGGCACCAGTTCAGCTCTTGTGGCGAAAGCTGCAGTCGTCCTCCCCATCTCTGGATGCCGTCCCTCTGCCCACCTCCTATTGCTCGGCAATGTGGAGCAATGGCTTCATTTCAAATGACAACTGCCGCTTGATGCGCCGCGGGTTGGATCCCAAGTTGTTGGACTAGTGCGATTTTTTTGCTCTTATGTATTTTTGTTGTCGTTTTTTATGGTTTCGCCCAGACCCGAAATGGGCAACGGCTGCCATTCGGCGCTGTTTGTTTTGACATTTTAATAGCCGCATCGTTTGGCCACTTTGATGGCCATTGCCCAATGACATTTAATGTCACAATTTGCGCGACTTTTAATTGCCACAATATAAGCTACCAGAACATCAACGATCTGACATAGGGATTGTCTGGATAGACCAACAAATACAGAGTATCCAAGCAGTGAACACTCTGAATTATTAGCAAGCATCGACTCACAGAGGAGGCCTTCAGCAAAGCTGAACAAAAATCAATTATCCAATCGCGCTAACAATGGGCATCATTATCGATAGCCAATTAGCTGAACCACTTGGCTAAGCGAAACGGATTTTAGAACTGCGCCCCATCAATTGGCACCGAATGCGCGAACTCATGATTATAGATTAAGCTTATTTAAAATTCCATAAATTAAGAAACAACAAATCGTACGTAGCGGCGTCTAATGAAAATTTATGTCTTCATTACCCAATAGCGAAAAATAGTTTTTCATTTCCAATTAAATAAACAAATACCTTGTATAGAAACGTGGCTAAAATCATTAAAATCTATAAAATAAACAGCGTTAACGATGAGATGAACGTTAGTTGAGATGCTGAGCATAAGCCAGCTGAAGATGAAGCGGATATAAAATGGCTGCCCCAACACATAAACCCTACATTTGATATAAGATACATATAAATGTATATGATAAATAAGCGTGCAATTAGTGCAACTTGCAAAAGTTTCACTTGCTAGTTGCATAGAGTTGTGCTTCGGATTGGCCATTGGCCCCACGGCCAATGATAGCAGCGTGCATTGGGCGCATGTCGCGCCACGCCCCATTCGCCACTCACCCGCTCATCCACCCACATTTACAGTGGGTGTTCAATTTCGAGGCGAAACCGGTTGTGCTCGTGGTGGGTGCGAGTGAAATGACAATATGCTAGGAGATTCCAATTGGAGTTGATGAGCATGTTAGATAGCTATTGATGCTTTTCTAACGCATTGTGATGCGCGAGTAAAGCAGCCATTTTGTATATGCTTTGCACTCGCACTTGCAGGGACGCCTGCACTTCACCAGGGTGAAATACACCACGGCCACAGTGCGAGAGTGTGTGTGTGTGAGAGAGAGAGAGAGAGAGATGGAGTAAGAGGAGAGCCTTGCTGTTAACTAACAGCAGTTCCTCCTTGTTTTAACAGCTTAACAAGAGGATCACATTGCAGCAATCAATATTGACAGTTGATCTAAAGTAAAGTTATTTCTATTAAACGGGAATTTATTTTCATTTTTAGGAACAATTTAATAAATATGTATAATATTATATTTGTATAAGTAGCAAAGCATATTTACATTTATTATTTGACTGATAAAAGTTTAAAAAATTCCAAAACTCAAACATAACAGACCCATCTCAATTAACAGCAATCTCACCTGTGTTATGTTAGCCCTGCGAGTAACCCACCACACTATGTTAGCGTGTACACGCTCTCGCTCACTCGCTCTCTGGCTGTGGCTGCGGTATGAATGGACACGCCTACGATTGGTGGTTGCTCTCATATATATGCTACGTGTTTGTGTGTGTTGTGTAGCCTGTTTTTTTGTTGTTCGCTGTTGGGCACAGCCCAATGTGTGCGCACACACCGAGTGAAAAATCAGTTCGCGATGGAACTCTGAGCAATGCGTTACAATTCAGTCCTGCTGCGAATCTTGTGACGTTTAGAAGCTGAACGGTTATCGCGCGTGATTTTAGTAAGCAGATAACAGAAATAGAAATTTAAACGCGCGCGTGTTGTTCCACTCGAAATATACGAAAGCCAATTGCTATATAATATACATACACCAAATATATATACAGATATATGCAAATAGCAGGCTTAGTGTTTATTGAGCGTGTGTGTGTTTGTGTGAGTTTGTGATGGAAGCCACATTCTGAAGCGTGTGTTTCTGTGTTACCTAATTCAAAACTTGAGGCAATTGTAAAACTTGTTGTGACAAAATGATGATGAACGCATTTATTGAGCCCGCGCAGCATCATTTGGCTAGCTATGGGCTGCGCATGTCGCCGAATACAACCGCCAGTGCTGTCAATGGCAACAATCAGCAGCTGGAAATGCAACAGCAGCAGCAGCAGCAGCAACAGCAGCAGCAGCAGCAACAGCAACAACAGCAGCAACAACAGCAGCAGCAACAACAGCAGCAGCAACAACAGCAACAACAACAACAACTAGAAGGCGATTCCACATCGCTTCGCAGCAGCGGCGGCCTATCAGAACTCTGGCTATGGACACTTCAATAGCTATGCCTCTCGAGACTTTCTGCTGGGTCGACGCGGCGATGCTACGGATTATGCCGGAGCTGCTGCGGCTGCCGTTGCCACAGCCCCGACTAGTGCTGGAGCGGACTCGATGCTGTTTCCCAGCTTTCCGGCTCAAGCGGCCGCCGCTGAGTTGAGCAGCAGTTTTGGCCAGCATCCATTTCATAGTGCCGCCCATCACCATCATCAGCATCAGATGCGCATGGCGGATTATGCAACGCATCCGTATGCCCAGCATCATCATCATGGCAATTTTCCGTCGGCAGTGCATGCGGCACATCATCATGCCGCTGCCGCTCACGCACACGCCCACCATCCGCATCATGCGATGTCGGCGATGCATCCAGCTGGGGCTGGTGCCTTTCTGCGCTATATGCGGCATCAGCCGACATCGGCGGCATCTAGCGTTAAGCAGGAGATGCAATGCTTGTGGATAGATCCCGATCCGCCGGGCATGCAATCGCAGGGTGCGCAGGGTCGCAAAACCTGCAACAAGATCTTTCACTCCATGCACGAGATTGTGACGCATCTGACCGTGGAGCATGTGGGCGGACCGGAGTGCACCACGCACGCCTGCTTCTGGATTGGCTGCTCGCGCAACGGCCGGCCCTTCAAGGCCAAATACAAGCTGGTCAATCACATACGCGTTCACACAGGCGAGAAGCCCTTCGCCTGCCCCCATCCCGGCTGCGGCAAGGTGTTTGCCCGCAGCGAGAACCTCAAGATACACAAAGCGCACCCACACGGGTAAGTGTTACAGTTACAGCCAGCCACGTCACATGCACATCATTTTCCTATAACGGGGTTTAACCCCTGGGCAAATCCCTGCGCAAGGCACACGGTGCATGCCCACACCCACGCCCACGCCCCCTGTTACCTGACCTAAGTCCCTTTTACGATCACCACCTGTACGAGCTAAGGCTAAGCCTTTCGCACAAATCCCTAACAATATTTTTGTGTGCCGATAAGTCCCCCGAAGGGCTTGACTTCGACTTCGACTTCGACTTTTCAGCGGTTTAGCTAAGGGATCTATGTGGGAATCCAGTGTTCTATCTGTTGACTTCTAACAACTATGGAGCTGGGATAATCACAACTGTTCTTAAGCGAGCTATATATAGATATTTATAAACAAAAATGTTTGAGGTATACTAGAGTTTCGCTAGCTGCAAAAATGTATAGAGTTCTACTTTGAAGTATTTCAAAATATTTCTATAATATCTACATACTTTGTATAGGAGAAGCAAATTGAATATTGTTTGTATTAATGATTATTCAATTTGTTGTGAACCTAACGATGGATTGAAGAATAACAGAATCTATTCTGATTCTTTAAGTCAGTTTAATTTCACTTTCTTTATATGAAATCCAAACCCCATTCGTATGCTCCAAATCCATCACAATTTCAAACTCTATCACACTCACGCTACATCGCATAAATCTTGCCCCAGCTTGTCTTATCTCTATATATGCATCGGTCTACACCTCTTATCGTGCACACATCTCTAATGCTAACAATTGTTCGACTTGTCTCGGTTGAGGGCAGCCCACATATCATTTTGGCAGCTCAACGACTTTGGCTTATGCTCTTATTCGTTAATAAATTGCGCACATATCAACGCTTTTGCATAAACTAAATCAAAAGTTTAATGTACCATGGCGTTTACCCAAAATATTTACACACACACACACATACATAACACATACACACACCCAAGCATCGCGCCCGCTTTGAATGTGAATTGCGCTGATTTCTGTGATTTTTACCCCAGTTTCAATTGGAGTGCAGAGCACGAAGTGGCTAGAAGTATTTCCGTGCGATTACAAACGGAAGTTTTGACACGTGTCAACATATACACACACACACACACACACATTCGTACAGGCTCAAGTGTGTGTCAGTCAATGTAATAAAAACAAACACCCAGTCAGGCAGTTAAGAAAAACCAAAAACGTTGCTGATTGAATTTTGATTTATATGTTAAGGAGAGACAGAGGGAGAGAGAGAGAGAGGGAGATTTGAGGGGAAGAGGGTGAGCGAGTTAGCTAGAGTGCGGTTCTCTCCTTCTAGCAGGTCAAGTGTCCAGTCCCAGGTTAAAGGCCTCTCCTACCATTTTCAACTCTAATGAAGTTGTGCCGTCGGCCACTTCAATGAGAAATTCCCCAAAAGAGCAACGAAAATACAAAATAGAATCCCTCAGCCAATCATGTTCACAAAATAATTCTTTTTTGCTGCATCATCTTAGAAATTAGTCAAAAATATAATAACGAAATAAAAGAGTCTAGAAAATCACACACACACACACAACCATATACCCAATGGTTGTGCAAGACGCTCGAATATGGCGTCTTTGGACTGAAAATCGAATCAAACATTTTAATTACCTCTCAATGAGTGTGCAAAAGAAATTTCTCTGTTCAAAAAACCTCAAAAGAAAAAAAAAAATCAAGCGCAATAAATCGAATATCACAAATGATTTGTATTTCAATTGTGTATAAATTTCAAGCTCATTAAATTTCTTGAATATTCATTTGAATTTCTTTATATGTGTGCGGGAGAAAATGATGTTTATTAGCTTTAGAATGACGCTACTTTATATACTAAACTTTGAGTTACATTAAAAAGATAATTTTAATGCAAAGCATATTTTTGTTTTAGTTAGTATTATTTATTGATTCAGTCAGTTTTTTTGTATTATATTTTTCGCTAGAATTTTTTAAAATTTATTTTTGGTTGTTATTCTTTACTTTAATCTTGTCTTTTCTTCTTTTTGTGAGCTTAACGTCAACACGCCGGATCAACATTTATTTTATTTTGTTGTTTTATATATTTTGTATTATTTTTTGTATTTTTTCAATAAAACTCGTGGCCTAAGCCATATTAATGGTTCAATATTGCGGTAGAGAGTAAAATCACGAAAAAGTCCGGTTGGAATTATAAAAAGTATGAGAAGAATAAAAAGCAAAGTTTGAAAAATGTCACTGAGAAATATTTTTGCTATTTGGCAAAGCAAACAAATAAAATGAGAAATGTTTTTAACTGCTTTCCGCAGAAACTTTTTGCTCTGTTTATAACATGTAATTGTAATTAAATATGCCTTAGTTATAGTTTTTTTTTTCATGAGTAGCTTTTACGCCAACATTCACATAAATGCCGACAGCGTGTTTAGTTCATTATAAACATCAACGGTTTTAGTGTCTCTAGCGAGCATTAAAAACAATTAAACATGCAATAAAAAAACACTTATTGCATTGTTGTTAGCAGAGAGTCCAACTGAAGCCGACCGAGTATCGAACCCAAATATAATTGCTTTAAAATTGCTCCACTCGTTTTAATAAACCAAAAAACAAAAGCCATTTTCAACCATAACAAAACCCACAACAGCTCAATAATGAAAATGCAAAAACAACAGCTGCAACAGAAGCAGCACAGCAGCGTGCGCCAAAATGAAAGCTAAGCCAACAAAAACAAACAGCAGCAATAACATAGCTGAGTGCAAAGGGAGAGAGCGAGAGCATGAGAGAGTGGGCGTCGTATTATCCTTGTTTGCCCTTAACACAGCCTTCGCTTTATTAAAAGCGCGCACTGCATACAAACAAACACCCAACGCACACACACACAGACACACACGAATACACATAGAAAGCAGAGATTACGGTCTAGGGTAGGCAGTCAGGCAGCCCAGGCAGGCAGCAGCTAGACAGCTAAAAGCAACAACAACTACCGCTACAACATGTACGCATAGGCCATCCACAAAATGGCGTTTATATTGCTTGGCATATTTTACGCAGTTTGTTTGCTTTAATTTTAGCTTTGCACTCCTTCCCTCCCGCTCGATCCATAATGGCGTGAGCTTTAACAAGAGTGTGGTTACTTTATGTCGGAGTATCGAACATAAAATACCCTTGCAGATAGTTATCTAATATGAATATTTATATATTTTTTTGTATTTCATATATACATATATATATAAAGTAATATAGAACTGGTATAGAATATTTATTTTATCCTACAGCTTTCTCACTTCATTACGTTACAAACTGCAGGACTATCTTATACGACTTGTTGCGAGGGTATATATATTTTTTTGTATGTGGCTCTTAGAGCATAAATATGCGTAAATATATTTGTAAATTTTATTAAAAATTTTTTTAGACTTATTTTTATCGGTTAGATTTGGCATAGTTTGTAATCATGATAAATTGTACTGTGAGCTCGAAGTTTATTATATCTCTGTACTCATATGTTAACGATTTTTATGCGCAGCAAAAACTGTTAGTTTATACATATATTTATTTTATTTTGCCTGTTATTTGTTGCTTCTGATGCAAAACTGGTTGCAGCTACTTGGCCTATCGATTTATAAGTTTACTTGATCACTGTATCATACATCGATGACTGCCTATCGAGTTTTGTCCATCACTAATGCAATTAATCCTTACGCTCTTCATTTCTCTGGCCTTTTGCTGTTAACTTTGCACTTGTCATTTGCCCAACGCCTGCATTCTATGTGCTCTCAGTTAAAACAACAATAACAACAGCAACAAGAAAGAGCAGCCAGAACAATCAACGTTTGTCTGCCTTGTTATTGCTCTGCCTGCCAGTTGACACCTTGCCCAACAGCTTTTGTCTGTCTGGCTGTGTGTGTGTGAGTATCGAGTTGGAGCTACATGAATGGCGTTTATCATGGTGTGCGGCTTTTACATCGCTCACTCTGTAGCTGCCTTCTCCGTCTGTCACTCTCGCTCTCTCTCTTTCTCTTTCTCTGTCACATTCACACTCCATCTCTACGTTGCACTGGAGATTTTTATTTTTAATTTCGATGCACTCCTGCGGCTGCTACACCACAAACAACAACTTTATTCATTAACACCTACAAAAGCCGGAGCAGCTGGTCCCAAATGGCCAACAACTTTGTGGTTAGTTTTGCAGTGGCTGCTGCCAGCCAAGCTCATTATGTTTATGTTGACTCTGCCCTGCCCCTCTCTGGTACTCCATTCCATCCGCTTTTTCGCCTCTTGGACTTTGGCAAGTGCAGCAGCTCCTTGCTGTTGTACATTTAGCCATGTCCTTGCTGCTGGCTGCGGACCCTTGTAAACGTTGATTAGCTGCTGCTTCCCGAGTCCGCCACTCGATTTAATTGTGCTCAAGTGATTTTTTAATGAGTCTTTTATGAACTCGTCTTGTAGTGGCAAAGAGGAGCAAGAAAAAATCCATTTCATACGCTTCACTTTACTTCCACTATATTTGTTTATTTTTTTTTGGCGATAAGTTTATTGCTGTCATCAAAATGAATATGAAATGTAGGATGGGACATCATTAAGTATATCAAGTTTGTATAGCTATACCTCGCTGTTCGACTCCAAGGAGATAAATAAAATCTTTGGGTAAATTTAGTACGATCTGATCGATTAATGTGCTATCGATATATAGATATACATAACGAACTCATCTCAGTCGTGCTAACAGCTCTGTTAAATTACAGCACGCTGTTAGCGCATTCTCGGTGCTCACCTCGGCGCCAGGCACATAATTTTTCAAATGCGAGACAAGATATCAAACGCTGCAAATGTCAATGATTGATGACTTTATTGCTGGGTTCAACGATTTTCAAACAAACAAGGCAAAGACAGTGCGACAAACGGACACGCAGCGAGCCAGGCAGAGAGTTGGACACAGAGACTGTCGAAAATAACTTTTTATATTTGCGCATAAAATGTTGACTGTTTGCTGTTTAAGTTCTCAGAATTTGTATTCGATGCCGAGCAAGAGAACAATGCCAAAGGCACAAAAACCTGCACAGTGCCTCTGGGACTGATTAGCTACACACACTACCTGCCACCTACAACACACACACACACACACACGACTGCCAGCTTACATAGTATGTGTGCTCTCTGCAGGATCTGGGCAATATCTCGTGCTGACTTCAACGCTACTCTCTAGAACTCTGAAAATCAATTAGCTACGCTATGTTTGGGTTCTAGGTTGTTTTAGTATCTCGCTCTGCCCAGCTATGGCTATCTTTCTCTCTCTCTCTCTTTCACTGTGAATTTCCACAACGTTTTTGGCTAATGACGTAGGCATTTTTAGCCGGAAAGTTGGCATTGAAATTCGTCATTTGGCTTGTTGTCTGTTGCTGCCCGGTTTATCCCTGCAGCTCATCGTGTTTGCCATTCGCTGCGCTCAATTAAAAATGTGCCAAATGTGACCAATTTTAACATGACATTCGATTAGTTGCATGCAAGCGGAAAGGGAGAGAGAGAGTGAGAGAGAGAGGAGAGGGGAGTGAGAGACAGACTGCGTTACCCAGTCAATGAATTATTCAAATTTTATTTTTATGACAACGCCTTTCGAAGCTGCACAGATTTATGGCAACTGGCCGGCCAAAATGTAAAAAAAAGTATATAAATTTTAACTGCGGCTAAAGCATTTGACAGTTGCCTCTAGATCTTTGCTTGAGTTTTGCGGTCACAGACAGCGAAATTCTCTAAATGCAAACTAGAAAACTAAAAGTTGCTGCAGTTTAGAATGCTGTAAGATTTATAACATTATTATTAAAATATATATATGCATCTTTAAATAGATTTAGTGCTGTTTTTATGTAATAGTCTAGAAAAATTAAATTTTTGGTAATCATAATGTTTTTAAAATTGCATATATGTAATTTTGACTGATAATACTTAAAGATGTCTAGATTATGCAGTACGAACAATACAATAACAATAAAATATATATACATTTGAGATATTGTTTTCTTTTATTCAATATTGTTTTTCATTTAAGTTAAACATTTTTCTATTTAACCGACTATAATAAAATAATATCTTCCCAGTCGAACACTTTCTCATATACTTTTCTTCCAATTTTCATAATTTACATGTATAACTTGTATATCAACATATCTGTATATATATATATATTTTTTTTTTTCTCAATTGTATTTCATTTTACCCAACCATTTTATACTCAACCATTTTATAGGATCCTTATGCAATGCCTGCCATCTTCTAGCTAATGCTCTATAAAGCCCATCCTTATTGTCATCATGGAACCCATAGTATATGCATATTCATTAATCTAGCAAATGCATTATAATTAGCAACACCCTTCCACAGGCAACTGCTCGCCCTCACCCTCTCTGATCGGATGCGCAGCCGTTATGCTTAGCGAGCATCTACTTTACTTTACATTATATTGGGCAGGGGTTGTTTAACATAATACCAAACTCTATGCCACGCACTTTTTGAAAATGTCAAAACAATTTTATATATAGGCATATTTCGTTTATCACATGTGTGTGTAAGTGTGTGTGTGTGTGTGTGTGTCTGGGCATTATAATTTCATTTGGAACTGCATAAAAGCCGGCAGGGGTTAAATTTTACTAAGAATTTTTTGACAACCCTTTTTTTGGTCTCAGGTCTATTAGCTAAGTAGCCATTTTGTATGATAGTTATAAAGCGCAGTGCTCTTAAATTGTTGCATAAAGTCTATCACTGTCTTTCTCTGTCTGTCATACACCCCCTTCTCCCCTCTCTCTCTCTCTCTATCTCTCTTTCTATTTGGCACCCTCTCTGCAATGGTTCAGTGGCTAAGCAGCTTATTGTGACGTGCCGAGCGAAGCTAGTTAATAAATGAGGCTTATTTTGGCTGGCAGCCATTGTTGTTGGCTCATTGTTGTAGTTGTTGCCTGAGCAACTATTAGCACACACTCGAAATATTTTTGATGCATACACTAAGCGCGCATTTCGGCATAACTGCCACTAAGCCACGCCCATTTGTCCCATAGAAGTCGCGTTCAAATTAATTAAATTCCTTAGATGCCCCACAACACACACACACTCACACACACATATACAGCAACAGCCACACAACAATATATTCGCCATGTACAAGTCCGCATAACCTAACCTAAGATCCAGGTGTTGGGGGCAGTAGGGTGTCCAGTCGGCCGAAAGCTAAAAAAAAAAAAAATAAAGAAAATACAAAAATACAAATATAAAAATAAAAATAAAATTTCAACGCATAAAGAACTGATCAGCAGCAGACAAACCATAAAATTAAACTGTCATCTTGCATATTTTTTATACCAAGCATGCAGATGATACACACACACACACACGCACTGGGCACAGGTAGTGACCGAGCGAGCTCTGCTTTTCGAGAATTATGAAAGCAAGCCTGACTAATCCTCTAAATCGCGCCAAGGGCCCCACATGCCCCACATCCACTTGTATAAATTAGCTTATGGGAAAAATGAAATCATTATTCATACCCAAGCAAAAATGTTAAACAGACCCAAAAAGAATAATAAAACGAGTGAAAAAACTGCTGCTGAAGAGCGTATGCCCTGAAAGGTGTTATAATAATTAAGCTGAATGTCTAGAGCAGTTCTTATAATCACCAAATATTTCGATTCGAAATGCTAAAAATAGAGTTCAAAATTCTTTCAACAGAAAAGATTGGACTGCACAGCTCAAACAATACTTGGGTAGAAGAAAAGCAAACATATATTTATTATAAAGTAAGAAAATTGAAGAACTATATATATATAAAGTGTTTCTAGAAATATAACATTTAACAAAACAAAATTAATAAATTTATTCAAGAACTGTATTCATTAGAGAGAAAACAAAAGTCGATTCGAATCTTAAAAATACATATACAATTTCAATTAACATAAACTGAATTACATAATTGCTGTTAAAACTATAGGTCTGTGTAGCAAATAGAGTGTATGAGCCAACTCAAGCAAATGTGACCCAGAATATACAAATTTGATGAGATTCTCTATATATACTCTATATGAACAACATACATAAATACAAACGATATATGTATCTATGGAAATGCTTGTCAAATCCGCTTAACATTTGCGGTTTGCACACGAATTTCTTATGCATTGCGTTGGCTGACAAATTTGTAACAGACGAACGCCTCTGAAAGTTGACTTAAGCATAAATTGTGATTGTTTTAACCCAAATGCTGTTGGCTAACTGGCGCGCGCGCAATTTATTGTAAAAACATTGTCAATGCAATTAGAAGCAAATACGCTGAAATAGAACAAAAACAACTACAAACACACACACGCACTCACACATGCACAGAAATCTTGGCTGACATGCGGCTGTCAAATGTTGTGAATGCTTTGACAGCCCAGTCGCGTAGCTTGGCTAAAATTACAGCCGCTAACGCGGCCATTTGGCTATGACGCATTGCCGTCGGCTCGGGCACAGCTACTGCAAAAAGTACTTGTATCTGACAGATACGCCCTGGTCCAAGCCCAAGCCCAAGCCCCGGATCTCGCTTTGCTAACATTACTAGTGTGTGTGTGTGTGTGTGTATTTTTTTTCCCAGCCTGCTCGAATTTCAAATTTGTGAATTTTTTTCGTGGCAACTCGACTGTAAGTCGATCGAGAGCCATTGAAGGCATTGAGATGCGATACTTTCCAGAGTTCCTCTAAGGCGTTGACCAATTCGCTTGCCACCAAATGATATTTTTCTCAACTCTGCCCGAGAACATATAGACATAAATGCAATTTTAGTTGCTGTTTTGATGTGTTCATTAAGCAATTCGGCTGGCTTCCTGGTTCGAGAGGTGTGAGTGTGTAAACATATTTTTTTTTTTTTTGCAAATTTTATGATGCTTCATTGGATTCATTTGATAACAGTTAGAAGGCAATGGAAGACTAGAATATAGAATCTTGCGAGAGATGTTGTTTCATTCCATCGTTTTAGATGTTTGTAGAATGTCAACGCAAATGAAATTTCATTTATAAATTTTGCATTCCATTTAAATTTGATTAAACATAAATTCTTCAACAGCTATTGATATACTCATAATTCAAAGTTCATTCAACTCTTATGTGTTGTTTCGTTTCAAATCTCTCTTTTGGTAAATTGATTCAAGCTAAAACATATTATTTAACTTCTAAATATTCGGATAGCTCTATAAATATTTAGAGCAGATGTGAATTGCTTTGCTGGCACACTTTAGAATATTAATTTGCTGCAGAGAACCAAATTCAATCGCTGATGTCATCGATATTTATCTGTGGCTCAAATCTTGTTAAAATTGACAACATTTAAACTTGAACGGATTGCAGATAACGCGTTCAGATTGTCCCAAAGAGCAACAGTTTCATCGGCTGTCACATCAAATATCCAATGATGACAATCTTGATGACATTTTAATTTCTCACACTCCACGAAGAGATTTTCTACTTGGCTGCAACTGAAACAACAACAACAATAAACAAACAAGCGGCTCACAAGACAAGAGAGGCGCAGATTAAAATCTTAAAGAGCGCTAAAAAGCAAAAAAAAAAAAAAAAGAGAATAAGAAGAATGTCAGACTCAATGGCATAAGGAACCATCGAACTGCTCTAAGCCCTCGTCGGACCATACAAAGCGACACCTCTTTGAGTGCTCTAAGGAAGCCGCCAACGCCAACACCAACACCGCCAACTTTTGTAAGGAGGCCAGTTGCCGGCTGTGTTGAGAGTTAGTGCAGCAGAAATAGTTTTGCAAAAACTTCATTCATGAACTGCTTCAATGTATCAGCTGGCCTGCCTCTAGTCTTACCTGTGTGCTTGAACTCGGGATTCAAACTGGGCTAATCCTGCCTAGCGTCTTGTCTTTGTCAACTGCAGGGATCTCTAGTGTCTAGTGTCTCTATCGCGCCTTGTTTGTATGCATTTTGGGCCACAGACAATAGGCTTAGTGTTACTTTTGCTTATTGTCTACGCTTCGTTTATCATTCGAGTGCAATTGCTCTGTGTGTGTGTGTGTGTGTGTTGAGTAGAGTTTTGAATCTTTTTCGCTGCTGGCAGGCAACAGAATGTTGGCATATGCCAAACAGGCCTGACAGCTAATCGATTAGCATATCCATATGATGTGAACCGCATAGCTATGGGATTTACTTTGTTTACACGATGAGCGATTATCGTATTAGGCATACAATTTTCTAAATTCCTTACATTACATTATGTTTACAATAACGTGAGAAAGCTTTGTAATATATTCTACCTTTTAAAACTTTTCCAATTCTTAGCAACTCACATGCACATACACAAAAACTTATTAAAACTTGAACAACTTCTTTAATGTGAATGTCTACAAATTTGCTAGCAAATCGCAAAATGTGCGCAAGGCCAGACAGAAATGCAGACTTAAGTATAATATATACATATATGTATATGTATAGTCATACTGCATGCATGTGTGTGTATATCGCATTTACATGTCTACAAGTCACACTCAGCCCAGACACTCAGTCACTAACATGAGGGGGAGGCAAAACTTTTTGCAGCCAACTCAAATGCAATTTGAATGCATAATGCAGTCGCAGTATCTAAGAATACGAGTTCGCATGTACTTATGTATATATATATTTATTTATATATATATATATATATATATATACACATATATATATCTGGAGCTTTGCATTTAAATATCTGTTTGTAGCGCGCACACCTCCAGAGCTGTTCAAGGCATTCTCAGCGCCTGGCTAACTTGTCGAAAATTTGTTCGCTTAAAAAAAATGTAGAAAAATAGTAAAAAAAAAAAAAATGAAAAGGAAATAACAGACACAGCCAAGTGAGTATCAGACAAACTGGCCCATGTTTGGTCATGTACAGCAAGGCTGTTGCCTGTCATTGTTTTACTAATAGCCGTTGTAGTTGTCTGGCTCATATGAGCAATCGCATTGTGTATACGCAATGTGGTGCACTACGAACGAATTGTTTTCCCAAGACACACACGCAGTGTTGTTGCAGTGCTTTCTTCGCTGAGGGCATTGCTGTTTGTTTTGCATCGAAATTGAAATGCTGCGTATGTGGAGTACGTGCAATAATAATCAGCAGATCAAATGGCATTGATTGAGAATTTGCTGATGTACTATGCAAAGAAATTGATTAAGAATGATGATGCCAAGCCGCTGGCAACTGCATTTATAGCTCAGAAACTTATAGATGGAAGCAGGAATGGTAAACTTTCAGGTTTAAGAAAAATAAATTACAATTCAATGAATATTTCACATTCCACTTGAAGATCTTTCATTGCAATTGCTCGTGCCGCACTCAAACCCAAAACGCCAGCCAAGTGTGAAATTTGTTTTGTTTCACACTCTCAACAACAACAACAAAACATTAAGAATCTTTCCCATTTACGTCTATTTGGCTACAATAAACCACAGGCAAAGTCGGGCTCGAGTGACCCCAATGTCAATTATTAACGTATCACTTGACAGAAGCGAATCGCAAAGCTGCAAACAAATAGCGCAAATGATGTGAGGAGTTATCTTCCGAGGATGGGTCAGCCAAGGGGATTTCGTATTTGTGTGTGTGTGTGTGTGTGTGTTTTTTGGCAGGGAGGAAAATGCAGGAATCATAAATCATGACAGACATTGCGCAATTCACTCAACGGTTTTTGTCAAACAAACAAAACAATAGAGCCGCAAAAGAGCTCTCGGGCAGAAGAACTCGAGCTGAGACCAGACCGGGGCTAGGTAACTTTATTTTTAGGGATGCAAACTCTGCTCCTGAATGATGATGATAATGATGCTGATACTGATGCTGATGCTGATGATGAGCAGTCCAGCTCAGGCAACAGGATTTTGTGTATTTGGCTGTTGACAAGCAGCATTCATTGCGTTTAAATTATTATTTTATTATTATTATTATGAGGCATAAATAATGAGCAGCTCCGAGCTGGGGTAGCGTCTGCCATTAATATGGTCATCAAATGCAGGCAAATGTTATAAATATTCAAAGCGAAAATTTTGAACTGGAGAGGAAAATGTGTCCAAGTGTATGTGTGGGAAAAATAAGTTATTTGGGTCGGCTACAGCTCGAAAGTGAATGCAGTTGACGGGACTGAACTTAGATTTCAATTCATGAAGACTATATATACATACATGCATATATTTGTAACAAGCGTCAAGGTTTTGATATATTTCTTTGAAGCATTCTGACTAAATGACTTTCCATTAATATATCTTCATCTTGAGCTCATTAGCTAATATCTATCTAAGTTTTATCACAATATCTCTGCATTATCCTATCTGCTATCTTTCTGCCTTGCCACGTGAGCCAATAAATATCTGTATGTGTATATATATTTAAGTGCCACCTGCTTGGGAAACCAGCCAGCGCATCCTGCAAGTATATCCATCAACAGTCACTGCCCCCTAAGCGAAGCCAAAACAGACACACTCGCAAAAAAAAAAAAAAAAAAGGAAAAAATGAAGAAAAAGGAAAAACCAATTCCAAACTAGGGGAAGGAAAATTGCCCATTGAAATGTAAACCAGGAAATCGGGGTTTGGCTTTTTCCGGCTTTACATGGAACAAAAGGAGCAAAGAAGAAGCGACAGCGTACAAAAATATAAAAAACATATATACACACAAAAACAAATACAATGCAGTTTTCAATCCAGCAAAAAATAAGTGTCAACAACCCAGAAGGAGACACACAGTGAGTGAGTGCGTGAGTGAGATGGCTATAAGTAGGGAGATATCTGGCGGCAGGCAGGCAGGCAAAAAGTAGCTGCTGTTTTGTTATTTTGTATTGTTAGGTAATAATAATCATATCGCATTGCATGTTGTTGACACATGAGCAATGATGCTGCCGCTTATCTCTGCGCTCTATCTCACTCACTCACAC
The DNA here is from genome assembly GCA_030914335.1 of Drosophila borborema. NCBI lineage: Eukaryota > Metazoa > Arthropoda > Insecta > Diptera > Drosophilidae > Drosophila > Drosophila borborema. The sequence continues at coordinate 45,581 of JAUESP010000247.1, forward strand.
AGTTACTCCCTAGCTCGCTCTGCCTCCCTCGCTCTAACTGTCATGTCTTTGCAATGCCATTCACTGTTCTTTCTATCTCCTGCCACTGTAATTACTTAACAGCGCAATTAAAGTACTCGCTCTGTTAGCGTTAACAGAGCTCGGTTAGCGGTCTGCTAATTGGCTCTGCTTTTGGCATATTTAATTATTAATTCGTCTGCATCAGACAGTTGCATTTAATATGCACTGCGGCTCGAAAATATGTTTTATACGATTTTCATTGTTCTCAGTTGACTTTTTTAAATTTATTTTTAATTTGTTTGCTTACACCTGCCTGGCTGTAAATTAAAAACCTGATTCTGTTTCAATTAATCAACGACTGTCAATGATGCTGAATATGCGTTCTCCCTGACTCTGTTCGTCTCTCCCAAATGCAGTTCAGTGCAATCAGCTTGTTGCTTCCTTAATGCATTTACTTTAACATTGATTTAAATTTTCAATTCTTTATTTACTATAATTTTTTGTGTATCAGCTTGTAGTGTAATGAAATTGTGCAAAATCCACAACAGTTGTGTCGTTATTCTCTGTAAGACTCAACATTCAGTTTCAGCTTAACGTAAACAATGCTCAAATTCGTAGCATATTTCAAGTTCTGTACAACAAAGAAAAACATATTTTAGGAATTCGCCCATGCCTTAGGAAAAACACTTAAGCGACGTTTAGCAAAATTCAATTTTTGTGTTGCCTTTTTTTCCGAACACAAAACCTCCTCCTTTGAGCTGAAAGAAAACAACGCCCCAAAAGTAAAACATATACAAAACATACACACTCGCACACACAGACACAGTCAGACGTTGAAGAGACCTAGACACAGTACCGAAGCTGAGTTCCGAGCTGAGAGCCCGGCCGACTCTGTCCGTGCCTGCAAATGACAGCAGCTTTACGCTGCTTATATAAAAGCCAAAACATGTGATGTGTTTTTGTGCTCATAGCCCGCGTTATATATACATATAACATGTATGTATGTCTTCCATACAATATATAATATATATAAATATACATACGTACCCTATGTACAAAAATTTCTTGGATAAAGCCACCCACAAACAGATTACAAAGCAATGCCAACCCCCGTGGCAGAGCCAACCAACCCCCAAGCAGAAGGAAAATAAAAACGCGGCTGTACGCGGACAACGAGGACGCCATGACAGACGCTGTGCCAATTCCATGCGTTCCAGGCACCACGTTAAACGCTTTTCGCCGTTTTACCCGCTAGGAAATTAACAATTTGGGCCTCAGTTAATGGGGGCGTAGGCGCCACAAAATATGCAAAGCACATTTCTATAGCAGCCTATTTCAAAGTTCTGCTGCTTCTTCTTCTACTTTTTCTTCGTGTTTTTTTTTTTCTCTTTTTCGGCTTTTATGTACCGGCTTGGGATTTACTTTATTGAAATATTTAAATAAGTTTGGCAATGCGCACAGCCTAAATGGGATTTGCATGGCACGGACGTCCTTTTGAAAGTGTGTGGAAATGTCTTTTGGCTCTGAAATTGACATTTTATAAATGGGCTACGATTTCGGCTGCTCCTCACTCTCCTTCGAGCGCTCTCTATCTCTCTCTCTCTCTCTCTCTCTCCATCTCTTTTATTTTTTATTTTTTATTTTCAGCTCTAAACTTAAAGCAATAAAATATTTAAATGCACATTTTTTGTTGCTGTTTCTAAATGTAAAATGTGAAAATTATGCGTTTGTTTAGCTGCTTCACAAACCCCTTTCTACCGACAGGCGCGTGTCGCACACTTCTCGCCAGCTAGCCCGCTGTGCTGCGACCGCAAAAGCGCACCAGGAGCTGAACATCTGGGATATGCTAGTAGAGAACTACTCATAAAAACAGTCAGTCAGTCCAGCTGATACTGACTGATAAGAACCTTTGGGAAAACAGCGTGAGATAGCTGAATAGATAGTGGAAAATCAACTGGAAAAACAGCTGTCATGTTATTGTGATGTAATTAGCGATTTGTAGAGCATGGAAAATTTTGTAGGCAGATAACATAATATTTGTTATTTAATTTAAAATCAATTTTGTTTTCCATAGATTGTCTATCAGTAAGCACTGGAAACTCTCGCCTTTAACTGTAGAGCTGTCATACATATAGTAATACCAAATTCGTTGGAAACTCTTTGCTCTGCTTCAAATCATAATTCCAATTGTTGTTTGAAACTGGGCGCCTGTTTACGCTTAATTATATAAAATCACACACATGTAAAGCCGACACTTGACATTGTGAGCCCTCAGCCCTCCGCCTCCACTTCACTGTCTGCTTCAGGCTTCAACTTTGAATTTTGTTGTCGACCTTTACGAAACGTATCGAAATGCATTTGCTTCGCTTGTTTCTTAACAATTTCTTATTGTAGCTGTCAAAATAATTGAGCCAGTGTGGATTCGAGTGATTGTTCGGTTAATACGCATATTTATGACTGTTCAAATTTGACAAATTAATAGAAAATTTCAATAACAAAAAAAATGAAAAATTTATTTTTCTAACACAGCCACACGCCATTTGAGTCGAGTCTAAAACAAACTCAAAGTTTATGCAAATGTACATAATAAACCACATAAATTAGTATTAAATTACAACGCAGGCATCCAAACAATAAACAATAAAAATATAACAAGAAGAAGAAGAAATCATAAAAAAAATCAGACAGCAAACTTGTTGAGCTTGTCACAGGGCAGAGTCCACCAGCACCGCTGGATGCCTTTTTATATGGCGCATACACAAAGCCCCCAAAAGGGACAGATAATAATGCAGCTTTTCAGTGTAGTTCCCCACTCGGCCACTCCCCCACTCGAGCCCCCAACTATGTTCGCTTTAAGCTCAAGGTGTGAAAATGTTCGATTATTGTCATCGTCTGTTTGGTTTGGATAAATTTTTTTTTTTTTTTTTTGTGTGGGTCGTACAGCAGGGGCTGGGTCTGCAGCTGGTTCTGTGGCTTGCTCTCTGGCTCTGTGGCTCTGATGTTGACTGAGCCGCTTAGCTGCAATTGTCATAAGGCGTTGCTTATAATGGCCGCTTAGCTGGCACATAAATGCCATATGCTAAATGGGATTTTACACAACTTTTCGTTTCTCTCATTCTTTCTATATCTCTTCTTCTTAGTCTGCACCAAGTTGATTGAAACTCACACAGTCAGCAGTGGGCGATTGTTTTGGCTTAAGAGCAGATTATAGCACTTACTGAATAGCTAGTTGCTTGATAACAGCGCACAAAACTTGATAATTTAAAATAAGCATGTGTTATCAGCGTAAATTCCATTGATATGGTAATATATTTTAGATACTGCACATGCTTCAGAATTCATCACATATCTCTTTTTGTTAACTTTAAAGTGTTTATTGTATAGAATATTAGATTTAGTTACCGCAACATTTTCAATATTTGATTATTTATAATTTATGTTTATGTTGGGATATTTAGATCGTATATTTATTAAAAATCACATCGGCCTAACTGATCATATTTTCCCTGAAGTCAACTTTCTTTCTCCAGATATTAACTCAGTTCTAGGAACTACTTTAAAGAGAGGTTTATTTATAACGCGTATTCCCATGTTTATCAAAACACATCTGTAACACATATTTGCCAAATTATAGGTTAGTTTCCCTCGTTTAAAATATGGCTTATTATTTATGACTAGCTTCAGGCTTAATCAAATAATTGTATCTTAAATACAGCTAGGGACTCCTTTTAGGGACTGCAACTCTTTGGCTTGGCTTGGCCAACACCATAATTTTGTAATAAGCCATAAAATATCACCCAATCTTAAAGGCTAGCCCTTGGCATGTTTGTTGCTTGGAAAAGGTGTTATAGACATGGCTCTAATGCTTGCCTATAATAGATGTTAACCTTTGACCTTTTTCTTCCAACTTATTTTGACCCGTTGTCCGTTTAGTTTTTCACATGTCCCGACAAAAGGACAGCAAACAGGCGGCAGCGACACAGGTGAATTTTTCCGCTCTCTCGTTTTCATTTCGGGTTCGGGCTCTGCTTCAGCTTCGGGGTTTTGGGGTTCATAGTTCAGGCAAGTGTGCGGCCCTCGCCGCTGTTTGATTTCAAACAATGCCTTGATCCCGCATAATTTATATGATTTTTCTCTATAAAAATGCTGGACAGACGTCGCCTTTTTCCCACCTTTATTAAATTGTATTGATATTGCGTTTGACTTCGAGTTCGAGTTCATAAATGTTCATCTTTTATGGGGTCTGTTCTATAGTATATATTTATATTTTATGCGTGACACATAAATAATGGCATTTATAGGGAGAGGGAAACCTGGGGCATTTTCTTTTTCTTTTGTTTAAATTTAACAACAATAACTTATCCGAGTTTTCCTTATTTTTCTTTGCCTATTTTCAGGCGAGAAGCCATTCAAGTGTGAGCACGAGGGCTGCGATCGCCGTTTCGCCAACTCCTCGGACCGCAAGAAGCACTCGCATGTGCATACATCGGACAAGCCCTACAACTGTCGCATCAATGGCTGTGATAAGTCCTATACGCATCCCTCCTCGTTGCGCAAGCACATGAAGGTAAGTACTGTCTTCCGTCTACTCCGAATTCGCAGCTCAATCTTCAGCTCTAACTGATGAAACTATCTTCTCCACTCTTTTTTGTTGCATTTCCAGGTGCATGGCAACATTGATGAGAAGTCGCCGTCGCATGGCTACGATAGCGAAGGCGAGGAGAGCTCCAGTTCCAGCATTGTGACGGGCGGAGCACAGACGCCGCCCTCGACGCGCCTGGATGGCAGCGCGGGCAGCAGCAGTGGCGTCAGCAGCCTGAGCGGCGGCAGCGGCATTAAATCCTCACCGCACTCTATCAAATCGGAGCCAAATCCCTTGCACAGCGTGCATCTGGGCGCCTCCAGCGCCGGCAGCAGCAGCACAGCCAGCAGCAGCGCCTCTCACCTGTTGCAGCAGCAGCAGCAGCAACAGCAGCAGCAGCAACAACAACAGCAACAGCAGCAACAACAGCAACAACACCAACAGCAGCAACAATTACTGCATGCCGAGTCCAAATCCTCGCCTGCATTGCAGCTGATGGCCTCTTCCGCGTATCTCCCTCCGCCATTGGGACCACCGCCCTCGCATCATCATCATCACCATCATCATCAGGTGCCGGGCACCACAGCGGCAGCTGGCTCACCAGGCGCCGCTGCATCGGCATCCATGCTGGCTGTGACTGGACATCACAATCATCATTTGCTCTATCATCCGGCGGCGCAGCATCATCCGCCTAGTGACTGGTATCATACGGCAGCGCCGCCAGCCAGTGCTGATGCGATGAATCCACTGAATCACTTTGGTCACCATCATCATCATCATCATCTCATGCATCCGGGAGCGGCGACAGCGTATTGAGAGTGGGAGAACTGGTGGCCCGAAACCGAACCGCCGCCCCCACAAGCGGCAGTCGGCGTGCCGCCAGAGGAGCCAACGCCAGCCCTTGACTGGATATGCTGTCAGCGCCTGCAGAATTTGGCGCTTGTCGCGCAATGTGAAAACCAAATATTTCTGAAAGTTGAAGAAAGCACTTTAAACTTTTTACCTGATAATTGAAAAATTGCTGTTAATGAAAAAAAATTATACCTATAAATAAATATATATATTATAATTAATATATATAAAATATTATATTTAATTGTAAACTAAATACAGAATTCATCAACGAGTTGAGAGTACTTTAAAAACCTATTATTATGTATTTTAAAATAATATACACAAAAGAAAAAAAAAAATAAAGGAAATGAAAAAGGGAAACCGAGAAATTATCCTAAATTTTTGCTATTTAAATGTTAGCTCTGTAGTTGCTTTTTGTTTTGATGGTGCGAACAATGGAAATTCTTGTAAATTATAAAATCTAACTACTATAAATGTATAAAATAACATAAATTTATATTAACGATTATAAATTACTTAAGCATATTGACTATTTAATTATTAAGATTAGCAAATTTGTCAAGCTGCTTTTCACCCCACAAAACAAATACAAAAAATAAAAAAAAACACACACACACAAACAAAAAGAAAACATTTAAAACCAGCTCCTCCAGCTTTCTAGTACAAAAATGTTGAAAAAAAATCGAAAAATTGCAAATACACTGTAAAAAAAATTAATTGAAAAGCTACACATATACGTACGTGCATTTTTGGCCTTAGATTTCAAAGCTTAAGAGTACACAAAATAAAAATATAAATAATAAAAAAAAACAACACGAAAAATAAATATAAAGAAAAACTATAAAAAAAAAAAAACCAAACATTTTACCAAGTGTTATTTATTTGGGCTGAAATAAGTTCTTGGGAATTCTAGCTTGCAGGAGAATCTGAGCCCTTCTCTCTCTCTCTCTCTCTCTCTCTCTCTTTCTCTCTCTCTCACGCCTACGCCGCAAAACCTCTTATAACTATGGTCACTTCCAGGTCTCATTTGATATATTTATGATACGAATAAAATATAAATTTGATAAATGCAAATTGCAATTTTGATCTGTTAATTAAATGAATGTTAATACTTGACAGAATTCCATCATGAATATTTATATATGCAAGATCCTAAGCAGATTTCATTGTTAATTTGTTTCGATAGGTCTTTTTTGTTCGTGTTTCGCTCAGTGGTGCCAAAAAATATTTATGCGTATCTGATTTCATTGGGCCAAGTCATCAAAAATTTAATTGCTTAAATTACAGCAGCTATTAGCAAGCGATGTTAATCAACATTACCATAACATAACAAGCAATTACACTGACAAAAATAGTTGGCTGCATTATAATATATATATTTTTTTTAATATATGCTTGAGCCCAGAATTCCTCTATTATCATTAAACATTTCTATAACATTGCTATTGACATTTGCTGTTAAATACGTATTTTTATTAGGATCATTATCTTAGTTTTTTTCTAAATGCAGCAACCAGATTTTAGTAAAGTGAAATTTTCTTGTTGTTTTATTTTATATTATTATTTTTTCCTTTTTTTTTGGCAACCAAATATTTCTAGTGATGAAAGGCCCGTCAAACCCGGCCACGGTTGTTAGCACTCCAGCGTGTAACAAAAATCAAACGATTTATGTTTTTTTAATTAACCCAACAATTTGTTACGTGCCTCAAACTGACACACACACACACAAACACACACGCACACATTCTTATATGCACACTCACACACATAGCATGAGGTAGGTTCAAGAAATGGCTGGTCTAGCCATCTAGGAGAGGTAGCTGCCCCAACTCTGTGGCTAGTCAAGCTGTTAGCTGCGCTGCATGGCCATAACGAATTCATATTTTGATTTATTGAATAGAAATCGATTGGATTAATCTAAAGAAATTATATTGCGGCTGCCGTTGCGACGGCTTGTCTATGAAAATTTGCCACGACCGTGCCGCTTTCCTTTCTCTCTCTCTCACTCTCCCTTCGTTTTCTCTCCTTCTCTCTGTGATGAACTCCCAGGAGCTGGTATTGAAATTAAAGAAAAACTGGCAGAAAACTGTTTGTGCCAAGCAATTAAATTTGGTATTTTTATTACTATTTTTTTTATTTATTTATTTTTTCTTTTTAATTTGCAGCATGAAACTTCCCAAACATGTTGAAGCAAATAAAATGGTAACAGGTTTGGTTAGATTGGGCTTGGAGCTTCAGTTGATTTTAGTTGGGCTGCTCAAAAACTGCACGAATGTCTTCCAAAAAAAAGCTATTAAAATAAGTTAAGGAGTTTCCATCCGAAGACAGCTCGTTACTAACTTGACAGCATGAGAGTTAACTGATTAAGCAGGAAAATTACAAATACTAATGTGTGTAGAAACATATTACTTTGGGTTCCATTCAACTAGCAGTAGCCAACTGAACTGCTTAACAATCACTTTAAAAGTCAAATCTATAGCAATCTGTAAGCCCAGCCCAGCTCAAGTCTCGTGCTTCCAGCTGCACGTACTTATATTTTTCCCATGCCAAAGTAGACGGCAAAAACCTTTAAACAAATCAAGCTGCGACCACACAAAACACAACAACAGCAAACGGCAACAAACAACGTCAACAACTGACAAACATTTGAGGCAACGAAAAAAGAAAATCAGCCAACAAAAATGGCCAAAAAGCGCCACAGACAAAAAACTTGTTGACACAAAGCTCTACACCCATTGTATCTGGGCTATATGGGCATGCCAGCTCGCTCTATCGTTCACTTACTCTCCATCTCTGTCTGCCCCTCTCTCCATCTCTCTTTCACTCGTTCTCTTCGGTCGGTCTTGCTCTTGCGCACAGTTAAGCGTTCACTTTGTGTCGGCACAATTTAAGTTTCAATGAGCGACTATTTGTTGCAATTTAAACTGAACGCGTTTATAAATTGACGTCGGAAACTGGCGTCGAGTGCTCATAGGAGGCCACCAATAACCCCCTTCTTCTCCTCCATGGACAGGTAACACAGGGACGGACGCTGTAAGAGTGGAACGTTGGAGAGGGGGATAGGCCAAATCAACTGGCAGTAGGCAGCGACTGTGACAGCGACAGCGATGCTGCCAGCTGCGGACAGGCAACATTTTGCACGCTGTGTTGTCGCTGCTACAATACCCTAGAACTGTTGCAATGAAAAGTGGGTATAAAAAACTGATAGACTTCGTATTAAATTACTTGAAAATTTATAAAATCTATATTTTCGGATAACTACATGTCTCAATAAAATTGACAGAATATTTAGATAATTGAAAAACTTTATGAATCTGATTACAGGGTATGTGCAGTTGAGTCATCGAAACTAGATATCTCTAACATGCTATTGTTGTTGTTGTTTGTTTTTTTGTGTCCGAAAAAGTTAAGCGACGTTTAAATAACATAAATTAATTTAGACTAGTTATAGTTATCTATAGTTATAGTTGTTTGGCTTTTGTGGTCGACTAATTTGTGCGGTTGGCAGTTTTAATTTACCAGTTGTATATTGTTCGTTAAGTTAAGAGAGGGAAAGAGAGAGAGAGAGAGAGAGAGAGCGGAGGTAGGCATCGAATAAGTTAGTTTGTCAGCGAACTAATAAATTCAAATGTTGTGAGCGAATTTTGCATTTTCTGGCCATAAAATTGTGGCCAAACTGAAATTGTAATTTGTTGAATTATCTATAACTTATCCGCAATTTCTATACGCTGTAATTCAATGGATTTTTCTTTGCTTAATTAATTAATTAACGCTTATAGAGTAACTGAAGCAGTTCTTTATAAGCCATATTGTTGTGGTTCGGTTAATTTGTTCTCTGGTCTCTCAAGATCTGTAGGGCCGCCAACAAAGTTATCCTTGGCCTTTGGAGAGCCGAACAAAAGACTCGAAACAAATTAAAAAGCCACGCAACTTAACTTTTTCCATTTGTAAAACGTTGGTAACAATGGGCCGCTCCCCACAATCAACACCATCATCAAGTGGCAATCGCGTCGCAGCAGACGCATTGGCACCACGACGGTTCACAAACACTTAATGATGGATTTAACACTTGGCTAATAGTTTTTTGATACAAAATTTAACGCCAAAGCCAAATTACAATAGTCACACACTCACGCACCTCCGCCCTGGCCACACACAGCAGAAACTTAATTAGTTTTCAAAGTGCAGCAACATAAAATATCAGAAAAAAATGATAAATTGTTGGCTGGCTGGCTGGCTGGATGACTGCTTCCAAGCTGTCTGGACCGATCTGTGTTTCTGTGCCGATATATATTGAGTTACGATGTCAGCGGCGTAGATCATTAAAATTACAGAGTTTCCCAAGTTCCCAAGAAATGCCAGACTGGCCGCAACAGCTGGTACACTGTGGCATCCACATCAAAACGTAAAAAAAAATAATAAAACAGAAATGAAAAGAAAAAAAAACTCTGTAATTTTTCAATAAGAAGAGTCCACCAAAACTAAATTAGCTGAACGTAGCGAACGAGAGCGCATGCAAATTTCACAGGAATCAAAAAAGCGAAACGTACAAATAATAAAAAAAAATAATAATAATCAAGAAGAAGCAGCACACACATATAGGCTTATATATACCAATCCCAAAAAGTCGTTGCAGCCGCATGTGACTTATGACTGAGGCGAGGACTGAACTCGAGCCGGGACTCGGCCTGTCTCTGAAACCAAGAGTGCGACTGAGCCTGGGACTCAACCTGAACCTGAGCTTGAGCCTGAGTCTATGCCTGGAACTGGCATCGTGTGTCTCGTTTCGTTTTGGCCCATGTGCAGACAGTTGCGAAATTATATTTGCGCAGCGTCATGCAGCACCATTGTGTTCAAGAACTGGCGTCCGAGCAGGAATCGAGCGAGCCAAGCGGACGACTCTGCGGCCGATTTGTCAGTGCAGACGAATAGTTTAACTGCCCAAGTGCATTTTAATACACTCGAAGAAATGCATATACACATTCGTGATAAGGCCACAAAACAAATGTAAGCCACAAGTTGACTTTGACTTTATATGGATAAGTAAACTATAAAAAATTATAGATTTTACTTTGAAAATTGTCAGCCTTTAAGATGCTGCTTGCTCTTCAATTTAATTAACAATTTTCTCTGAGTGCATTGGCTTTTGCAGGTTGTTCTTGGACACTGTGCGGGGCTGCCCTAGTCCCTTGGCCAGACTACATCATCGTCATCGTGCTATTCAAACAAATGATTTACAAAATGTTAAATGAATTATGCATTCTGCATATGCGACTGGGCCATTTCGTGCCATTTTTCATATTAGCTCCAAGTGCAGAACCTGTGCCTGCGACTCCAACTTCAACCTCAGCTACAGCTCGAATGCGGACTCTGACTGCAGCTTTGGTGTTGGCTTTAATAAATTGGCGTGGGGTGCGCCTGCAGCAATTGTTGTTGTTGTTGTCCTTATTGTTGTTGTTGTTCGTTCGTTGGACATTGTGGTTAAGCGTTGGGAATTCTATGTTGAGTCGAGCAATGTCAATGTCTAAGCAAATATAGCAATGCTTTAGCCCAAAGACCTTTAATAATCAAGTCATATAAATTGAGTGCATTTTTCATAATAAATGAAGGGAATTGTCTAAATTATGCTGCTCAGTAAAACACAGATACATCGATGCAATAGTGCGTGTGGGTTTCCAAAGATACTTTCGCATGTGGGAAAATGCATGGATCAAGCAGGAAGATGATTAAAGCATTTCAAAAGGTGACAAGACAGAGAAAATGACCAAAGTTAGAAGTGTGATAATTCAAGATTGATGTTGAATTTTAAAGTAATCCTGTCAATATTTTCATTTTAAATGAGAAATTTCGTTCGAATCTTGGAAAGCTTTCAAAAATTGCCCTAGTAAAATAATTTATTTGTCTTCTCTCTCTCCTCTCTGTCTTAATGTGAAAGAAGTTCTCTCACTCTATCGTAGATTATAAACATATCGAGTAACACATCGTTATGAAATCTAGGCAAGGAACACAATCAAATTCGGATAGCGAGTCAATGTCTAAGTGTCTTCATTAAGCAGCTAAAATATGTTGATGTGCCTTAAAACAATATTTGCTCACTTTTGGCCCAATACACCGAACAAACTTCTCTGTTTAGTTAGCAATTAAAGAGGCTCGATGGGTGTGGGCAGCAATACGGCTGCAGCAGCAGTTGCAACAAGTGCAACACCCCCAGAGCCCGAACATAATGTCTATGCTGGCTGTCAGGGCTGATGTTGTAAACAACAGCGCAGCATATTTAGTATGTGTGAAGAAAATGAATGTGCAACATGAGGCAAGCGGGCAGCAATCGAACATCGAGACTAACAGTAGCCAGGGATAGAGCTGCCTAGCTAATTATGCTGAAAGAACAACAGAAGGAACAACAGCAGCTAATTCGCTTTTCTGATGCTCTGCATTTCTTGAACATTATATCTATAAAGAGTGATATGATATAGTAACTAAATGGTATATTCCAAAATCTGCTGTTCATACACCCTATAGAGCCCAGAATTTTCTATGAATGCACTCGACTAGAATATCTACTTTGCGTATGTTTATAGAGCACATCTTAGTTGAGCATACTCAACTAGAGCACTCTAACGTGTCCCCTATCCACGCTGAGCACTTGAGCCTTCAGCAAGACCCTTGGCCTGCACTAAAACTGATTTATGCGCTATGCAGCACCAGACCTAAAGGCGGCTGCGGTTGCATCTCTGCTTGCTGAAAGTTTCAAGTATTTTTCGACACTGTCGATTTCTCGACTTTTTGTAGGCTCGAAAAGGGAAATGGTAAACTGCATATAAATACAAAGAACATTGCATTGCATAAAACAAATTAAAATATAAACTGAACTTTAAGTAAAAATACAAAATATATTACGTCCCATGTAGGTTTGGTGTGTGTCCTGTGTCCTTTGCTATGTGTTTACTCCAAGTTGGGCGAGATTAGCTTTAGCTGGTGATGCAATTGCTCATTGAACTGATGTAGAAGATCTTCCCGTTTGTCAAGGCGCTGCTGCGTATTGAATTGTGTTTCCGAATTATATATCATTCCCACCTTTGTGGCAATATCTTCTTTCAGTTCCGGGCTCGCCTCGACGCACTCTCGATAGAAGTTCGTGCAAGTTCGAAGTACATGCTCAGCGAGACGTGCCACATGTTTCCTATAGGTAACGGCCGGAGGGTCGTTATCGTTAGGAGTTAGATCCACGACGACATCCTCCTCCGGCTCGGTACGTCGATAGAAACGTTCGCTGGGCACATAGTTGCTCATGCTGTAACCACTGCTGTTGTTTGTGCTGCTGCTATTCGTACTTTTCCCAGTTGGTAGCGAATGGCAGCTACTATTATTCGAGCTAAGTTCCGTATTTTTGTCCTTCCAGGCTTCTTTAATTTGTCCTTTGTCTAGCAATTCATCCTCATTGTCAGTTGCCATGGCACTTTCAGGCACTTTTGGCAAGCCCTCATCCAGGTTGCATATTTTGGGTGATACTCTCGACTTCTTGGCAGATTCGTCCAGCTCATCGTCACTGGGATATTGAACTCCTTTCTCCTCGCTATCAATGCTTGTCTGGGAGCGTTTCTTGGATAGCTCACTCTTCATGGAGGCGAGACTCTTTGACTTTCCCGCTCTTCCATTATCGCTTTGATCGCAATAAATAACTTGGATGGGACTGCTTGCACGATCACGATATGTTTTCGATACATTTCGCATAGATAGAGTGCTGTTAATTTGAGAAGTGCTTACACTCATAGTCTTGCTGCTTAAATAATAATCATCGCCGCTGTCATTGTCATACGCCAAGAAGCTATCATTAGCCTCTTCGGAATATGTACGCATAACTTTTTTAGTAGATCGTTCAGTAGGGCATGTCGAATTGGTTGGAGAATGATGCGACTTGAGACTATTGTTAGATGCATTCTCTGATTTATTGATTCTATAGGTGCATCGGCGGGACTTGCGTAATTCGAATGGTTCAGAGCATTCAGCTTCATTTTGATCACCAGTATAAAATATATTTCTGGTCTTTGGTGTCGAAACCTTACGTCCTTCAATACGTGGAATTTCCCATTTTGAGTTTTCAATATTTTCATAGCTCTGTGTGTTTTGCTCTTCCTCTTCTTTGGGTGAATTATTTGTGCTATTATTTAATTCCTTTTGAGAACTATCTGCATCAGGTTCTACGTCTTCTCCACGCCAATAAGCTGTGCACTTCTCTAGAACTTGCTTAATGCGATCAGATTCCCTTTTATATGCAGCTCTTCGTATACGCTGCTCTTCAATAGCTCCAAGTGTAGAGCTTGCTCTATTGTTTTCATTATTTCTGTATAAAGAATCTATGGAAGTATTACTCTTGAATTTACTGATCTGATCAGAGTTTTCATTAAATTCACTTCTCTGGGATACAAATTCTAGAGAATATCTCGAGCTATTGGCTTCATTACTTTCCCAAATTTGACTCTCTACCGAGCTGTGCTCGTCATCTGTCTTAGAATAATCTACTGAGCTATTTTCTATCAATTGCTTATCATAAACATCATTTGCTTTGCTATCAGATTTCTGGATCTTACGCTCTGGAGAGGATTTTAAGCAACTGCTTCGACTTCCATCTGTATATCTATTAAAATTATCAGTTTGCTTTATCTCTACGCATTTCTCGGTCTTTTTAAGATTAGACCTCATTTTAGTATGCCCAGTGTAATCAGCTTCAATGGACGTTTTCTGTACTGGTTCCGAAGAACGTATATAAATCTCGCAATGTTCGAATTGCAGCACTTTGGACGCATCAGCTTCATTCTCAGTTAATTTTGAACAGTTTTGTAGAGACTCCGATCGAGGGTTATCACTGTTTTCAGATATTTCACTTCGAAGCTCCGCATGGCTTTCGGACTTTAAGTTATTTTGCTCACGAAAAGAGTCCTTAACTTCCGAGTGACTTGATTGGCTTTTTATAGATCCATGTTGCTCGTCTGAAGCAGATTCTGTTGTATCATTTGCATATTTTTTGTGAAAACAGTCCTCATAGCCTGAACGTAACTCCTGCTGATAACTATTAATCATGTCCAACTGCTCTTGCATTAACTTTCTGTAGTCCTCTTTGGTAAAATATTTATCATTGCCTGATGATTGACGACATTCCGATTCCTTATCGCTTTCAATTGAGGCATCGGTTGTGCTCTCATCGGGCTTACGGAGCTCGCCTAAGTTCTCTACCCAATGGGCGGTGCGTTCTCTCGATTTGGATCTCAAAATGTGTTCCCTCTGATTCGGTTCACTATTGGTATACATTCTATAGATTTGCTCAGCTTTCATCTGACGGGCTCGTGACTCCTCGTAAATTTCGCTATAGATTTGACTAAAAGTTTTCGACTCATCACTCGACGTTTGCGTAACCTGACTTATTTCTGTGTCAGATTGTTCCTTTCGTGACGACTGTTGTTGCTCAGGTCCAGGTTCGTCATTTATTTTCGCAGTTGGATCTTTCAATTTTGAGTTTTGGGGCTTTTCATTGGTAAAAGTTTCTGGGTCGATTTTGCGTATGAAATTTCGGATACCCACATTTTGCGGGATATCATATTTAGAAGCAGCATCCTGTTCTGCAATAACCTGCTTAACGTGAATATCTGCACGTTTCTGGCATCTTTTATATAGACTAGCATCGCTACCATCAGATACGCTCAAGTTAGATGCAAATTTGAGCTTTTGTTCATTATGCTGTTGATCGTTCTGGCGAATTGATTCCCTTTTAAGATCATACAATTCTCGATCCCATTCAACAATCTCACTGCTTGAATTAAAACTTACATCTTGTGGCACGGTGAATACATTATTTGTTGAATTGATTTTATTTTCGGGACGCCGCTGCTGACGACGATTGGATATATTTTGAGACATGGGACGTTTTTTGATTTACGAGAAGTAGCCCAAATCAGTTTGGCAAACAAAAAACTTTTTCGAGAAATTAGGCGAGTCCAATATCAACTAGCTTCGAGCTAGGTTCTATGTGTTCTGTTTATATTTGTTTACTTGTGTGCTACATGTTGTAATGATTGCTATGTGACATAAATAACACTGAAGCAGCGTTATCACACAGCTTACTAACACAAGCACATACATTTCATCACAATAATGACCTTTGCTTTCAGCACACTCATCAATTTGCGTTCAGGCCTATGCCACACACCACACACCAAACACCTCACACAAACACACAAGAACTGCAACAACCTGGCAGCCAAAAGGGAGCCAAACCTAGCCATGGCCATGTGCTAGGCCACAAAACACAACACAACACCAAACGCAAATCAATTAGCTGCAGCAACAAGAAAACTTTACAGAACAAAAAAACACAACTTGGAAGCTAAAAATAATTTGTGAATAAATTGTTAGAGTTTGACGAAACTTGTATGCTCTATGGATAAAAGAAAAATATGTAAAAATATAGATATACATATATATAAATATATGAAATAAAAGTTTTTGTGAAATTTTTAAGTAAATCTGAAGAAAATCTAATAAGTTAATAAGAGCTCTTTAATGTTAAATTGTTTATTATTATAAAAATATAATTATATATTTATATATATCAATATAATAACAATAATTTTTTTGTCAATTTCTTAAGAGATGATAGAGATTAATAGTTATAAAAAGCTGATTCAATTTGAATCTCTCAATAAAATATCTTATATAAAGACTTCATTGATATTTGCAAATGATAAAGCAAAGCAGAGTCTAGGGTAAGTGAACTAGAACTTATTTCAAACTAAAAATGTATAACGACAGGTATTGCGCACAAAATTAAATAGTTTAATAAAAAATTTAATAAATAATTATATTAATAAAAGTAACAACCTATTTAAAGTTATCAATGATACCCTAACAATTTACAAAATTTAAAGTGCTTCAATACCTTGGTTTGGCCACACAGCGCGGCCAAGAGTGCAGCGAGTACAATGCAGGGCAATGGTGGAGGGGAATGATGGAGGCGGGCTTGGGGGCGTTAGTTTTGAGGTGATGCTGCTGGCAACTAAAGGCCGCTCCGTTAGCAAGAGCCATTAGTGTCACTTAGCAGCTAATTATGCAGCGCTTGTGAATTACTTTTTAATTTGCTGCTGTGCGTGCACCAAAAATAAATAAAGAAACGCAACGGCAAGAGGAGATGCCCCAACGAGCTGTTGCCGGGGCCAACTACAAAACTCAAGTGGCAAAAATGCTCGAGTGGATCCCAGACAAAAGTTTTGGACCATGGCAGCCAGCTTGGCTGCTGGATGCTGCTGTTGCTGCTGCTATTGCTGATGCTGGCTGCCGTTCTGTGGTCTACTTGGACTTGACTCCTTCTGTTGTTCTTTGCTGTGGCACGTGCTGTGGGCGTTCACTTTAATTTAGCTGCCTACCGTAGTAGGGCACCTGAGGGCACACAAAGCAGACGAACGTTTGGCCTGAAAATGGGCGTGGGCTTTGCATAAAGAAATTATGTTGTTGCTTGCTGGAAGCGCAGATGCTGTCAAAGCCAAGTGTTGGAAGTAGGTGAAAGGAGTTCGTTTTGGAGTAGGTTTTAGTAAGTAGTTGAACGGAAGAATGAAGATATTTAATTTAAATCAAAAAGATATTCATAAATTTAAAGCCGAAAGCCTTAGTATCCAGTTCTTTAGTGAGTAAGTTAGTTTTACTTTCATATCATCTCTAACTTATAAATAAATTCACAAATTTATAAAAAAAAATTTAAAGGAATAAGTGTTTATGGATTATATTAAAGAGTCTCTATCATGCTAAAACTTGAGTATGAATCCTACTTAATCCTGATTTACTATATGTAGTTACTCCTAATTAAATCCAAGCTCTTGATTGCTCTTGCTGCTCATTACTCTAGGTATTTATATCGCCCGGTTATACCTTTTGATCTTCACGCCTTCAGTTGGCACGCTTCGAACCGTTCAATTCTCTGTTCCAAGTGTTAATTAGACAAAACTAATTAAAAATTTTACGCACACACAAGGCTCAGCGCCGGGCAGCCTGCCCGCCAAGTCGCCTCAATCAGACAGCAGCCTCTCGACTAAAAACCTTGTTGCAATCGAGCAATCGAGACTGAGAAGCACTCCAAATGCGGCGCAAGATACATTTATTAAATTCACTCAGTCGGCTCGATTGGAGCCCGAGTAGCATAAATCGTTCGACTGACATGCGACAAAACGTGCAGGTTACATTTGTTGCGGTGCGATTGAAGGAACGACCAGAGACGAACCGCGATCAGCGATCGACGAACGACGAACGACGGGCTGATGGGTAATTAAAAATTGATCACGTTTAACAAAATGCTACTGAAACAATATATCACAGTGGCCGTTGGCAGCCACCAGGTGCGAGGGGGCCAAGGCGAGGATAACTGGACGCAATGTTGACAAAGTCACAACGACGATCGCAGATTGAAGTTTGAACATATCGATCGCTTTGGCTGCCACATTAAAGTCAAAGCTATAGATCTCTCTCGCTCTGTCTGCCGCTGACTCTCCCTCTTGGGCCTCCCTCTCTTGTTATTGTTACTGTATTTTTTTTTTTTTTTCACTGTCAGTCCATCAATAATTCATTGGGACTGAGTGATCTATTCAAGCAACGATCGCCAAGCAACTGCAGCAGTCGAACGCGAGAAAAAAGATATTCCGCTTGTCAGCCACGGCACAAGTGTTTTTTATATATTCTTCTTCGCATTATGGCAAAACAAAATTGTGCCATAAATATAATAATGATAAGTAAGGAGAGAAAAAAAAAGGAGAGTAGAGAGACAGCTACAATGGACGCTGTTCCGCTCATTATTATTAGCCGAGTTGAGGAACCCTTCAGAACGGGTGTTGGTTTTTCACAATGAACTTCAGAGCTGACAAAAGGAATGCGAATGAGAATGCGAATGCGATTGCGATTGCGATGGGTCCTTTGATTGAAAATTGCCGCTGCAATTTTTGACAGCACTTCAGATGCGTTATTAATGCGTGCAATGCGGTAGGCCAAATCAGTTTTCTACTCTCTCTCTCTCTCTCTCTCTCTCTCTCCCTCTTCTTCCTTCTCCCTTCCGAATCAGTTTGGCTAATGGACTGCAATCGACTTGGCCCAGCCAAAGCTTTAACCCTTGACATGCCGATTGGAAAAACATTGCGAAGTGTTGACAAAACATAAAGTTCGTGTGAATGCCAACACGTTGTGACAATTGTTTGACAACAACAACAACAACAAATGCAACAACAACAACAACAAATGCAACAGAAGAACTATGAAAAGGTCCTCAGCGCAGAGACTGCATCATGACTCTCCTCCCACCAGCCAGAGCTCTCGCTCTGCTCCCTGCAAAACTCGCCTCGCAATCATCGATAACATTTTCGCAGTTGTTGTTGCCGTTGTAAAACGTGCAGGCCGCGCGCGAACATTCAAAATATGCAAATGCCACAAAGAGAGCAACAACAACAATTGCAAACAATACAACAAAAAGTAAATAATTGATTGAGCTATAACGAAAATTAGTTACTCTCTAAACAATGGGAATTGTTATTAAACACGGACAAACTAAAACTGTTTTCTATTTGCATTAGTCTCTAGGAATATTTTTTAAACAATTTATTTATTTACTCTATTATATTTTTTCTATTATTATATATCATATAAGTTGGGAATGATAAGCCAGATTCTCCGCTCAGACATTCAAGGATTGAACACAAGCAATTGTTTAGTTTAGATCTATTGTTACTAAATTTTTCTACATTATATGAAATAAAGTTTTTCATTGAATCCAATCGTATTTATATTATTTATAGTAATATTTTAAATAAAATGAATAAAACCTATTTTCAGCTTTATTATTATTTTATAGAAGTTAAGCCTGTTTTCTTGATAATATCCATGAAAATAAAATTGAAAAAGTTTTTTTTATGAGGAGATTTATAATAATAATAATAATTATTATTATTATTATTATTATTATTATTATTATTATTATTATTATGAATAAGAATATTTTATACTTATTTCCAATTTTAACTTTTAGCTATTCATGCAAATATCTTGGCATAGTTAAACTATTTAGAGTTAGGGTATGCACAACAATTGTCTACTGCAATCATTGTCATCATCGTCAACGCTGTTGACGTCGACTGCAGCGTCGCTGTGGCTACGGCTGTGGCTGTGGCTCTTGCTGTGGCTATGGCTGATGCTGTTGTTGGCCTTATCGCTTGGGGCATTCAAAATGTTTGTATATAGCAGTCATTGCATATTGTTGTTGTTGGCTTTTTGAAATTCCGCGAAAATTCGCTTTTGGGCCATAGACCGCCAAATTGAAGCTGGCTAATCATATTGACAAGCGCGACAAATCTTCAACAACTGACAGACATTTCGGTTTCGCTTTTTTGGCAGCCACTTGTTAAGCAATTAGTCATCGCTCGCTGGAAACGATATGGATATACATATATATATATATAGTCAAAAGATTCATTTGGATGGCTTAGCGAATTGAAACAGAAAACAAGCTGCATGATCCGTCTTATTCGAGCTAATTTAAATATAGATTTTAGCTATAATTCAACTAAAAACTTTACAAACTGAATTGCAGCTTGTTCGTTTCATGTAGCCCACAGATTTTGCGAATAGTATATCTTTAGATCTCTCTCAATTCATAATTTAGCAGTCATACATAGTATCTCTGCAATGTTTGCATTTTGGCTTGCCTTAGCTTCCCACCTCACATATCCTATGTATGTGCTCGAAAATTTGGAATACTTTTGCTCTGCTTTGTGTTCGTTTCGGCTACTCCCCCGCTTGTATCTTAAGCTGTTCTGTTGTTCATCTCGAGCTTGTTTGCTGCAAAGAGGAACAACACCAAAGGCGAGGCAGAGGAGACAGGGACGCCAGGACAGAGGCGAAGCGAAGCGAGGCATATTGATATCGTGCATATTGATCTTGTTTGGCGATAAGTGTGGAGTCTATACTCGTACTCGTATATAAAAATATTTGCTACGTTTGGCTTAAGCCACTTCCATGGAAGTTGCTCGCATAAAAACCTTTAAAAAAAATAAATATACAGAGAAAAAGGAGCAAAAACAAAGCGCAATTCGACGGCTGCAGCAACGGGCATTAGACTTCAGCGATTTGGCCAGTAGTTGGAACGTTTTGGGGCTAAAATGCTTATGCGCTGCGGCATCGCAGTTGAACCCGGGGTTGCGCCAATGGGCAAGCAGCCAGCCAGGCAAACCAGGCGGCCGGCCAAACAAGCAGCTATGTCTGGTTTTTTGGGGGCACATGTGGCCCAACACCAGGAACAGGCTCAGCTACAGCTACAGCTATGGCATTCTCACACGACTCACAAAGCGTTGGTCAGCTGTAGGAGCGGAGCCTGCGTTTGGGGCCACAAAACTGCGGTCTAGGCAGACCGCAACTATAAATTTCATAATGGCAAAAGGGGTAAACGTTTAGTTGCGGCTGAGGCTGCGGTTGCGGCTGCTGCGGCTCTTCATGAAGGTCTTTGCATTTCTGCGAATTAATATTCGTGTGATTTTTTATCGTTATTTGATTTCTGCTAAATATATATTCGCCTCACTCTGCGCGCACGCCAGACCTTCGAAAAAAAGTCAAAGTGTCAGCCATAATTGTTATGATTGAGTGCGAGGCAAACCAGCTTTCTATGCGTCTCTCCTAAGCAGCTGTGGCTGCAATTTTTCGCTTCTGCCATCCTCTCTATGCGATTCTCACTCATGTGATACTCCAAAGCAACTGTATTTACAGTTAATTTGACTTATGTTTGTTGCAAAGTAACAGGGAATTTTATGACAATAGCAACTATCACCTTTCTCAGTAGCTGAAGCAACAATTACCATTGTATTACCCGGCCAATTAGCTGTAAGGCAAGCCCCAAGGGCATGCAGAGAGTCATTAAACGGACTCAACTTTAACCTTTTTAATGAGCCGCACTCGGCTGCAAGTTGAGTGTAATACACAGGCAGCTCACACAAAATCATAAAATCTGCTCACATGAAATTAGCTCTGGCCGTAAAACGAAGCCCAACATAAAATGCCAAACAAGAGCGCCAATGTAATTATGCAAAACAAACATTTCAATATGGCCGAGCAGAGAGAGAGAGAGAAGGAGAGAGAGAGAGAGAGAGAGAGAGATAGAGTGAGCAAGAGGGGGTGGTCCTTAGCGGAATTAACTTATTAATTCTAAAAGCCGGAATTTCAATTTTTGCGATTGGCCTTTTTTCAATGAATTTTTTAAGATTTTATTGCCCAGCCGCAGCGTTCGCAATGTTTATGTTATTAATTTCTGACCTGACGTCGCACACGGCGTATGTGGAATGTCTCCAAGAATACAGATAAAGAGTGCAAGAGCGAAAGAGAAAGGGCGAGAGACAGAGAGAGAGAGAGAGAGCCTCAGCTCGCCAAGGACTGACCACAAAAACAGCAGCGCGTAATTTAATATTTCGTGGCGCCAGCAGAACTATAAAAAAATCAATGCAGGCTCCAACTCCAACTCCAACTTCAGCATCAGCATCAGCTTCAGCTTCTACTTCAGCTCCAGCTCCAGCTGCAGCTTGAGTTCCAAAATGAAATGACTTAAGCTGCGCCATTCATTATGACAACACGACGTTGGTTGGTGCCTTTTCTGGCTGCTGGCGTGGCCAGACAGACAAAGCAGGGGCTTGGGCCAGGGTTAGTAGATTGGTAGATTGGTCGCATTGCTTGCAGATTTGCTGCTGCTTCATCTTCATCATCTTTTGGGGGCAACGAGGAGCAGCAGGTCCAGCGTTCCTGTTTCCAGGCGCTGGCGCAGTAAAAATGTCTGCGCCAAACACAAATTTTGTGTTGAGATTGCGATCATTTCACTGATATCGTCGCGTCGCATTCGGGCGTGTGCGCAGGCGCAAGCAGGCCTTAGCAGCAGCAGCAGCAGCAGCAGTAACAACAACAACAACAACAACAACAAACTGAACAACGCGTGACGCAAAAATACCAAACATAACATTTGACTGTTTGTTGTTGTTGTTGTTGTTGTTGTTGTTGCCTTTGCTGCTGTTGAATGTGGCATGTGACCCTTTCTTGTCACAGCCAAATGCACTGTAAAAAATATTTAAGCAATAAAAATGGCTACGAATTAATAAGATTAAAGAAAATGGCCACAGAATCAGTTTAAATGCTGAGCCGATCAAAAAATCTTTATTCACATAAAGCTTTGACTAAAGGCTTAAGTTTTTAATTGCTCACTGAACTTATGAAGCTTCGAATAACGTCTGTAAAGAATACTGCAAATCCGATTAGCAAATATGATCCATCTATTAACCAAATATATTACATATATGTTAAAAACATGCCCTTCAACGTGATTCTCAAATAACTGGCTTAAAATGAATTTCAAAAAAAGTTATATATGCATAGCAATTTGTCCTTGTTAGGAACGTGCGCACCTCTCTATGCAGTTCACATATTAGTTAAGTTATATTAATATATCATCATTAATATCATTCCATATTATATTAATATCAAATCATTTTATAGATTCTTTATATTAGTTAATTTTCTATTACAACCTCATAAGATATCTAACAAAAAATCTTTAATATTTATAAAGACATCTACCGCGCCTTTCCATGCACTTCTCAAATAACTGATTAATTAAAATGAACCTAAAGTGAGTCATTCACAAACAACATGAAATGCCAATGTAATTAATAATCTTTGTTTTTCTTTAGAGTTTCATTCAATTTATGAAGAATCGTCAGAGCTGTCAAAAGTTTTGTCAGTGCACAAATTCGCGCATCAAAGCTACGTCAGCTCTTGGCATTATGTTCAATGAATGATATTTTATGCCTTAGTTGCAAATCTGTGGGTTTGGTTTTTGTTTTTATTCCAAGCTCTGTTTTTTTTTTTTTTTTTTACCTCAACGCCCGGTTTCCATAAGGTACGAGTAATATGTATAAAAATTGTGAACATGTGGGAACAGTTTTATTTTTTTTTCGATTTTGCGCTGGTTTGTTTTCATTTGGAGTTTTATATGCTGGTTGCTGCTTTGGTCATTGGACAACATCGACGACTGCGATTCGAGCTCGGACTGGGATTGGAGTTGAAGTCGGAATCGGAGTCGGAGTCGGAGTTGGTGTTGTTATGTCGTACTCATTTCATTTTTGATTTATGCAGCGAACCCTTTCTAAATAATAAATAAAATATGAAATATGTCGACTTTTTGTGGTTTCTGTTGTTGTTGCTGCTGCCTGAAGGAACAGATCTTGGGTTCCAGGTTAGGCTGCAGCTCCTTCAACGTGGATTGAATCTGGTGTCGTTTTGTTAAATGTCCATCAAAATCATTTTTGTGTCTCAACAAAGCTTAAAATGTATACATCAAATGCCTTGGCCTCATAAATTATATTTGCAGTCTGAGAACTGCACAAACTGCTTGAAATTGAAAGTTCCCTTTGGCTGACAGGGAGAGACTGACAAGTGAGTTTTCGATTCGAGCTCGAAATTTTGGTTTGTGTGTGGTGCACTTATACAACTTCTGCTCTTCTTCTTTTTGCTTCTTTTTTGGGTATACTAAAGCGCTGCAATGGGCGCTGGCGCTAGTTGGCTGTCAAATTAGTAACCAGCTTCACGGTCAATCCTTAAGCATTCCATCCTGCTGAGCAGCATGAGAAATAAACACTGTTGATCCTTGACAAAGATATCTTATGAGTATATACATTTGGGACAGCAACAAGAAGAATAATATTTATGCACTACTATTACATTATTATTTTAAACAAATTGAATTAGTTTAAATTCTTCTCAATGCCATTTGAATTTAGACTATTGAAATGGGTCAACGACTCAGAAATATCAAAAGACTGTTCATAATAATTTATTTACAAAAATCTTATTATTTAATGCTCACCTTAGATTATACTCTCTGAAGTTTCTAAAGCAACCTTCGCTGTGAGTTACTTAGCTAAGGACTCGATTCCCAATCTCTATCGCTCTTCCTCTGCGTAATTACCATAACATAAATCAAAAGTTAAAAAAAAAAAAAATAATAATAAGGAAAGAGAAGTGAAAAGTGAGAAATGTAAATGTTAAAGCAACCGGATAAGCATAAAAATAGGCATTCAAATAAATAGACTATACCGGATTTGCAACAAGCGTGCGCGCCGCCGTTTGCACCCACAACAAAGACCCAAGGATAACAACCCCAATGAGCAGAAACACACACATACACACACACACAATACACACACACAGACACACCACACACAGAACACACACCTCGATATCCGCTGGTGCGACACACATATATGACGCACTTCCTAGAAAGGAGCGACTGCAAGTGAAGTCTGCGAGCCCGAAGACCCAGCATTATCCTTTCACACGCAGCCCTATTGTTGGGGGTTGTTGTTCCTGCTCGGAAAAAGTCAATTAAAAAAGTTAAATAAATCATAAACTTGGCAGATGATTTGATTGCGGCATGCGCACCAATCCGCGCCGAGGCAACAATGTAGCCAAGCACAGGAGCAGGAGCAGGAGCTCTAAGGCGCGGAGCGGCTGTGGGTGGCGACGAGCATTGACTGTGTTTGTTTGCTTGAGGCTTTTAGAGTTTTTGGCCCCGGTGGAAAAATTCTTCTGTATTTACTTTTGGGCTACTGCTGTTGTTGTTGCTGTTGTGGCTGCGGTTGCCTGCCAAGGCTTTGCTTCCTGTGCCTCGAGGGTTTGGGCTGAGGGGGGCATGTGCTGGGCGGACATCCGCCAGCTTCTGCTGCTGCTGCTGCTGCTGCTGCTGCTGGTTGTTGTCGTTGTAGTTGACTTTGGCAATCATAACTGTAACTGCTTGCTGCCAAAATTTATGAAGTGTGCCGTCGTTGACGATGACTTTGCCACGTGTCCTAACGACCCCTGTACCGGCAACTGCTCCTGTCCCTGTCCCAGCCACCGTCGATGACTGCATTTGAGTTCTGGGCGTTTGCCTACACATATTTCTCGTTCATTATTAAAATTTCTGTTACGTCTTTGCAAGTGATTTGCTTTTGATTTTGATTTGCCGCCTTAACTGGCCTTAACTGACATTTATCATATTGCGGCAAATGAATTTTAATGAAATATCATTTTACTTTTCTCCATTCCCCCTCTCTATTTATAATTTATGTTGGCAGCAACATTTGTCGCATTCCCTGTGACATTTTCTGCTACAGATACTTTTTCCTTAGCTTTTTTTTTTCCTTTTTGGCAGACGTCTTTAAGTTGTTCGCACCCACATCCGTTTCCGGCTTTCGTACTGCCTTTACTGAAATAATGGAGCAGACCAAAGGAAAATCCAATCTCTGTTCCCCATTCGTTGCCATCTCTCTTTGCCCTTGTAGCCGTCTCTCTCGGACGTCGGCCATTGCGCCAAGTTTCCTTACTGCGCCAATACGTTTCCGTTTTCCTGTCTGCACTGACATTTGCAGCATGTTCCTTGTCATTATGTTTTTTTTTTTTCTTCTCTCTAATACCCTCTGCGCAACCAAAAGCTTCCCAGAGGCAGCTCGATCAAGCTTAAGAAGCATGCGAGATAGAGCAGGCATATGTTGTATAGCAATCTCTATGCATAACTAAGAATTTTCTCTAAAGACCTGATCTGTGCTTGCAATAAACAGCGAGGAAAGTGTTTTCAATATAATATCTTTTTGCTATCTATTTACATCGCTCAAATCTCTACAGGGTATTTTAAAGCCCTCCCTTATTTTGGTCCTACAGTCGCACTGATTTAATGACAACGAATGAAAAATTTATTATGCGTAAACTTTTCGAATGCTTAAGGGTCGCAATTGCTGAAATTGGCAACGATATCATCTTTTGCAATGATTAGCTTGAGCAGAAACCCTGCTCAACCCTCGTTGTAGGTTGGTTCTGTCAGTGTCACTGTCATAACTGTGTGGGCGTTCTCCTGCGTCCGTCATCCTGCAGCTTGTCCCTTTGTCTGACAACCCATAATCATGTTGTCATTAGCACATATTCCAGTCTAATGGGTCCTTATAAAGGAGCGAGTAACTTAACAGTCACTGGAACTGCGGGCTACTCAAATTGCACACAGATACGCTCTCTCACACACCCACAGACATGCACACAGTAATGCACACCCGAAATTGCAGTTAAAAGTTGCATTGATATGCGGTACACATGCTTCTTCAAGCTGCAACGTTGATGATAAGAGAAACAAGAACTAAATATTATCTACATATGACCTAATAAGTATAGCCAGAAAGAGAGATATGATAGCTCATTCATAATTCTTTTCATTTTTGTAGCTCTTTCATAATGCTTTCCCTATTTCCAGTTATATGACAGCTGATTATTTGCTTAGTAAACTTTCCTTCATGAACTTTCATCGTTATCTTAAAAATCATCTGTGCTCTTAACTAGGTAACCAAATTAATGATCTCTTCACGATGCTTAATGAACGTTGGTGCTTTAAGGTCAGGCCAGAATATCCAGTTGTCCGTTTAAGAGATGTTGTCCGCAGCAGGTCCATTAAAATTTCAATAGCTCAGCTTTACACCCGACGCTCCTTTTCATTTCTCCCTTCTGCCAACGGCCACAGGACCAATCGTCGCGCTCTTGTCTTGTCAATATTGAACAATTCATGCGCATTGCGTAAACATCCGTTAAAACTTTATTTTATGGCCGCCATTTTACGAACGTTTGGTGTAAATACATTTCCGCCAGGCACTGGACACTGGACTCCAGCCCAGACTCTGAAAGCGAAGAGATGGGACTCCAGCACAGGAAGCGCAAAAAATGGCGACGCCGCTGATGACAAAAGAGCATTGGGTGCCGTTAAGAAGCGCGAAGAGCTGAACGAGTTGCAGAAGCGGAAGCAGAGGAGACCAGGCATAAATTATGCACTGCAAAAAAAAATAAATAAAAACGACGAGACACACAATAAAAATTGGGAAAAAATTGTGTACGCAATCAGAAGCACGAAATGATAAAAGGAAAAAAAAAAAACAGAAACTGAATAATAACGAAGATCAAAATACACTAACCAAGAAAATGGGGGAAAGAGAGAAATAGATGAGAGCAAGAGAGTGCAAACACAGACAGAAAGATAAATTAGAGAGTGAAAAGGAGAGAAATAAAGAGTGAGAGAGAGAGAGGGCTGAACAGGTGAAGAATATATGTAGAAGCAGAACAAATGAAGGAGAAGAGACAAAGGCAGAGATGTCATAAACTGAATCAACTTGAACAACATTTTGAATAAACCAAAGTATAGAAAAATTAAAATTTTTTTAATACGCATTTTAACATTTTAAGCAAATACTAAGTTTTCATACACTCTTCTAAAAAAAAGAACAAAATTTGGGATATTATATACAGATATTACAGCGAATAAAAATTGCTTATATATTCATAGAGATGAAAAAGGTGTCCAACTGAAATACATAGTTTATATAGGTTCACCAATTTGAAGAGTATAATAAATATCGAGCGAAGTGAAATAAATGACAAAAGTTTTTGCAGCTTTTTGTCAAGCAATAAGAAAGGAAGAAAGTAATTTAAAGAGAAGGCGAAGGCAAGAGTGCAAGCGAGAGAGAGAGAGGGAGAGGGAGAGGAATGATTGGGGCTAAAAAGAAAAGCTGACAATTTTAATGAAAAGTCTTCAGCGTGTGCCTTTCCCAGGAAAAACATACATAGCAGGGAGCCTATATATATATAGGGAGAGAGAGAGAGAGACACTGAGAGAGAGGGAGAGAGAGTGAGAGCGAAAGAGACCTCAAGAGGAGCTAGGCAAAACAAGCTCTAACGCGTTTTCCTGACAAGCATATGACCCAATTATGCGCAATCATCAGCAACAACAGCAAGAACGTCTTGCCGGAATCATAACAGCGAGCACAAACAACTTTTGTATCTTTGTATCTTATGGATGCGCCGCACAAAAGCAAATGTCAGTTACACAAAACACGCGCCGCCAACGCTGATTTCGTCGTTGCCTTCGTCGTCGCCGTCGCATAGTTTCTATGGTGCCCCCCCTCCGCACAATTCCAATTTCAATTTCAATGCGCCTGACAGCGCCAGTCCAGGACGAAGGACGAAACTTGAAGATGCCAGCCAGTCAAGTAGCCCAGCTGCCCTGCGTATCTATGAGATACAAATCAGCGACAACGACAACGACGACGACGATGATGATGATGATGATGACGACAATCAGCGCCAAACAAATGAGTTAATGTGGCTCGCCAAATTTGTTAGCCATTGTACGGCCAGGCTGGCTCTCTTAGCCAGCTTTTGTCCTAGCAAGAGGCCACAATTGAATAAATGAATGCACTCAAATACGAGCTCTGCGCGTGTGTGTGTGTGTGTGTGTGTGTGTGAGTGTGAGTGTATGCGTAGCTAGGTCAGGTGAATGCGTTCATTATTATGCTGTTTGTTCAATTTGGCCATCTTTTTTGTCGCCTGCAATTTGCGCTCTTTGTTGAGCACACACTCGCTGGCTCTCTCTTTCTCTCTCTCTGTCTCTCCCTCCAAATCTCTTCCTCTTAGTCGCATGCAAATAATTGCTTTATGCGCTTGTTCTGGCCAACATTATATTGGTGCCACAACAGACTCTTGACATTTGCAATCAGCACTTAATGAGCTTTCCACAACATTTCCTTTCACATGGCTGTCGTTAGTGGCATTAACTCATTGAACGATAATTGACGCGAAATTCGCCGAGCTCTTGATCTAATTTTGCTCATCTAGTATGTAGCTAAACTTAAATAGATTAATTCCAATGATTTAAAATATTTAAATCTATCTCTCTTTCAGCATTAGAGAAATAAATATATATCATCTACCCTCTATACCATTGCCATTGAAACTCGATTCAAACCGTCAAACCTTTGGCAAACTATAGGAAAGTGTTTACATTGAAGCTTCTACTAGAATACATATTCCATTTCCATTTAAAATTCCCGCATTCGAGCAATACAAAGCCGATAATGCCATCCGTAAGACAGTTATCTCTTTGAAATGAGTATAGGTAAAGCTCCCACGTTCCAGTAAATGTTGGGAACCAAATCAACGATTACACGGCAAATTAAATTGTGCCCAACAGCACTTGACACTCGCCAGCTGGAAGACAGCAGACAGTAGGCAAGTCAGTTTGAGTATTTGACATGGAAGGAAAAGAGCACTTGGCCCCTTCTTGGGTCTCTCATTAGGCATTCACGACGCGTACACGAACAAAGCCAGAGATAAAGGTGACCCGAGCCCCGAGGCCCAAAGTAGAAGAAGAAGAGACTAGCAACCCAAACTCAAAGTCAAAAGACAGTTTCTAAACAAAACAATTTACGTATAAATTAATTTACTTTCATTAATTAGTTAGGGTATTAGATGATATCATGGGGTGACAGTGTGGAAAATTGGAATGTAAAAGTTGGCAAAGTGAAATTAACATAGAATTCAGCTAACTACAAAGAAATGGAAGAAAAGTACCTATGTAAGAGAGAGAGTATATACATTATATATTTATATATATACCTAAATAGACGGTATTATTTGCATGGCCTGGGCAGGGCAATGAAATTGCCAAATAAAAGTGAAACTTTTTCAGAAAGTTTCCCTCTAAATGGTAATTGAGCTGCAAATTAGAGTTATTTGCTTAGCGTTACTCGCTATAGCTGAATGTAAATGAAACTCAACATATTTTGTAAATGATATATGTATGTAAATATTTATCTGAAATATAATATGATCCTTGTTAGACTTTTTTTATTTTTAGTGAAAGATTTTTGTTGCATATTTGCCATATAGTATTAAAAATTGTTAATAATTAAAAAAAAAACATATTATGGTGTCTTCCATAGTCTGCCATGTTTTCCAGTCTCTAGACCCTGGAGTCGCGCTCTGTTTGAATATTATACAAATTTGATGAGTGTCCACTATAAATTTCATAGACTTTGAAATCTATTGCATTGGAAAATGGGCAATAAAAATTTGTAGCGCATGCGCCACGGCTCAGAAGAAAGAGGAAGAAAAAGGTTGAAAAGAAAAACTAACCTAAAAATGCGCATAAATTAAATACAAAAGAAAACGCCTCGAACTCTTGCAGCGTCCATTAGCAATAAAAGCCGTAGGTGTTGCCAACGTCACAGATCGAAAAGCACACACAAACGAAAAACATGAGTTCTAATGGGCGCTGAAGATGTAAATAACGTGCGTGTCCATAAAAGTCGCAGCAGTAACGATTTAATTTATAATTTCATTAAAATAATTTCCATCCGCTTGCAAATGGCGCCAGCTGGCTTGTGCATAAGAAAATCTTTATAACTCGAAGATTATCCATATCAGCCAGAAGCTTGAGAAGCTCACTCCCTCTCTCTCTCTCTCTCTCTCTTTCTTTGTACTTTCGATAAAGGCAATTTTTCGTTGCTGGCCATAAAATAGTGAAATGGCCACTTGTCGTCACATTTGCCAGTGGGCAAATTTTGAATTTAATGTGCCGACGACATTAAGTAAGGAAATTAAATCTCTGATTGGCTTATAAACATTTATGACCGTCTAATAGTGGAGGCTATCAAAATATTTTTAATGCTGTTGCTTGAGCTACTTGAGTAAGAGAAATGCCAATGGAGATATACCTGAATCAATAGCAAATACAATATTCATTCTTCAATTACATATAATTCTATATAATTCACGTAATATTTCTTAAAGTTTTTCTATCAAGTGTGAATTATCCTACTTAATGTTCAGACACCTAAACACGTTCTCCACTGAATATGATCAACAGATTAAACAGGCAACGCGCCAAAATACACACAGGCTTATCTTTCATTAATGCTACTATTTCATAATTTTAAATTGACTCGACCATTCCACAGATACAAAGAAAACAAATTTATATGCCAACAAGAACAACAAAACTTGGATAGAATGAGAAAGAGAGAGGGAGAGATAGGAAGAGAATCGTGTAAGAGAAATGAAAAGTTTAAAACCTATAAAACTTTAAATTGATTGTTCAATTAATCTTAAGAAACTTGACAACGCACAGCAATGTGTGCCCCGACCCGAGTCCCCGACCTCCAGAAGAATGAGAATGCAATCCCAGTCAGAGTCTTGAATGAAGTTGAAGCTGTGTTTCGGCTGCCTTTTTCTCATTTTTTTTCCTCTTTATTTATTTATTTATTTTTTTTTTTTTGCTTTCATGTGCGTAGCGTATGACTGCGGAGTCTGTAGTCTAAGCCATGATAGGCATAAGACAAGCAGCACAATGAAAATCAAATTATCAGCTTAGCAGCATTGCGTGGCAATGAATATAATGATATACAACAGATATGCATAAGTTATATAAAAAAAAAAAATCATTGAG
Organism: Drosophila borborema; assembly: GCA_030914335.1. NCBI lineage: Eukaryota > Metazoa > Arthropoda > Insecta > Diptera > Drosophilidae > Drosophila > Drosophila borborema. The sequence continues at coordinate 77,362 of JAUESP010000247.1, forward strand.
TTATCACACCTCACGTTCACTGCTTGAGAAATACATTTTGAGTTGTTTAAATCTGCTTTTTAGAAGCAACTACAAATTGGATATGTATTAAAAATTTTTAATATAAATAAATAAATATTTAGAACTCAAGAGAGGAGAACTTCTTTTACTCAAAATTACTCAAAAATTCTTTCCCTTTTACCCATTCTTATTATATAAATAAGCTGAGAGTAGCAACAATTTGATAAACATTTAGTAGTTCTATGAGGAAATATCCTTTCTTATGACATAATAATTCCATATAATGTGAATTCTTCTTTCAGCCTGATGGTCAACTTTCCCTAATCTTCTAGAGTTCATTACTTTCAACTTCAATGCATTTATAAACCAACTCTTCTCTCCACTCTTGGACCATGTTTTTTTTTTTTAAACAATACCCTGTAACTTGTCTCCTTACAATCCTTTTTTGTTCATATACTTTGACAGTTGCCAGTTATCCATTCTCAAGTTTATCGCATATATACGCCTTATAAACAGCATATTCAATAGTCCAGACCGTAAACCCATGCCATAAGCCATAGGGCCTTAACAAAAAAAGCAGTTGACACAAACAGCCAGAACAGTCAGGGCTACAGAAAGCAGTTACATAAAACCAGTTAACAAAAGAACCTAAAACACGACAACAACAACAACCGTGAGTTATACCAAAGATGAAAACGCTTTACGCCTCTCAGCCAGACAATGCAATAATATTTTTCATAATTTTGTTTCCATTTTTGTTGTTGTTTTTCTTTATTTATTTATTTTTTTTTTTTTTTTATCCAATTAATGTCTCATAATTTTGTGTTTCGTATATGCAGTGGAACGGTGCCTAGTGGATTTTGGGGACTGGCATAGCACTGTCCCTCAACATGTCATAAGTCTTTTAATTGCTAATGGATATTTTGATAGTCGTGCGTCGGGCGGGTTAATCAACAGACCGAAATCGAAATCGTTTTCGAAACGATATCAAAATCATGCCGCCTTTTTGCCAGCAAGAGCGCGTCAAATGAAAACCGATCCGATGCGATCCAATCCGATGCGATGCGATCCGTCGATCCTGACTTGGCGTCACCAAAAATTGCCGTTCATTTAACGATCGTCAGCTAATTTCCATGTTCCTCTCTGTCTCAGTCTCTCTATCGCTATCTCACTTTGAGACTTGGCTCATCTGTGGCTAAGATGGGTCTCTTCTTGCTTTTGTTGTTGTTGCTTTAACGGCTGCATCGTCGGCATCATTAACATTTTCAAGATTTAATCATCAAACATGGCGCTGGTTCCTCTGGTGGTAATGATGCCATGTTCTGTGCCTTGTTTAGTCGCATGTCGAACATGCGCTTTTATCGGCATTTAAAATATAAGTATTTCTAGCTGCATAGCAGCAGCAGCAGCAGCAGCAGCAGCAACAGTTGAAGCAGCCGCATCATTCGGTTCCTGTAACGTGTAGCTTTCATCAATTTTATTGCATCACATATAAGTTTCAATTAAAATATGGAAGAAGAACACTCTTATTGTTAGCCAACGTAGCGTAATCGGAGATGTGAAGCGATGCAGAGATATGCCCTGCTTTGACAACCATAAATGTCATAGGCTCTGAGTTTATAACATTTCAGTGTGAAAGAGTCATAATCATTAAGTTCGTTATCAAAGAGATTAACTGTGCGCGGATAATAGGAATATTCGATTACAGTCTATTAAAGGAAATCGAATGAAATTGAAACTATAAAACATGAAATATATCATTTTAATATAAGCGAACAAATATTTGCATAAATCACTCTACTTTATACTCTATATGAAAAGTAATAAACTAAACAAAATCAAATTTCATTAATATATTTTCCCATGGCAAAGTCCAAATGAAATTTATAATTTTAGTATCACAATCAATTACTCTATAAGGCTAATTGCCATAACAAAGCAAACTCGAACTATTCACAATATCTTTATATATATATATAGTTACAGATTTCAATTCTCACAATCGTCTATGCCGCACAGAAGTCGAAACTTTCCCATAAACGAAAGCCAAGCATAATTCATAATTTAAGCAATTTACAATTGTTTTTTTTTTTTTTTTCTTTTTCTTGAACATGACGAACCGAAAGACTTCGTGTTCGACAGTTAATAAAACAAATAATTGCGCTGTGTATGCAATAAAAATCAGGTTAAACGGTGGGCAGGACAAACACTGGACAGCTGGGACATCCGCCGCGGCCGTGGCGGCCATTGAGATAAAGCACCACCCTGCCTCCCCCCTGCTCTACCACTAGACAGAGATGGAAACAACAGCGCTGAGCACTAATCATCGCTGGCGAGCGAATGCCAGACAACAGACAGAGAGACAATGTGGCAGACAGACAGAGAGTCGACAGCCAAGAGACGACTACGTCGCGCCAATTGGAATTGCAAATCTGCCAATGGAGACAACACACGCCAGAGGATGAGAATGACGCTGGATTAGTGCTGTTCCATATCGTTCACAATTAAAGGAATCATTAAAATAAAATGAGTTGAACTAGTTCGGCGCTACGAAATCGAACCCTCAATATCGAAAATACTTCACAATAGATTGAAAAAAATAAAGTAATCATAATATAAATTATTATTAATAAAACCGAAAAAGTATTAAAACGTATAAAAATTATTTAGCATTTAATGAGTATTATTAATATAAATATTATTAATAAAATCATAGTTATAATTATTTTGAAGAGCTTATCGCTCTTCTTCGATTCTTTGATATTAAGAGCAATTCTTCTATGCTGATCAGGTATATATGTATAACAAATATATATATATATATTCATATATAGCTCACGACTTATTCATAAAATGGAACCAATATGGCCAGCTCCAACTGGCCGCGTGCGCGTCTTAGACAAAATGGTGGAGACGACGACGACGTCGAAGACACAGGTTCATTCTCCCATAAATACGCGCAGCGGGTGTTAAATATTTTGTACGACTTCTGCAAGTCCTCCGAAGACGATGACTACAACTGGCCCAGCACACACATACAGACACACATGCATGCAGTACCTGATACCCGGTGCCTCCTCCCGGTTACCTCATGCTCCGAGTGTCTCTGCAGAGACATGTTCGCATCTCTCTCGCCTAAGCAAAACTTTGGACCAAACGCCTTTGTTCATCAATTAAGCTGTCCCGTCCGTCTGCTGAGCAAAATCCCCCAACTTGACTTTGACTGCATACACATACGCAGCGAATGGAGCCTGGGGACTGGGCCGAGGCGGAGCAGATTGGAGACACATGCTATGGCTTGTAAATTGTGCGACGGTCAGAAATTGAAATATGGCGTCGCAACGAAAGCAAATTGAAATCAATGAAAACGACGACCGACTTGTGTGTATGTGTGTGTTTAGCTGGAGCTGTAGACGTCCTTAAAGCGAACTTTCAAATTCACATGAAATTCAATTTGAAGGCGGAGTCAATTTTAACGAATACTGATTTAACTGTGACAGTTTGTGGCAGCTGTGATTACAAAGTTTAATCAAAATACTGCAGAAAGGGAAATGAGCTCAATTTTAAATTGATATACCTCGAAATTTGTATATACATAAATGCAATAATAAAAAATAGATATTATCAATAAAGCTGATAAACCATCTAATAATCTATAATAATAAAAATCGGGAATAATTTTAATAATTATTTATATATAATTTCCAATATTTATATAATAAATATAATTTTTTTTAATTTGCTTTTCAACTTTGTTTAACTAATATTTATATATTTTATATGTCATTGTTTTGCTGTATATTAAAAAAAAAAAAATAATTTCACACAACACTCTCAGCAATTTTTCATCAACTTAAAACATATACATATATTCAAACTTGGACAAGAATAATAGTCGCATGTATTTTTTTTATAAATAATTAGTTGTAGCTCATTCAGCAGGAAAAACAAATTTTTCACTAACTAAGCTGACACAGAAATTAGCATAAAAGCTGAATGCAAATTTAATTTCGAATAGTTTCAACAGAAAAAGGGTCTATACACACACACATATAAATATGTTTACGAGTCGTAAATAGCCCGAGATTAATCAGTTAAATAAACATAATAAAAGGCTAAGCGCGCATTTTGCGACATTTTGATAAATATCAAATCAAAATAATGCGTCAAAACAATTAATCACGATTAAAGAGAAAGAGAAAAGGAGAGGGCAAGAGAATTAGCGTCAGCACGAAAACACATTACAACAAACTGCAAACGCAAAGTGCCAAAAATAAGAGGGGCAAAGCCTGATGATCGATAAATGCTAAAAGCAAACAGCAACAGGGGGTTACCGTTACACGGGGTGCGAGCAATGCTAGAACAAGTGTTTGCAATCACACGCCATTTTCCAATTAGTGACAAAGCCAACACACACACACATGAAATGTGTCCAATGGGATTTATGCGAAAGTCATGCAAAAGAAAGTCCAAATCTGGCAACACTTTGACAACAATCAACGTCACGTAATCGAACGTAAAATGTAATAAACGCGCGTAAATGCGATTTACAGGCTTGCTGATGCCTATGATAAAACGAAGTGAACATCAAAAGAAAAGGGAGAAAAGCTGCCTTATTCTATTTACATTTCGGTTTTGATGCATAATTTAAATGTGATTTGACGCGTTTGGCAATTTATATCCATATACGTTTGTGCATGAGAACTTTATCATGTGTCCGGCAGCCCTGTGGGCGTTTACCAATTGGGTAGCCCTTTTTTCTTCATTTTATTTTCTTTTCTTTTTTTCAGCATACGAAAATCGTTGCAATATTTCTTTTAACGCTTCAATGCGCTCCCCTTGCGCCATTGGCAATATGTCAAGCGTTTAACCTGTTGCGCAGCAAGAAAAGTAACAATAACAATGAAGCAAGTGAGACGCTATGGCGCCTCGCACACACACACACACACACACTCAGACACATGCGCGACAAGTATTGCATATGCAAATATCAAATTATGCCTACTGTTGTTTGATAAGCAGAAAAATACGAAAAGATTAAAATAAAACACAATAAATAAATTTAAAGAAAAACTGTTCATAATTAAAAACAAACCGCAGAAAAAGGACGCACTGAACGAAAGTAACGGCACTTGAGTGGCTGCATTTTAGCACACATACCAAAGCTGATTGCTATGCAATGAAGTACATCTGGCAGCCCAGTTTGAAGTTTCATACAAACAAAATTTGTAAAAATTCACACATTTAGCACTGAATATTAAGTGAATAATTAGATATTCACTTGCAATTCATTTAGGAAATGCTAGCTTGATATGCAGGGGATACCTTGTTTATATTCAATTTAATCAAAAATCACGTTTAAGTAACGAGCAGCGTTCGCTGTCGCTCCCAAGGGAAACATTTCGGCCACGTTGTTGCTATTACTGTCGTTAGTGTTTGCACGTGCAACAGGCCGCAAGCCGCACAAAGCGGACAGCGTGCGGTCGCCGGGCGACTGGATGTGCCGCCAGGGCCATCAGGGCAATGGCGCCTGTTCACAACCCTTAATTGTGCGTGTAATCAGCGAGCCAGCTAGAAACTGTGTGACGCTTTTCCATTGGGGGGATGGTGAATTTCTAATGCCTTGTAAATGCAACAAAACAGCTTTTGCTGCGACCTTCTAAGTGAATAGTAATAAGTGTTTGAGGGTGATGTTGATAATGCGATTTGACTTGATTAGTTCGCATTATCGCAAGATTGATGGAGATGATGTGTCAAATAACATGTTAAATCAATGCAAACCTTAAGCGTTTGGTCAACCCAAAACAATTTGTTGTTGTAGTAAATTGGTTTTGTTTGCTTAGCTTGAACTATGAACAGTTGAAATTTTAAAGTGAAGCCTGACATAAGGTGTGCGTTTTGGCAGACAGTTCCAGTAAGAAACAATAAAGGACAGAGTTACAAAATAGAATTGTATATCGTTTTTTAACCATAAATATGATATCGTATCGAACATGTATAGATGAACCAAATAGCATATAAAAATTATTAGAAAAGTAGTATTAGCTACATTGAAAAAATAAATTAGGAAATTGTGTTAAAGTACCTATAAAGTACCATGCTCAAATCATTGTAACACATAAAATCCCTTCGTAATCAATAGGTACACATCCCAGGACATTTGACAGTATCAAACATGGGTTTACAATGTCCCAATTAATACCAGCTTTTCTAAAGTTGTACTATATTGGGACCAGTAAAGTACCGCATGTGGTACATCTGAGCCGATACAACAACCATGCCGTAACAGCTGTTTCTGAAACAACATTTACAGTCGATGGTCACACTCAAGCGATACAAATGCCAAAAACTTATCGATTTTATTGTATTGTGCGCCTTTTTGCACTCGCATCCATGCCAAATTAAAGACCAGAAAAAATGCAGCGTGTAAGTGCGGTTTCTTGATTAATGTTATTATGATAACATGAATGCTATTGACAGGGTATAGACTCGTTCTTCAAGCGGGTGCCAAGCAAGAAAACCAGCGACGAGGATGCGACATCGCCGCCAACTCCGGCACCGCGAAAGCGCAAGGCATTAGCCATATCGAGCGATGAGGATGAGGTGCCCGCCAGTCCGCAGATAAGCAAGCATGGCAAGGAGCTAAAGAAATCTCGGCGTGCACACGATGCCCTTGACAATGGGCACACTACCAAGAAGCCCTCCCTGTCCAAGTTAAAGGAACCGCCGAAGCAGCTGAAGAAGGTGGATCCTTCGGAGCTGTTTGGCGGCGAAACTACACGTATAGAGGCTCCTAAGCCGAAGGAGCGTAGTCTCATTGAAATGGAAGACGAGGCCATTGATCGCAGTCTCATGGAGGTGGATGTGGATGATCCCATTCCTAGTCCAGTGGCAAGTCGCAAGAGGAGCAAGGCCGACAGCCCCAAACCCAAAGCTGAAGTCAAGACACCCAAAACAGAGCCCAAAACTCCCAAAACAGAAGCCAAGACTCCCAAGACGGAGACCAAGACAGCCAAGGCAAAGACACCTAAACAGGAAAAGCATGCTGATCTGGAGAGCAGTGTGCTGTCCGACGAGGAGCGGCACGAGCGCAAGCGTATGGCCGCCGCGCTCTATCAGAAGTACAAGAATCGCAGCAGCTGCCTAAATCCGGGCAGCAAAGAGATACCTAAAGGATCGCCCGATTGCCTAAAAGGATTAACATTCCTCGTCACTGGCATCTTGGAGTCCATGGAGCGTGATGAAGCCGCCTCGGTCATAAAGGGATTTGGTGGTCGCGTCATGACTGTCGTGGGCAAAAAACTCAACTATTTGGTGGTGGGCGAAGAGGCGGGTCCCAAAAAACTAGCTCAAGCTGAGGAGTACCATGTAACCATACTCAGTGAGGATGGACTCTTCGATTTGATAAGAGAAAAGTCGGGCGAAACTGTGAAGACAACGAGCTCGGAGGTGAAACAGGAGATGGACAGCAAGATTAAGAAAGAACATGAGAAGAGCAACTCAAAGATTAAGAAAGAGCATGAAGAGAAGATAAGTCCGGAAACTAAGAGACAGGATGAGCAGAAGAATCGTTCAAAGATTAAGAAGGAGGCGGTAGAAACGAGCAGCAACTTGAAGGTGAAGCACGAGCATGAACAAAAGAGCAACTCCAATATGAAAGAGGATCCTGGGGAGTTCAAGAGCAGCAATGACTTTAAGCAGGAATTAAGCAGCAACGGGTCAAAGATGAAGCTAGAACAAGGTTCCAGTTTGCAGATTAAAAAGGAACCCAACAACAATGTGGCTGATGTTAAGGAAGAGGATGTCAGCATGAATGTGGCTCTGGTAGACAAATACAAGCCCACTTCAATCAAAGACATTGTGGGCCAGGCAGGACCAAACAGCAATGTAACCAAGTGAGTAGAACTATATACCCTGTAATATATTTATATGCTGACAAGTAGTTTGTACTGTTTAAATATATATGACTACATGATTGACCATGATTAACATACTGATTATAAACATAATACTTAGATGCATAAAGTACTTAATCCATCTCTCCATCTGTGTACAGATTGATGAACTGGTTGTCCAAGTGGTATGTGAATCATGATGGCAAAAAGAAACTACAGCGCCCGAATCCATGGGCCAAAAATGATGATGGCAGCTTTTACAAGGCAGCTCTCCTCTCCGGTCCGCCTGGCATAGGTAAAACAACGACTGCAACGCTTGTGACTAAGGAGCTGGGCTTCGATGCAGTGGAGTTCAATGCCTCGGATACACGCAGCAAGCGCCTGCTTAAGGAGGAGGTGTCCAGCCTATTGGGCAACAAGTCGCTGGCTGGCTATGCCAATGGCAGGACGCAGGCGGTGTCCAAGAAGCATGTGCTCATCATGGACGAGGTTGATGGCATGGCGGGCAATGAAGATCGCGGCGGCATGCAAGAACTGATTGCCCTGATCAAGGACAGCTCAGTGCCTATCATATGCATGTGCAATGATCGTAATCATCCCAAGATACGCTCGCTGGTCAACTATTGCTACGATTTGCGTTTCCAGAGGCCGCGCATCGAACAGATCAAGGGGCGCATCATGAGCATCTGCTTCAAAGAGAAAATCAAAATGTCGCCGGGCAAGCTGGAGGAGATCATAGGCGCCACTAACAACGACATAAGGCAGACCATCAATCACATTGCGCTGCTCAGCGCAGGTGAGCAGCTGCCAGGCCAAAGCTCAGGCCATCAAGAGGTAGCCACCAAGGATTTGAAGTTGGGCCCTTGGGAGGTGGTGCGAAAGGTATTCGCTGTGGACGAGCACAAGCACATGACGATCTACGACAAATGCGATTTGTTCTTCCACGATTACAGCATGGCGCCGCTCTTTGTGCAGCAGAACTATCTTCAGGTAATGCCGCAGGGCAATCGAAATGAGATTCTCGCCAAGGTGGCAGCGACAGCGGATGCACTCAGCCTTGGCGATATGGTGGATAAGCGCATACGCGCCAACTCCGCATGGAGTCTGCTGCCCACGCAAGCCGTCTTCAGTTCCCTGCTGCCTGGTGAATATATGTGCGGCAACTTTACGGGTCAGATCAACTTTCCCGGTTGGCTTGGCAAGAATTCGCGCAGCAACAAACGCTCTCGGCTCGCCCAGGAGCTGCACGATCATACGCGCATCTGTACCTCGGGTTCTAGGCAATCTGTGCGTCTGGAATATGCGCCGCATTTGCTGGCCAATATTGTGCGCCCATTAACTCAAGATGGACAGGAAGGCGTGGCTGCTGCATTGCAGGTCATGAAGGATTATCATTTGCTGCGCGAGGACCTGGAATCGTTAATCGAACTGTCCAGCTGGCCGGGCAAAAAGTCGGCCATGGATGCTGTTGATGGGCGGGTCAAGGCGGCGCTTACACGTACCTACAACAAGGAGGTGATGCCGTATTCTTACTCTGCACATGCCACCGTCAAAAAGAAGCGCGCCGAGGCAGCAGTCGATGAGGAGGAAGGGGGTATGCTGTATGGCGAGGAGGAGGAAGGCGGCCAAATAGTACACTCGAGCGATGAGGAGGATGATGAAAAGCTGGAATTGGATGGGTTAATCAAGGCCAAGAAGCCGACAGCGGCAGGAGCCAAAAAGGCTACTGGAACAAGTGCAGCCAAGACCAAGCCCAAAGCCAGAGCTAAGAAATAAACAGTTCCTCATGAAGTTTAGTTAAGTTCAATCCATTCAATCCATTTCCGATATTTCAGCATATTTTTTTTTTAACGCCGAAAATTATATTGTTATTACACAAAAAAAATTATATTTAAATAATCGCGGGCATTAAGCTAAAACTATTCGTTCAAATATGATTGTAATTAATATGTAATGCAAAAGCATCGATAGATATCGTAATAAACATAATCGCAGGTTGCAACTTGCAAGTGTGATTGCAACGATAAATTGGGATTAAATACATATGTGAACGTGAATTATCGATGTTAATTAATAAATAACTATCGATATTAAAATACATATCGCACACCGCTGAGCCCGAACAGCTGTCAGAAGTAAAAATGGCGTTGTCGTGAACGGAACGTACACATTTCTACGCACCGCGAAAAATTTCATTAAAAAAATGCAATTTGCATTTACAATGAGCAATTGACAAAACCAAAAAAAAACTGACAACAAAATGTGCGCGCTACTCCACCATAACAAATAGACCTGCAGTAATTGACAAGTGCGCGCATTATTTTAAGTATTTAGTTGACAGTTTAATTTGTGATTTTTAGCTGTTTACTTGATTAACCGTTTTTGCACCAGTGAAAAAAAATCTGTGCCCGTGTATGAGTGTCGCGATTTGTGTGTATATGTGTGTGTAAAGGGCGCAGCAGCAGTATAAGAGAAAAAAAACGTAACAGACAAGTGTGAATGTTCCAAAGTATCATTTAATTCGATTAGTTTAATACATTAAAGTTCAAAGCGTTCTCCGTTCATTTTGCGCAGCTCAATGGAGCCGCTGAAAATTCAATAAGCACGCAAAATTCCAGAACACACACGCACACACGTAAAGGCGTACAGTATCACACGAAAAGGAACGCGCACACGCACACAAATGTAAGTGTAGACTTCGACAACAGCTAACTGGGTGGCGCCGCCACACTCATACATACTCCCAACCCCTCCTGCACGTTTGCTATTGTGTTAGGCACAAGGACGTTGCTTATATGTATGTATTCACAATACAGTTCACCCATACATGCGCACCAGCTAACGATAATACAACTGTTAAGGCTGGTTTGAATAGCTGTAAACACTTGTCGCCACCTGCCGCGCCTTGATTTATTTATTTGTTATATTTGCCTGCGCATCTCAATTATGTTTTTTCACTCACATGTTTACCTTTTTTGACACACACACACACTCATACACCCATTGACACCCGCCCTTTAAATTCAGGTCATTGCATTTGTTGCTCTCTCCCGCACACCTACTAAGCCACTCTCTGTCTCTCTCCCAGACACACTCTCTCTCTATGGTGTACTGTTGATTTTTCAATATATATTTTCGCTTTCATTTCGTGTGGCTGAGCTTTTGTGTTGCCAATCAAATAAAACGCTCCACTGAAAAGCCTCAGTCACACGGTCTCGAATGGTAAAAGAAGCTCAACTGTGTTTCTGCAGCTGTTTTATTCTGCACAGCTCGCACTTTTGCATTCTGATAATTCACACGCAATAATATGAGGGGAAGGAAAACTTGTTAGGTTCGATAAGAACACACACTCACACATATACACAACTATAATGTTTGTTTAGCGGCTTTTCGTGTTCAGCTGCTTCATTTATTAGTTGAAAGGCAGCTGATAATAAGAACAACATACGTTGAAATATAGATAAACGATGAGCAATTCATATTGTTGCTATTACTGTTGCTGTCGCTCAGACTACGGAACCATTTACACACGCAGTTCGTTATCATGTAGTGTGTGTGTGTGTGTGTGTGTGTGTGAGAGTAGGCTAGAGATAAGCGAAACAACTCACTTGACAAGGCAGTGGCTAGTTAGAAGAAGAAGAAGCTTGTTAAAAATAACAGTTGTTTATATAGCTCTTGAATATTCTTTTTATCTTTTTTTTTTTTTTTTTTTTTTTTTGGCAACGCCGCCCTTCCAAGCGCTCAAATGCTGACATCATCAGCAGCTTTATATCGTTTGCTGTGTGTATGTGTGCCTCATTCGACGCTTTAGGCTGGATTTAATGAAATTTAATTTGTGACGAATAGCAATTAATATGGGTATTCACAGAAGAAGCCAGAAGAAAATGTATATCTTTATATATATATATATATATATATATATATATATATTTTTTTTTTTTTAATTACGAAACTTTGCCAAAGTTAAGATATTTTACAAAACATATTTTTACAAAAAGAAACTAATTATTATTTGGTATCTTTATTATATGAATATTTCAGGTTCTCATATCAGATCCTCAAATCAATATTTTGTAATCAACTCCAATTTTAATACAAAATCGGCTTATGGCTCTTTAAAATTTTGCTTGTTTTTTCCCAGACAGTCTTAAGTCTAGCCCGGTTAGGCAGAAGAGTGGTTTAGCTAGCGGTTCTTTAACCCATTTCACATCTACGAGCGATGCCAGAGACCAGTTTTATTTTGGTGATGAGCCAGCGACAAGTTCCTCAAGATTTGTCATTAATGACGATTATGTGTCGTGGCATACTTGTTTTATGGCTCCCCAGGATTAACTGGTAAAACGGCATTCTATGTGGGTGCCGTTACAAGCATACTGACAGCAGCAGCCAAAGCCATAGCCGCAGCCGCAGCCGCAGCAGCAGCAGCAGCAGCAGCAGCAGTAACAAATGCAATTAAAATCGGGCTGAAGAAAATTCTATGCCGACAGACAACTGAATTTGCCACATGTGGCAAGAGTTTTTATGAGCTGAATACACACGGAGTCATGATCGTAAAGCAGGAGTCTGTCAGAGATGGAAGGGGAATGTGAGCACGATAAACAAAGGCGAGAAATATATGTGTATATAGTAGACATGCGCACATACATACCCGTATATCTATATTTATATAGAATTATATATATATAAGAGCAACTGTTTTGTTTGCCTGGTTGTTTGGGAAGCCTTAATATATACCCTTCAAAAGAGTATCATACTTTTGATGGCGTAAGATATGTATATTCAGTATAGTATATGTAGTTTGAATGTTTGAAAAGGTGAATTTGTTTGGATAGTTGTAACATTGAGAGGATATACAGCAATAATTGACAAATTTGTATTCCATTTTTTGCTCTTATATGCGCTAAAATACATCTAAAGGAACTTTCCTTGAATAAATATTAAGCTTGAATAAATATTAAGCAATATGTTTATAACATATAAGTATAAGAAGGGTATTTAAGCTTCAGCAGTGACGAGCGATGTTTTCTTGTTAAATACATATTTTAATGAACTACGCAAAGACGAACTGACTTTGCTAAGGTTTGCTTTTGAATACACTCGCTACGTAGCAACAGACAAAAAGAGCGATTGTGAAAGAGAGAGAGAGAGAGGGAGAGATAGATATAGGTATATATACAGAATGCATCCTTTTATACATACGTATACCATACATCGTAATTTGTTTTGCTTTGCATTTTATTTTTAAAACGAACTACGTAGTGAAAAAACAAAAAGCGACTCGAGTTGCCATGTGGCAATGGAATGAAATGGAGTGCTGGAATGGGATGGGCTAGCATAAGTCGATTCTACTGCATGGATTTTTAGCTGCCTACGCAAACATCCAGCGGCAATTGCTTCAGTGAGTTGTCTTTTTGTTCCTCCTCAGTTGCTACCTCAATTTGTTTCATATACAAAATGAAAATTAATATTGTTCCAGTGATTCATCATGCATTTTTGGTATCTTCTGTTCATTTTAATTGTGATGCATCTGTAGATACAAGCAAAGATGACAGTTCAAAATTGACTAAATGGAAATTAACGTGATAAGAGTGAAATCAACTTATAAAATGAAATTACCAAGGCAGAACCCTAATGTTTTGCTTAATTTTATATACTTCAATGAATATTATTGCAGAAACCATATTTAGCTTTAGGTATTTTATTTAAATTTCCAAGATATCGCGACGTGAAGTTCTAGCATGCTTACAAACACTCTAAAAATAATTTTCACAAGACTTCAGTCATAGGTCGGTTTGTTAATATGCACCACAAACCTTAGCGAAAGAAGAAATCGGCTAAAAATAAATAAATAGAAAAGGGAAGAAATAACTCAAACTCATAAATACAATGCGAAAGCTAGCGCACTTGAAACGTTCCGTCAGCAAGCCGCAATTGAAAAAAAAGAAATACATACATACATACATATGAGTGTGTGTGGAAATCAATTAGTATTATCAAAGCATTTCTATAGGTAGAGAAAGACTAAAGTCAACAGTAGAAAACAAGCGTCGATGCATAGATACAAACTTATAGATACAAATACGAGTCGCAAGACCAAAGCTTCAAAGGAGAACATACAAATATCAAGTGGGCGAATTGATTAGATATTAACAGTCATTTGAGTGTAGCTAGAGGCATTTAATTTATAATAAATCACTGCAATTTGCAACAGATACAAAACAATCTAATATCTCATGAATAAAACAAAGGAACAAAGCAAGAGTGAGAATGTCAGTGAGAGGTAGAGAAAGAGAGAGACAGAGAGCGGTAGAGAGAGAAGACAATGAAAAAGAAACTCAAGTGCTGTGACAACCTTGTCGCATGCAACTTGACTGACATTTCAAGAAGCACGCTTAAAGGGTTGCAGCTACACATATACACACACACGCACACTCACTAACACCCACATCCGTGCCACAACACAAGACACAAGTGTTCAAGTATCTGATGGTCAGGCACACACTTAAGTTGAGCTCAATTTGTATGCAGGCCGAGAGCTCAGCGCAGTTTACTGAATTTATGTTTATAAAAACGGATATGGAAATCGTTTATCGATCGAAAGCCCCATCCAACAAAAATCATAAAATTTTCAAAATAAAACCTGTTTGCGAGTCGCGTGCCGATTAAAACTTGTACAACAAATCTCATTTGGCAATGTTTGCAATTAAGCACAGAAGAGAAAAAAACTAGAAAAGAACTAGAAATACATTTGTTAAGGTTAAAAGATAATTTTCCGCTTTATCGGAATTAATTTGTATAATCTAGATATATAAAGTCAGGTATTATTGTCGTAATGTTTCGTAAAGTAGAAAAGGCAATTTTGAAGTTATGAGCAATTCGTAATTTCAGTCGAACAGGAATTCAGATCTGTTTTTTTTTTCTGAGCGTATTTACATATAAATGTATCTATTATTTAGATACTCGTTTATTTATTTATTTTTTATATTTCGAACAAGTTCATGAGCTAGTAGCTTTATTTGTTTTGCTGCTTTGTTGACCCATTTCAACTGTTTGATTAACTTGCTCTGAGCTGCACGACAACAAGTTTTAGACAAGTTCTCAGAGCAGATGTATATACTATATATTTGTCACCGTTCTATTTTCCATTCGCCGAATTTTTTTGTATCCATACAAAATGCGAAATCAATTTAATACGAGAGACAGCAACAAACAATGAAATCAATACGAATCTCAATAAAAATGAAGCAGAGACAATGAAATCCAGCAGAGCTTATATAATACTTGATACACATTGATGTGTTAGATCATTCGCTATGAATGTGTTTCAGTGCCACTTGAAAATTATTAGACCCATAAAATTAATACAATGAATATTTGATATATAAATAATAATATTGAGTTATTGAGGTGGCCCGCGATTAATAATGTAGCTATCTGTAGCAAAGTGTGCAGATGAAAAGCACATCATCTTCATAAGCGCATTGCGGGCCATACACTGAAATGGGTTAAAGTACCGCTATCAAAGCCAACTGCCAATACCCAACTAACCAACTAGCCACGTTTGGATCTGTCAACTGGCTGGCCAACTATGTCAGCTGCACTTGCCATATCTGGCTGCATATTTTGCGTGCCAGCCCAACGCTATAAAACGAACTACAGCTAAATTGGCAATGATGATGCGAGTATAGTTGGTGTTTTAATCAACGAGTTGTCAACTTTCCTGCAGCGTTTTGTCAGGTTGAGTTTAAAAAGTTTCTGCGCTCTCCGCTTTTATCTTCGTAGCGTCCTTATTTCTTTGTTCAGATGTAAAAGTTTGTACTCATCATCAAAAGTTTTATTGCTTTAGCGTGCTGTCAGGTGACATAAATGTTCGGTTACTTAATTAAGTTTTATGCGGTCTGCACAAGGAGAAATTATCAAGGAATAGTTTATGAAGGCTCTTCATCTGCTTTTGTCTTAAATTTTCATCAGTTGCCAAGCTTTATTTAACACGTGGTCAAGGAGCTTTTATAGTTATATAATTTAAATTTTAACGCTGAATGTCATAAGTGAGAAGTGGGCGGCATCACGCCAAGAGAGTCACACACTGTGTTTTGACCCAGTAAGCAATAAAGAGCCAACATCATAAGTAAGTCAAGAGTGGGCGAATTTATCGACGTGTTTTGGTTACTCATGTTTGTGCTCTCCTCTCTCCATTTCCTCAGTTTTGACAGTAAATAATTAAAAAGGCATAAAGCATAAGCGCCCTAAACAATGACCCAATAAAAATTGGCTATCACAAACAATTTTCAGCATTCAAAAGTCCATAAAAAATTTCAAACGACACGCAACAACTGAAATGAAAATCGATTGTACGAGAGGGAAAGAGTGGAAGCTAGAAAATTGAGTGAAAATTAGTAAAAACACCTGTGAAATAAATAAGTTTATCGCAGGCGACCCAGAAAAAGTAGGAAAACGGCAGCACACAAAGCAAACATGATAAATGTTCAGCTCTCAAAAGCAACCAAAATGTATTATAAAGAAGCCGGAATAAAGATAGAGAGAACGAAAGCGAGAAAGAGGGAAGGTATCAAATGGGCAGCCCACGTGAGGCGCCCACGCAAAACCGGAAAGATAAGCGCTTGAAGCGAAAAAAAAAAAAAAAAAAAAATGCATATAAAAATACCAAAAACTTAAATCCATACTTAAAGCTGGAGTTGAGGTTATGGCAACGTCATTGTCTATGGCCAACCTACATGGAGGCAGCCAGAAGACATTTGGCGCCAATTATACTGTGGGCCGCAAATAGATAATAAACGAGCATAAGCCAGTCGTATATGCACAACTAGGAAATACTCAGTGTCTTGCTGCCTGCTGAGATCTTTGAGATACTCGAGTGTGTCTCATTGTATTGGTACAGGGTATAAGAAGAGTAATATATGAAATAAAATTATGATAAAGATGGAGTCGATGCAAACGTCTCCTACATATATTTATGGGTAGCTCGTAAATTTGAATGCGGACGTGGCCCGCTGTCAATTTGCAGATACAGGATGCCCAGGCCTTACGAATGGGGCGTGAAATGTGTGAATTTACGATGCGATATGATGAGCCAAGCGCCGAGCAGCCGAGAAGCCGAACAAGCAGTCAGGTTGATCACTAGAGAACTCTCTGCCCATATCTGTAGCTCTCACACACACACTTTCTCTCTGTCCCTCTCCCGTCTCTGTCTCTTTCTCTCTATATACATATGTCATCGATAACACTTGAACCAACGCTGACAACGTTCAATGACCCAGCACTCATTCGCTCATACACTCACTCATTCATTCACTGAGTGAGTTTCTCATCAAACTTAGTTGCTGCTCAGATAACGAGTCACCGAGTCGGAACTCAGAGTCGACTCGCCGTACATGTCATACGCTGTCTGACATAAAAGAATGAAATAAAATAAAAGTCTAGCAGAGTGCTTGACTGGCTCAGTTACTGAGCCGCATAAGTCACGTTTTGGCACATACATAACTTGCAAATGATTAGCATTTGCTCATAAAGTTATATAGACTGTGCTGGAAATGTGTGCTCTAGTACCCAGTCGTAATTTCGCTGTGTTAATTGCATGATGATTGATGTCCGTAGAGAGCAGATGTAATGAGTGTTGGTACTTGCAAAAGATGAAGGGAGGCAGCTGTAATTTGTTACTGTTGGTCAAGTCTTTGAAATTATGGATAATAGAAGAGAAGGGAGAGAAATGGACCGAGGTACCAGTAGAGTGGAGTAATATATTAGCTGGAGTGCGCAGTGTATCACAAAGCGAGTTCATTTGTACAGTAGATGATAACTCTCGAATTGTTGTTGTTGTCGAATTGTTTATAATAAATGAATGAGTATTGTTTGAAGTCATAAGCATTTGCATTTAGTTAGCTTCAGATGATTCCAAGATACAGAAATGAAAAATCGACTGTGTAACTTATGAAATTCTTGGATATTGCTAAAATGCTTTAGCAGTAAAAAATATATGTTCTTATGGGTCGAAATTTTACAATATTAATAAGAACAAAAGAAACTAAATAGTAGAATTGAATTTTAACTTTTATTTAAATAAAGAAGATGTTAATCATCTTCGAATTAATTTAATTAAGACTTAATCTCTATATAACCATAAAGCTTCTTGGCATAAGCTCCAGAACTAGCTTTGGCTATAAAGAAACACCGCAAGACTATAAATATATAAACGACAAGTTCTATTCGCGTCGCTTGAATGGATCCTGAAATATTTCAAATAAAATAGGCGTGTGAGCTTAATTTCGCATAAATTTGACATCAAGTTGCGAGTGCTTAACGGCTGACTATAAATCCACACATAATAGACCAGACATCAGACTTTATGAACCCACAACTGTTTTCGAGCCTTAAATTAATTTTTGTCTAAGATATCTGTTTTGTTTCTACTTGCAGCAAAATGAGGCAACATTCAACTGAATGATGAGGAAATCGAGTCCATATGCGCGTTATAAATATTAATGAAGAAACCAAAACGAAACGCCACGAGAATTCAATTGAGAGAAGCAGAATCAACTGAAATTATGCCAAACACAAGAATCGAACTAAACAACAACAAAATGCACTTAAAAGATATATATTTTAGATGAACTGAGTCAAATGTGAAGCAGATGTGTGTGAGTGCGACATGAAGTTGTTGCTTCCACTCTAATTCCAATTGTTCGATTTTCTGTTCTGTTCTGTTCTGTTCTCTGGAAGCGAACGAATCAAATTGTTTTGTGGCACAACACAGCTTTATAAGAAAACCAAAAACAAGAAAACCGAAGTGAATCGAAGTAAATCGAAAGATACATAAAACGAACCCAGTAGCATTCCAAGTTGTAGCATTTTAAAAACTAGAAAAGCAAATTATAAAAGACACGATTCGTGCAATCTTATGCATGGTGAATACAATTCCGTACAGTTTGGAGTAAGTGCAGCAAAATCGAAGCGAACGGCAACTGGTGAAGACCAAAATTCTCGTCTACAAAATGTCACTGGCTGACATGGGCACCGTTACACGCTCAACGGGCGGTGGAGGAGGAGGCGGCGGTGCTGGTGGTGGACGCCATTATGAGCTGAACAACACGGGAGGTGGTGCCGGCGGTCGCATGACCCACTCGCTGAGCACGCCCAGCGGCGTGGATGGCACGCCCTCAACGCCCAGGCATCGCGGCGGAAAAAAGCTGACAGTCCGAATACAAATGTTGGACGATTCAATTACCATGTTTCAAGTTCAGGTAAATAAAGCTATAGATATTCATATACTTCTGCACTATTTTCCAGTTCTTAAATACACCTGAATTTAGAGTAGATAAAGGCATCACCGTCAAACGCAATTATTTTATAACTGTTTATCTTCTTTGAAAAACTTAAACTTATCCGGCGACTCTGATGACTCTGCAACGATAGATTTCTTCTTGTACACAGCAGCACAATCAATCCCAGTCGTTTTCCATTAGAGGACTTGCGCAACGCTCATGCACTTACGCAAATGCCCTAATTAAATTGCATCACGATATTGAATTACAGGGTGGTGGTTACATTCACATGTTCTTCGATAACTTAAAGATAACTCTATTAATTCCAATAATTACTAGAAAGCGTACACTATAATAGCAGCACGCATTTTCAATTACTTAGCAGCTCTTAAGGGCGGCCTCGCCTATTACCATCTATTTGCACGGCTTTGTCTACATAGAAATGTTCAATTACTTTACGGTTCTATGATGAATGTTATTTATGCATTATCTTCAAAATTGTTGACTTTTCCTTTGCACTTGACTTGCCCCTAACCAGATAAGAAGCAAAGTAATGAGCTCAGAATAATAAAAAAAAAAAGAACAGCAAAGCCTTTTGTTAGATAAATAAATTGGCGTCAAAGTAAAAAGAAAACGCAAAATTCTGTGTCATGTAAAAAATAAAAAATGCTGGGAAACCAGAAAACCAACAGCTAAAACGCTAAAAATTGTAATAAAATAGGAGATTGAAGAGCGACCATACCCAAAGTCTTTTTATTCATTGCTCTAATAAAATTATGAAAGCGAAAATTTCAATGCCGTAGCAAAGAAGCAAGAAAGAAAACGAAAATTTGGTTCTTGAGACAATTGCGTGGCTTATTAATGTTATATAAGAGCTGCTGAGTTATGCAACAATATTAAAATGCTTTAAATAATTTAAAGTCGTAGTACATCAAAAATATTTTAAAGTTTCAGCTGAAGAAATATCTTGTAGTTTAGTTAGGCATGTAGCATATACATATGCGGTTGTCGTTCTGCTGACCAATCAGAATTAAACATGACGTACATAAGAGTAAACCGCAGGACTTTTGAAAGGCCCTGTAATCATTGCTTGTGTGTAGGAAACGGTTTATAATTAAACAGCATGAATAAAATATTACTATTTACATGATATGCTTTCGAAATTAGGTATGTGAGCACTTGGGTGATTAAGTAAATATGAATTGTATTACAAATTTTGGAAATATAATAGACGTAGTCAAAGATATATGTGCATATATAGTCGTCTTAGTTGTTAATGCTACAAGTTGCATAATGCTGCTTGACTAGTTTTATACTCTGGTATATGTTAGGGTATCTCTCTACATAAAATACTCTCAGCACGATCAACCCTATTTACTCGTAATACTCTTGACCACACTGGCGCTTAGTTAAAACGGCACATAAATTGCCACGGCCACAAAGTGATATTGCAAAATACGAGCTGCGGTTGATTGTGGTTGGCAAATGGTTGCAGAATATGCTTGGGGGTGAATCTATTTATAAAGCTGCAGCCCTCATTCATTCGATTGCACAAGCAGCGTTACGTATACGCAGTGTGTGTGTGTGTGTGCGAACCTGAGGAGATATTACATGCATATATACTTGCGCTCTGCTGGCAAACAAATTTGTTACGTGCTTCAATTTTTAATAAGTCCGCACTGAGCGTTATTTAAGCTCTGATGCGGGGGTGTACTTAGCAAAGGGTTTGGGGTGGAACCTTCGTTGCCACGAAATAGTTTTTTTGTGTGGCACCTTAAAAAGCGCCCAACATTTCTAGCAGCAGTAGCAGTGACGGCAGCAGCTCCTCAAGTGCAACTGGTTCACAAGGGTTTACTCTTAAACCTAGCCAAACAACCCACTCACAAACACCAATATGCACACGCATATCCGCACAACAATGCCGACAGCAGCCGCAACAACAGCTTAAGTGTGTTGCTTAACTTGAGTCGAGCTGTAGCTAGACTATATATCAACTATATACCCTAGATAAAACAAAGGTTAAGCAAATACTTGGCCGGCTTTTATAATAAGTTAGAGCTCTAAACCTTTATTATTATTATAACTTAAACAAGTATTGATATTTTGTATAAACTAAAAGACTATCTTAATGCGAGCTTTTGTTATAATTTACCAATCATTCCTTATCTGAATCAAGCATTCCTTATCTGAAACTATGAAAGAGATATCCCAAAAATCTGGCTCTTGTCTATCTCACCCGATATGGCTAGGGTAAAGGGTATAACAATGGTGTAACTAACAGGAGCCATTTTGTTGTTGCAACATTTTATCCAGCACACTTTTTGCCACGCCGTGTTGAAGTGAGCGAAGCCTTTGAAATGTGTGTCTGCTGTAAATTTGCCGTGGCAGACAAGGGCTAAGGGGGCCAGCCAGGGCGTGGCCACTTCAACTAAAAACCGAGTAAGCCTTTTGCTTGGCTGGCTGCTAGGCTAATGGAGCCAGGAAGTAGAACAACAAAAGCAACTAGAAAACCCATTAACAAAAAGGAACAAAAAGAAAAAAAGGAGCAGAAGCATAATAGGTAGAAATGAGGAGCAGGACTCCCAACGGCTGTGTTTGCATTAATGTAATTTGTGGTCAAATGCAGTCAAATAACAACAACTACGTTTACTGCTCACATGTTGGTCACAGTTCGTGGACCTCAAATGAATCACAGAGTAGGCCAGGAAAAAAGGAAACAAACAATAATTGGATTAAAAGGCAGGGAGGGACTAAAAGCTGCGCTACAATGAACGGAAAATCTACTTCCCGAGTAGAAATGTAAATGTGATAAGTTCAGTCTATAGATATACCAGCAGATATCAAGGCAAGGTGTTATTGCGAGTACATATATTGATATACCATATCAACTTAAAAATGTTCTCTTCTATGTGTTAGCATTTCCTATCTGACATTTCCATATTCTGTGTATATACGGTATAGATAATAAAAAAAAAAGTAGAAACAAACTTTATTTTTGGAGTTGGCAGCATCTGCAACACCTCCCAAACCAGGTCTGCCTGGGGTCGAACAGGGTGATAGCTGAGGGAAGTGTGAGGGATACGGAAAATTTGTTGATTTGTCGGCAGCTTCTGTGTGTTGCCTCAGCTGTTGGCTAGCTGCCTGTTTGTTGTGCTCTTGTTAGGCTCGAACACATTTTGGCTGGCAGCCAGAAAATGTGAATGCCCTGCCACGCCCAAGCACAGGTCCCAGCGCCAACCACAGGCTCCGCGCACAATCCCCTTTACTACTTCGCTCCACTTGTCGCATTAATCTCTTATGCGTGTTCTCAGAATGCGCCGCTGTCCAGACTTTAGTTTCTGCTCCCTTTTATACAATTATACATTATACTATACAATTTTACAACTATATACATATATATGAGGAGGAGAAAGAGAGCACTTGCTGTTATATATTAATGCAATTTCATTTAATGCTTGGCTTCCATTTGGCAGCAGTTCCTGTCTGAAGATTGATGCGATTGCAGGTCACATTTCGTTGGCAGGTGCTTTGAGGGAACTTTTCAACTATAAATAGGATTTATTTTCAGTTGCTGGAAAAGGCTTTTCAGTACACTTGATGGCAAGTAGCTAAGGGCAATGCATGCTCTTCGATGCATTACGGTTGCCAAATCGATTTAAGCATTTACGAGTAAAATGTGTTGCAGTAGTAAAGATGAGAAGCTGGTGCAAAAGCTCGAATTGTATGCAGCCAATTTCTACTATTGGCTAATACGATAGGTTTCCAAACCCGTTTCGGCCTTTACTAAAATTAGAGTATTATATAATTGCATTTTAGCATTCAGTCAAAGTTCAATGTTATAGCATGCAGATTATCGTTTCTTTTCAAACATTAAATGACAAATCCTAAAGCCCTTCTGTGAACTTGAGGATATCCGTTCATAAACTTCTCTTTTGGCTACAGGCACCCGCATAACTGCAAATTTATTGCGCCAGGCAGCTGTGTGTACGAGTGTCTGTTGGCTGATAAAAGAACAAAAGGCAGAAAGCATTGCAGTTAGATTGGGGGGGTTAGCAGCACCCAAGAGAATACACCTGCAGGCAGGGGAGGCAGCTACCTTTTGCATCTATTTCTGAGCCAGCGACAAATTGTTAACAGATATATGTATGTGTGCGTGAGTGTGTTTGTGTCTCTTTTAGTTGTTTGCATTGGTAGATATTCCTGTGATATTTAGCCATCTTCCTTTACTATTTGCCATGGGCACTCCCAAAGCTAATTGGCTGTTTGTAGCTGCTGAAAGTCCCAAATTGGTTTGGTGAATTGGCCCACCATTGGAGGCTTAGATAAAATGCCGCTCATTGTCATCTGCAGGCAAAATGTCAAAGTTCGGGCGTGGTTTTTGGAGCTATTGTTGCTACTGTTGCCTGCTTCTACGCCTCCGACTGGCACTGCAGTTTCTGGAGCAGTTTCTCTCATGGGCAAACCCGCACATTCATCTTTCAACAAAAAGTTTCTCTCTCTTGTTATCCTTGTTCTTTTTATTGTTGCGCTCCTGTTGTTTGCTGAAATTAAATTAAATATGCTTCAGTTATTGTGGAAAACTTGTGTAAATTTAACTTTAGTCAGACAATTAGTTGAAACTGTGTTGCCGCAAGGCAGTTCCCAGTGGTGCAGCCGCAGTGAAATTAGATTTCCTCAAATTTCATAAATTGTTTTCAGACTGCATTCAGAAGGGAATTCATTGTTAAACTGTGATAACAAGCTGCAATTTAATTATGCCGCAAACGAGGTTGCCAAATTGTTGGCAGCAAGTTATTAACGCTTGGCAAATAAAATTATTAATTACAGAGCAAGACGATTATTTGCATAGTTTAATATCTTAAAGTGACTAGCTAAGTGTTGCTGTATTATTTCTTAATTTGATTTGTGTGACACGTTTTAACAAAAGATTTGCATAAATAAATCTAATAAATATTATAATTATTATTTTTAAAACTTGGTCAAACATGATGTCGTTTAACTGCAATTAAAAGTTAACTAAAGATAGCTGATATGTATGGTATTAGTATTAAAATATTTTATTTAGGAGCTACTAGTTCTAATATAAAGTTCAGTTGGAATTGGTTCTCGGAACTAACTCATATTTCAGTTTGATATTAAGCCCCATTCTACAGTTGTTACAACATTCGTTGCATGAAGTTTTCAAACCTTTTACATAATAAATCAGAATTTGTGTCCACATTTTAAATGCATCGCACTTCTCCACAAAATTCCCGATTGACCTTAAAAACATACAAAAAATAAATGAAATAAAATTCTGCGCAATCGTTGTTCTATTTTATTTTTATTTTCGTCGTTCTCTTTACTCATGAAAAATGCACCAGCTATTCCTCTTTGTCGGCACATTGTTTGTCATTTCATTGTTTTAGTTGAACTCGTTGTTTGCTTTCGGCTCAAATTCTAATTAAAAAAAAAGGCAACGAATAGAATTTTCCTATTGTATAAGTCGTTGTGTTTGTAAATTATGCAGATTTGACAGATATGTTTTAATTAAATTGCTCATATTTTTTACAAATACATATTTGAACCTAAGTCCTGACCACGCCCAAAAACCAGTCAGGTTTTTGCCAGATTGCGTAAATCAACCACAAATATTTAAATATCAATAGAAAAATAGATTTAGAACTTAATTACGTTTTGTCACGACCTCTGGACTAACCACATTTCACACTTTGCACAAAGTCAAATATAATATCGAACTGTTGGCCAAGGCACTTTGCCTGATTGCCTGTTGAAAACAGAACTTGCAGTAGCATTCTCAAAGGTTCCCTAGCGGATACTCAGCAAGAATGTCAATAACATTTCCATTTGTCTAATGGTGCAAAGGTGTAACAGCTGCTCAGGATACGGAGTGGCACTCATGGCTTTGCGGTTGTTGTCATACCCCGAAATTAGCATATTGTGTGTTTGTGTGTGGCACATGGCTCTAATCTAGACATGTGTGTGCCACTTAACGTATTAGCGAAGTAAAGTTGATATAAAATCTTCATTTCATTCGATTTGTGGTAGATTTGTAAATAGATGACAGCTAATGAAATGGATATATGATTAAATGTGTTGGAGAACTCTGCAAACCATCTTCTAATATAAGTTAGTCAGACTGACATTCTATTGTCCGACCTTTGGTAGACTGAAACGCATAGTGACTTAATCTGACAGTCTGACCAGACTGCATATTTATCTATTTTGAATAAATAAAAGAGTTTTAAATGACTGCAACCCAGAAAGTTTATAAATATATTCCAACGTCGCTTGCTAAAATTATAATATATTTACTCTTTCGACAGCCAGTTTAATATTTCAGGCTGACATTGCCAAAGTGTTGAATATTTAAGAGAACAAATATTTGTCCATCAATTTTACGCACAATTTACATTCTAAGCGCCGTGCGTTGGGTTGTTGGGCATGTTCTCTTTGTGGGCGTACGGGCGTGGCCAATGCAATTGCTGACTAAGCTCGTTAGGTTTGTTAAAAATTTAATCCGCGTACATTTGATACACGCCGTCAATTGCCTTGTGGGCGACAGCCGTTTGATTGCATTTAAATAAATTTCAATTGAGTTGTTGCCTCGCCCCAACTGGAACTACCGCCTGCCTGTTAACTGGGCCACTTGGCTGCCTAAGCATCTCGTCTCCGGCTGCAATTAAGCTAAGATAAAATGTAGGTCGTTCAGATCTTTGCTCGCTGCCAAATTGAGCAAAAAGCAAACGAACTGGGGGTCACTGCAATTCGAGTGCAGGGTAAATTCCGAAAAAAAAGCAAATACATATTTATTATTTAACGCAATCTAATGGCATTTTTAATCAACCCTAATGGTGTGTGGCACACAACAGCAAGACAAAGAGCTGGGCCAACGTCATGGTTGTTGATATATGTGGCGCTTAGATTTGTGGCAGAGTTGCCAAGTTTTTAACTGTTTTATAAATATGTTGGTTAGAGTAAAGCTTGTGCTTGCAGAGAAAGTGAGATAGAGAGAGAGAGAGAGAGAGATGCTAAAAGTCTGCTAAATTTCCTGGGTTATACTTTACCGAAAAATTAGTTTATATTAGCAATTCTTTTAAATTGCATTTTATTTAACATGAAAATGTAACTCAATTTAAAATTCTTTTGCCTTTTTTTTTACAGGCTAAGGCATTGGGTCGCGTACTCTTTGATCAAGTCTGTAGACAGCTCAATTTGCTGGAAGCGGACTATTTTGGTCTGGAATATCAGGAAATATCCACGCATACCAAATATTGGCTGGATCTGGAGAAGCCCATGAATCGTCAAGTGGGTCTGTCTCTCATTGATCCTGTACTTCGATTCTGTATAAAATTCTATACCCCTGATCCAGCACAGCTGGAAGAGGAATATACGAGGTAAATGCCAAAAGCCTGTACCATGGAAAATTATCCGCTTAATATTCTTATTCTTTTTAGATACCTGTTTTGCTTGCAAATCAAGCGCGATTTGGCCACGGGCAGTTTGCAGTGCAATGACAATACCGCAGCCCTCATGGCTAGCTACATAGTGCAGGCATCGTGTGGCGACTATGTGCCCGAAGATTATCCAGATCATACGTATTTATCATCCTATCGTTTTGTGCCGCACCAGGATGCGACCATGCAGCGCAAGATTATGGAGAATCACAAAAAGCACTTGTAAGCTATATAGACTACATAACATGTCAAAATGGTTAACCTATTTGTCATCTGCTTTGTGTAGCGGCCAATCGCCTGCTGAGGCTGACCTAAATTTGCTGGAGACAGCGCGTCGCTGTGAACTTTATGGCATGAAAATGCATCCTGCCAAGGATGTGGAGGGTGTGCCGCTAAACCTAGCCGTAGCACACATGGGCATTACCGTGTTTCAGAATATAACGCGTATTAATACCTTCTCATGGGCCAAGATACGCAAAATATCATTCAAACGCAAACGATTTCTGGTCAAGCTGCATCCCGAGGGCTACGTAAGTGGAAAGACATATGTATAATTAGACTGCTTTATAAATTATATTTGATTCTCTTTCAGGGCTACTACAAAGACACTGTAGAGTTCTTCTTCGAAGGTCGGAATGAATGCAAAAATTTCTGGAAGAAATGCGTCGAGAATCATGGCTTCTTTCGCTGTACAACCGTGCAGAACACGCCCAGGCGCAAAACTCGTGTGCTCTCACGCGGTAGCTCTTTTCGGTATGGGTTACAATTTCAATTTGAAAAGGCTTTTCTCAACTCATATTAAACTTACAGCTACAGCGGCAAAACGCAGAAACAAATTATTGAATTTGTACGAGAGAATTATGTAAAGCGTCAGAACTTCCAAAGGTAGGTTTAAACACAATCACGGAAAAGGCAAATTATAAACTAAAAAAGACAACGATTTTTAAAGATACATTTTTATTTTCTTTAATACTTTAATTTGAAGGCTGCAAAGGCTATTTGTAGCATTAAAAATATTTTTTTATTAATATATAAATATTATAAAAACAGCATTTCAGCATTTTAATAATATCGACTGCCAACAAATCAATATATAATTATATTTCACTTATCTAATAAGTAAACATGTTTTTAAAGCTTTGATTACTTTTATCTTTTTCGAAAATTACAAATTTTAAGCTTATACCACCCCCTTATGAATAACCAATAACCCACCTTCAAAACTATGAGTACAATTACTAATCCCCAAACCACTTTTTAACGTAACTCATGCGTACACATTATAAATCATCAACGTGCTCATATTAACTATCACATGGTTTTTTATATTTAACTGAATCGCTTTTGAATTATCTACACTTTAATTTTCAAAATTAATTTTTAAAATCCCACGAATCCTACTCCAGAAATTACACATAAACATTTCCCAAAAACTTGGTCAAATTATGGCAACAAGTTGAAGAGAAAAGAGAAGAGGATTAAAAAACCAATTGGTCTTAAGAACAAAGTAAAGCACAAAAATAAAAAATAATAATAAATAAATAAAAATAAAATATGAAAAATATATATGTACGTAAAATCAAAACTTGTAGCAAATTGTACAGAAGTAAACGACAAAAGAATTTAAAACTCAAAATTTATTATTTGATTTGTTTATTTGAATTCTTTTTATTTAAAAAGTATATATAACCTAACTTTTCAAAGTAATTTTTTTTTAATTTGTAAACTAAAATTGACAATTGGAAACTTTTACTGCGTACGAATTTTACATGTCATACTTATGTGTTTGAAGCTAAACGAAAATCATTCTCAAACCCTAGTGTTAACCCAGTCCCTTTCATAGACTATAATAAACTACATTTGCATCATCATAATTCTCTTTCATATCGTGTATTGCATTATAATATACATACTAACTAGCCTAGACGTTTGTCCCCATCGATT
The DNA here is from genome assembly GCA_030914335.1 of Drosophila borborema. NCBI lineage: Eukaryota > Metazoa > Arthropoda > Insecta > Diptera > Drosophilidae > Drosophila > Drosophila borborema. Next base: position 105,937 of record JAUESP010000247.1, read on the forward strand.
TGGGAGTTGTGTCATTGAATTGCTGCTTTTTTTTTTTGTCACCCCTGTGTTTTGTTTAGACTGTACTCAATTCACAGCAATCACATTTTTTGACTCCCATAATGTTCCCTAAATGTGTAGTAACTAGATGTGTGTATTCTAACTTACAAACTTAACTTTATCTACTTACATAAGTAGTTTAGTCTGTATTTTACTATAACTATAATTACCTCAAGTACAAACACTACCAAATATAGAATATTTTACATAAACAATGTGATAAGATAAAAAAACTATTACATATATTCTATGAGGCTATATCATTAGTTTGTAGTGCTTCATATTACTGTTGAAACCGTAAAATGTGCTAGGCGTAACCAATAGCTTTGTGATATCCTAAATGTTGTGTGTGTCTATTTTAAGTTGTACCTTACGATACAATTATTTAATTGCAACAATTATTTTTTAAATTTCTTCTGTACTGTTGTAAATACATTAAACTGATGCATTTGCTAAAGAACTCAAGTTTTCTGAGCCCTTTTGCTCAAATAAAAACTGTGCTTACCCCGAATTAAAACCTATTCTAAAAAAAAAAAAAAAAATAAATAAAGTTAAACACAAAATAAAAGTTGCTTTCAAAAAAACAACTGAGCATGTGAAAATAAAATCGTGGTATCCTCTTGTCTTTTCTTTTGCTGCAGGTCTCAGTCGTTCCGGCAAGGGCCACTGAATGCTAGTAGCCGAAGTCAGTCGCATACGTATGTGAATTCCAGCATTTCAGCCAATCCCCTACTCCCAATTGACACTGGTTTGTATTTATTTTGTTCAATTGTTCAATTATTATATTTCATGATTTATCATTTATCGCTTATCGTTTCATTTTCGTTCATATGTAGTTCAATGAGTGTCGATACTATATCTGTCTCTCGTTTTGTTCGTGGAATGTGTAGCCATAGGCGATAGTTTTCTATTAAACATATTCATTTATATATTAAACTATTATGTTTAAAAATTTATTTACACGCTTCAGCGGCATGGGATTATCGCAATCAATGCAGCGACTCGATGACCCCTTCTCTGACGAAGAAGGCAGCGGGTACCTTGGATCGCCGGCGCGACAATCCTACAGACCACACGCGTTCTCAAGTGAGTGTATACTTATCTATCAAATTATGAAATTGTATTATATTATAATCATACATATGTACTTATCCATTTAAAGGTCACAGCAGCCCAGGTGGAGATCTATCAGACGAAGAATTATGCAGCGGAATCGCCAACCTCAGCGGAGGAAGCGGCATGCTCGGTGGAACGTCAACACCACTCGGCAGTGGGTATGGACCAAATGAATTCGAACCGGTCGCTTTCCCCACAGGGTCCTCAATCGTGGACTTCACCCAGCCACAGCAGCAGCCAGGCGCAGCGCGCTCCCGATCTGGGTCGTGCGCATCAAGGCGATCACAATTTAGGTAAGCCCTCTACTTAATCATTTAAAATTATTTACAACCTAATTTTCTGTAGCTTTTAGTTACCGTTATACAAAGTTTTTCCCAAATCTATGATTTAGATTAAGCTCTATATTTATTAATTTATAATACTTAATTAAGCCCAATTTAGTTTTAGATCTATTATTTCAATTCATTTCTATTCCCAGTGGTGGCTATTAACTATTGTATACAATTACTGACAATAGTCTACTTGTGACCCCACTAAGAATACAATCGGAATAGTACTTATTATGTTTTCAGTGTTTTCAGCCTTTTGTTGTGATCATACCTTGAGTTCGATTCGATTTCGGTTTGTTTCGGTTACTCCCTTGTATCGTAGCAGTCCTAATATACGCAAATTCTTTTAATCCCTGCGCGTGTTCAGGTCTGAGCCACTTGTCCCACTTGTACAGCAGCAGCACGCCTCGTCGAGTCTCACTGGCATCCCAAGCGTATGCCCCTGCCTCGCCGCAGCTCATCAGCATCAACACCAACACTCACAACAACACTATCAACAGCAGCAACACGGCGGGTCATTCGGTGGATCTCAGCAGCTCCATGGAATTGGAGGAGCCGGAGGAGCTGCTGGGGCCTGCGGATACGGAGGAGGAGGAGGAGCCTATGGCGGAGGAGGAGGAATTAGTCGAGGAGGAAGCGGATTCGGACTTGACAGCATCTACCATCAATCGGGAGACTATGGCGGCAGTCTCACCGGCCTCAGCCATGGCCATGGCCAATGCCCGTCGTCCGCCGCTTCACTCACAGGAGTCCCAATCACAAACTGTCACCCCAGTCCATTATAGCAGTACCAGTTATTCGATGTCTAAGCAGTGCATGCTAAACAATGCCAATGCCAACTCTACTGAAACGGAAACCGATAACATCATCTACTCTGACATTAACGATATGGGCCATTATAAATACCCAGACTTTCAAAACTCTCAAATGGAACACAAAATATCCAACAGCGAGCATCTCAATTTGAATGATCGCAATGATATTTATGCGACCGTCAATCGCAAAGCTAAATCCAAGACACGTGAAAAGCATTTCAGCGATGAGTTCATCGATCAGTCTATATTGCAATACACCCGGGCTAAGCAGCTGGGCATGCAGTCTGGGGCCGTACCTTTGCTCCAGCAGCCCAGCACTTCGGCGTATGCTGCTGCCCAAGAACGGCATTATAATAGCTTGAACTATCAGTATCACAATGATCTTAATCATCCCTCAGAATCGTCTTCTTCGTCTTACTTTGGAACTGGGTTTGGTACAAAGCGAAATGGTCAAAACGAAAAGGCAAAACTAGCACAATCCGAAAATTATTTAACACCCGTCTATGGAGTCTCAGAATTCCAGGCACACACAATCTTTGCCACGGAACTCGGAGTTATCTGGCGTTGATTCCGTGGATTCGTACGATAGTCATTACATAACACATCATCCACAACGAAGTTCAGAGGAAAAACCAGAGTATCAAATGGCCACGGGTAGTAATCTTTACTCGACTGCGCAATTCGTTAATCCCGAACAGGCTGCTGTTCATTATATGGATGATGAGGATGAAGATCCGGAAGGGGAGAACATTTATGATCAAGTGGAGCGTGAATCATGGCTGAAGAGTAGCTCCTGTAAAGACCTCTTCGAGCGCTATAGCAGCACTTACTTTGCGCACGAACAACCAAAACCCATGACAGCTTTTGACAAAGAATTTCTCTCTTCGAATCGCATTGATTCGCCCGTTACGCGTTATGATGACTCCAGGCATTCGTTGTACATCACGAAAAATCACTCAATAGATGCGCATCAGGACTTTTCACCTTTGCCCCAGAGCAAAGTGTATTCTTCCAGCTATCCAGGCAGTACTTATAATACCCAAGAGCACAAACGAAATTATGGGCATCACCTGGACTATACAGGCTCACAGGATGATATATCACAGGATAGCTATGAGCTTCTCGAGAAATATGACATTGATTTCTTTAGCGGACGTCGTCGTTCCGAGGATCACATGCGCTCCTGTTCACTGGATTCTGGCAATTACATACCTAGTGATGATGAATCAGTTTCCGAGCAGCCTAAATATCGGTCGGCTATAGATGTTAAGTCCAAATCTGCTGCTGATATAATGAATGAAATTTGGGATGCCGAAGATCCGCGCTATTTACCACGCGAAAAACTCTCTGTCAAATCAGATGGAAATTTCTATAAAAAAATTCAGGAGGCACTGACGCGCACCTCCAGTCAGGAGAGTCAAAGCGAAATGTTTGAAACAAAAATCTCTCGCAGCTCCGACTCGAGCAAGAAATCCCATGACAGTCTCTATCATACAGATAGCAAAAAGTCCAGAGAAACCACCAAAAGCAAGACATCTGTGGTTTCCAGTCAAGATTCTAAGGAGTCGCTGGTGGGCGATTGCTTTGGACGTAATTACGAAATGCCAACAACAACTTGCAAGAAGGTTAAACAGTTTAATAAAAAAGAGCTTTACGAAAAATTTGCACAGTCAAGTCAAGAGTCAAAGAGTGATTATTACGATGCTGTAGAACCTGTTGGAGAGACAGAAGGTCTGTATATCCGACCAAAGGTTAAGAGTCACGACTGTTTGCTTTCTGACACGCATAGCTCCACGGCCAACAGCTCATTCTACGACAGCCGTGATACATATTCCACATTTCCAAGCAACAAAACTCACAAGACCTCGAAGGTTCACTCGATTAGCTTGCAAAATGTTGAAATTGAGCGGAATGCTAAATCTTTTGGAAATAAATCGCCTGAATCTGTGTCTACGCCTGCCTCTGGCATGCGCTGTGTGGAGAAGGATATACAAACTAGCGACTCAATCGATCAAACAGCGCCTATTAAAAAAGTCAACTCACAGTCCTGCAAAATTTCCGCATTCCGTCGACGATCTGATAGCGAAAATATATTTAGTTTTGATCAGGATCGAATAGAATGTATACAAAAATACAGTAAGCACTGGGAAGGACAGCCCAAGGATGAAAAATCCAAGCAAAGTCCAGATTATCCACTGACTCCCGAGCTCATCTCGGAGTTTGAGAAAGCAACAGGCACGCGTTGCACATCAGAAAATCACACGAAAGGAAGAACTCATGGCCAAGACACACTTTGAGGAATATAATCCGATAATGGTTCCATTAAACTATACCCACGCCACAGTGGAGCGCACCAAGAGTGATCCTAACTCATTGGCTAATCGGGCTCGTTTGGGCAGCAATTCACGACGCCATGTACTAATGCATCAAAAATCGATTGATTTAACGCCAGCTGATTCTAGTGATGAGGATTATATCTATAAGCAAATACCTAGCGCTCCACCTTTATGTAAAGCGCATGGAAACTTTGAGATACCCAAATGCTACGATGGACCCCCAGTTCCTCAAGTAGATATACCCAAGACAGGTTTTGAGCTGCCCAAGAGCTTCTTCCTCGAATATGAACGACGATTTACAAAGGTTCTAAAAGAAGATATTCCCTATGTTCTGCATAAGCGACATATTCTGAACGGCACTGCCCCTTCGCCAAATGACAAGAAACATAATAAACCCAAATCGCCGAAATCACCAAAATCTCCAAAGTCACCCAAGTCACCAAAGTCTCCGAAGTCACCAAAACCGAATGCTGTGCCAATAGCCGGTCCTGCTGACTTTCTTCCTGATATACTGGATAGTCTATTACCTGCAGAGACAAAAGATTTTCTATTTACACAAAATATAGATCTATCTAAAGTGGATCCTATAACATTGGAAATTGATAAGACCATACCAATCATACAGCTATCTTCGCCCAAGCGGGACATAACCAAACAAATGGATGCCTCAACGTTGGAAAAAGCTGAATAAAAAACTAAGTCAAATTGAAAGCGATTCTGCAACCAGTTCTAGAACCGAAAGCATGCAACAACAGAAACTTGGAACAAAAACAAATGGAACTTATTCAAAGTCTGCGGAAGGAACTGCAGGCGAATGCGCGCAAGGCCAACAAGCCGAGGGTAATACCCAAAACAAAACCATCGGGCAAGTCCAAGAAAGGCAAAACACGAATTACATCATTCTCATCGGATGATGAAAGTTTGGACTCGGACGATGTCTTTGGTTCGGCTGAAGCCATACCGGATCGCCTGGAGTTCTCACCACCGCAGTCACGTAAAGAAATTGAACCTATTTTGCGTATAGAGCAAAGCCGACTTATCTCTGCTGCCTGGGGTAGAGGTCAGACCATGAGCTCCACAGAAATTGAAGGCTCTCCGCCACAGTGTCGGCGTCTGGCCGATCTGGAAAGTCGGTATCATACACAAAAACTTGATCCACAATATGCCAACGCTACAGAGCTTCGTCGTATATCGGAGCGCTCCATATCGATACCATCATCGGAGGATGAGCCACATTTGCCAATGCGACGCATGGATGAATGCACTAACGATTATCAGCGTAATGAGAATATACCATCTCCCATCTTTGAGCACGCGGAATTCTTTCGCAGCAATGATGACATCTACGAAACGTGCCATGAGGAGAAGATAAGCGGATCAGATATTGATTATACTTTGAAAAAACAAACAGCCAAATCGAAAGTAAAATTAATTGAGGAAATAATTGATTCATCAATAGTCATGCGTTCCAAGGGACATGCTCCTATACTATTCGCTCATGCTCGACTTAATTTATCCGAGGGCTCGGCATCTCTGCAACGTCAGCATGCCACACAACAGTCTCCGACCACGGAGCGTCGTACCAAGAGCCTGGACACGCCAGTCATATCGTTACATCGGCTGCCGCCCATGAATGCGTTTTCATCCAAGGACGATACTGTTGGTTTCGAGGAAGAAGGTGAGATTTTAGAGGAAAAATCGTTGGAGCCTATCAATCAAACAGCACAACAGGACGATGATACAGCAGATAGTATTCATTCGTGCGCTGGTTCCATACCGACTCAGAGGTGCTATAATGCCAACAGAAAGGATTCAGTACTTAGTGCTGTAACGATTGATAGTGAGGAGTCTCAGCTTCTTAATCAACTAAAATACATAGAAAAGATAGCCTTACAAGGCGTCAAGATTAAAGATAAACGAAAGTCCAAAATGAAGCTGAAAAGTGGTGATCATTTGATACTAAATATTCCCAAATACAGGTTTACCGATTGGTCACCGTATAGTTCCGCTAATAGCTCACGAAAAACCTCTCCGGGTGTATCTAGGGCCAGTAGCATAGAGAGCACTGGCAAAGGAAAGTTGAAGACTTCAGAACCCTATAAAGGTAAACCCATGTCGCGTAGTCGCCCGGAGTCAAGACGCACGAGTGCTGACGATATTAAGGCCGGAAAAGATGGTCGAGGTAGTAAAAAGTCGAGTCCCAAAGAGCGTCCGCGTTCTATTGAAATGCGTCGTTTGAGCAAGGACAAGAGTAAGTCACAAGAAGAAACAGAGGCAGATATAGCTAAGCGCAAAGAGAGACAGCAAAAACTCTACGAGTCTGCAATGAAGCAGACCATAACCATGCTGAGTCCTGTAAAAGATACGTTGCCAGCTTTTCCAGCCCCAGAGGATAAGATATTGGTGAAAACTGATGGCGATAAGATAATCATTGAAACTGAATTCAAGTCTAAAGCGGAGGATCATGTTCTGATTGCCAAAGCACCACGTAAGCTGGACACATCGCTTGTGAAATTCAGTCGAAGCTTTGATGAGGGGCGCAGTCCTGACAAACTGGATAAAGCGAATCGTAGTTTTGAGGATCGCAACAAGTCCTTTGAGGATTCAGAGAAATCAGATGTGCCCGAAGACATGATGATTAAATCACCGAAGAAAATAGCAAAAGCACAAGAAATTAAACAGAAAATCGAAGGTAGTGTTGTACATAAAAAGTTCGATGGTAAATCGAGTAGCCTAGAAAAACCAGCCGAACATCACTACCTAGCCACTGATGTAAAAGCACGTAGCTTAGACGACAAAAAACAGGCTACCGCAGAGCCAAAAAAAGTTGTTGACAAACCCACGACTTCTGTGCGAAGTGCGATTGGAGATCGTCGTATGTTCGCACATCAATATAATGTTCATGAAGATATAGACATGCAAGCGGTTATCTCTGAACGTCGTTCACTAGAAATTCTCAAACGATCGCTGCCCTCAGAGGACACACGCGATAGCGAATACACACACAGTCGCAAGGCTTCAACAGCTGATAGTTTGGATTCGTTTGTCTCGGCAGATGAAAGCCATTCGCCAATACCACCGCCAGAGGCCTACCCACATCGTGTACCTACCATTGAGTGCGAAGAGCCTTCTATTGAAGAGGATGACAACTCATCAGAGCGCCGCCATCTGAAAGTGGATCGACAAGATGTTAATCGCTTGAGCTTAGATCGCAGTCGCAGTGATGAGACTGGCTCATGGATAACCGTAGAGTGTGATGAGTTTATTGGATCAGATACCTCGGATAATGAGCAGCGTACCTTAGAGCCAGATCGGAATGCTTTAGAGACTCAAGCTACATTGGAGGATGCTATACCGTTGGAGTACTCCAATTGTGCAACTCCAACATCTGATTTAAATATTCTGGTTACCCCACCTAATGCCAGTCCAATGATTGAAAAGTCAGTACTAGAGACTTTCGAAAAGTATACGTCCGAAGGTAAGAAAAAATATAGTCTGGAAAAGCAAAGCGACAAATCGAAAAGCTCAGATTCGTGGACAAGTGGCGAGAAGGACAGCAGTCCACAGCGTCAGCAGGACTGGAGCTTATCAGTAAAGGAGAAGAGTTCCGTCGAAGAAGAGTCCAGTATAAGCTGCTCCATAGCACGCCCTCTAGGCATATCACAAGAGTTTGGCAATGAAGAAGCTCAGAAGTGCTTGGAACTAAAACAGCGAATGCTCAAATTGGATGTGGCGGCCAATGAAACTGATATTACCCCCACTGCATCGAACGAGCAGACGCCAACCAATGAGCCAAAGATAATCATAAAAAAGCCCACAACTCCCACACTGGAAAAGCAAAGTCCAATTGATTTGGGTAACAGCACCGAATCTTACTTAGATCCTATAGAGGAACGAATTGCCAAAATACTCCAAAGAACTGAGGATAGTGAATCCAGCTCTGGAGGCTCCCGCAAACCGGCCCCAATTGAAAAACCAGCGCGTGCCAACGCAGGCAAAAAATTATCGGTAACAAAAGCTGAACCAGGCAAATCTGGAAGTGATCGCAGTTCACAAGAATCAAAATCCAGTTTTGATTCGAAAGGTTCACTGAGTGTCGAGTCTCGTGGCTCCTTTGAAACAGAGAGTAGCTCCGGATCGCTAGGTGCAGCACAGCGCCGCGGAGAGTTGGCACAGAAAGAACAGCAAAGCACTTGGAAAGCTTTTCCCATCGAAAGTTCCAACAGCTCCAGTACCGATGATCCCTGGCATCACGTGGAAACCGACGGTGGCTATGAGCGATACGATGCACAGAATCCGTTGCGTGACTCCTCAGATAGTGACGTCAAGGAAGTGTCACCCGATGAGCAAAAAGAAAGTGATACCAGCTATCAGGATGATCTCAATGATTTTCCCACCACTTTTGGCTATCCTGCAATGACCAGCACATTAGGTGGCATTGGTGTTAATCCAACAGATATTATAGGCTATAGTACTGGTTTTACGTTAGGTCGCACGCTCTCACGTATTTCAGAAAGGAGCACAGCCTCTGAAAAGTCTAGCATAGAAGATGATGTCAGCAAGGCTTCCACGCATTCAGTCAGCATTCGGGACGAATCTGTTGGCTCAACAGATCATCAGCCCAGTCTGAGCTCTGATTCGCGTAGCAACACCAATTTGGCCTACATATCAGATGCAGATCGTCGTACATCAGCAGAAATGCCGGAGATACCCTGCGATTCGGCCACCGCAGATCGCCTCAGTAGTATTGGTAGCTTCAATGAACCAAAGTCACCAACATTAATAACGGGTCGATTCTCAGTGACACACGTAGATGAGCAGCAACCCGATGATCTGGATCGCCATACTCTTATGTGCCTCTCCAATGCAGGCAGTCAAGATTCAGAGGATTGGCCTCTGCCGGAAATACCCTTTGATCATGTGCCAGTCAAGCCGGCGGACAGTATGTACGCAATACCAGATTTGGATAAGCCAGTACCCAAATCCTTCTGCTGGAAAGCTAGCATGGCATTCCAACAGTCGCAAGATTCCGTGGACTGGCCATCGCCACCCTCCAGTACCATTGATGCCCCTATTGTAGTAGAGAGCATTGAAACCTATTACGCCAATGAGGTGCAGAGTGCTGACAAAGTTGTTTTAGACGAGGAAGCGAACGCTGCGGGTCCGCCTGATGTGGCCAAGGTGTTGCCTTACGAAGACACTGCTTATCTTATGTCTGCTGCTTTCGAAGACAAGGATTTTGGCAGCGAAGATATACAATTGGATACAGTTAGCTGTTTGAGCACTACATTGAGTGCTGCTTCCTGCCTGTCGTCATCGTTTAATGTCAGCTGCAGCACATCCTCTACGCAGGCTACGGCTCGATCAACTGTTGGATTACGAAAAGGTTCCAGTCCGGAAGTAATTGTAGCGCAACCAACACGGTCACCAGCTCCGCGAAGCCCACTCTCCGAAGATGAACTGTTTTCCAATGATGACGTCTTTATGCCTGGCACCATTAAGGTGCAGATATCACCAGATGCGCAGCTGCGCAAGCTCTCACGTGGCTCTAATAATTCGGACACATCTATAGATGACATTTTGTCGGGCAGCACTTATCTGGACGATCAGACAACAGTCCGACGAAACTATGAGACACGTTTGAGCAGTGGTGGTGGCAGCTGCAAAAAGTGCAGCCATTCCAGTCATTCCGAGGAGGAGACCAGTTCAATTGGCACAGATCTTGATGGTACTGTACGCATGGGCTTGCAGCAGAAGAAATGCACCCACAGCTCCCATTCTGAAGACACTTCCATTGGTCTCAGCATTTCCGAGTGGTCGACAGGCACCAATACAGTGCGCCAATACGCAAACCTCTCTGGATCTGACAGTCTCTCAGCCGTCTCCACGCATTCGTGTGCCAAGAGTGAGAAATCGAATCAGACTAAGTCCAGCATGAGCTCCATAAACAAATCTGCCGAGAGTCTTAATGAGCAAAGCGGAAGCTATTCAAACAAGTTTAGTGGGGATAACGGGTCCTCGGATGGATTGCGTTATGACATTTTGTCAAACTCAGAAACGGATAAGCTGAGCGAACCCACCTCAGCCACGCGTAGTGATGATACGACTTTAACACTGACTGAAATGGCGCACACCATCAGCGAGTGGTCCACTTCGAGTAGTCGCACACTAGTGGGCGTGGTGCCCGGAGAGTATATGCCTTTAAAGCAACAAAGAATGGGCAGTAAACCCAGTTTGAGTTCTCCCAGCGAAGAGAAGCGTTGCTCGCTGCCTCAAATACACAGACGCAGCGGCAGCAATGGCAATCAGGCCCGTAGCTCTCAAGAGCATACGGAACAGCAGCCAATTGGATCAGCGGGTCCAGAAACAAGTGCCGCAGCTCGGAAGCGACGCTCGCTGGAAATGATGTCCAAGCTGTATCAGAGTCAAGAGATATGCTCTGAATCAGAGTCACCTTTTGTGGAGCGTTTGTATGCGCACAGTGAGAAATTGACGGAGCGCTATCAGAGCCAGGAGTTTGTGCCGCTTCATACATCGGCTCCTACAAGTACTACGCAAATTCAAACCCAACAATCGCAAGCACAGCAGACACGTCAGAAGCCTCGCGCACCACAACCGCCCACAAAGCCTAAGCCAGCTGTGACACGGCCCATAATGCAAGCGCTACTCAACAAGATGAAACAACCTGGTCTGGCGGAGCAGGCGGCGGCAGCGGCTGAGGCAGAGGAAGCTGCGGCAGCAGCGTCGACTGCTACAACGAAACTAACTTCTGCCTCCAAGCCGGCGCCGCCGCCGGTACCCACAGTGCCACCCATAATAACGCCCAGTGATTTGCCTGGTCATGTGGGCACTCCGCCTGCCAAACCACTGGCCAAGCATCATAGCTACGATGATAAGACGCTGTCCAAGACACAGATACGTGAGTTTAAAACCACATCTAAGCAATTGCGACAATCGAGCTCTTTCCACGAGCACATGTTGAGTAAATCGCAGCAATCCTCACAAGAGTTGCCTATGCGTATTGACGAGGAGCGCGATGCGCATTCCACTTCTTCGGCTACCAATACGACGACCACAACGAACACTCTAAACAGCGAAAGCACGGCGCCAAACTCACCACAAATGCCGCAACGTGCTGATAAATTAATTCGTTGCTCGCCCTACTATTCAAGCAGCCTGAGCTCTGAGTCGCCTCCAAATCAGTTGATCCAAAAGCCACCACGCAAGAGTTCAGCCGGTCAGCTGGCAGCAGCTGCTGCGGCCACAGCTGCGAGTGTCATGAAAAGTCCGCCCAGCGGCAATGATACTGACAGCTCGCTGGATGTGCGCGGACACGATGCCAAACAGCAATTGCGAAGTCGTGGCTATCGCAAGAAACGACAGATACCCGTAAAACGCATGCGAGCCAATTTAAATGCAGCCGCGCTTCTGGAGCAGGCGGAGAGTAGCGAATGCTCTGAGGGATATGTGCCTGAAATGGACTCGGGAAGCTCAGAATATTCGTATCAGCGTGACGACCAGTATATAGAATTCGATGAAGAGCTGGAGCATGAGCAAACAGATGATTACGATGATTATCCGCATTATGGTGGCACAGCTGGTAAATTTGAGAGCTTGGACATGAGCGACAATGTGGATGAGATGGGATTTCCACGGTATGATCGCTTGGGTCACATAACCAAGCCCATGTATCAGCCATTGGCAGAGAGGCCGGCACCTGCCAATCATCCCATGCCGCCGGCCAGTGGACAACCCGTTAAGCCCGCACGAACCAAGAAACGACAGCTCAAACGCGAAGATTCCTTGGCACCTAGCAGCTCGAATGCTAGCTACCAGCAGCCGTATCATGGACGAAACTACTGTAATCCCGAGGAAAGCGAGTACGAATCTCGTGAGGATGTGGCCAACTCGAGTGAAGATAGTGGCGCTGGCACTAGTGCCATGGGCACTATAAGACGTGGTAGCAGTCGCGCTCAGCCCCAAGTCGAGCCACAACGACAACAGTTACCCTATCCTGACTTTCTCTCTGACTATGAAACAGAGCCCATAGAATACGAGCGTTACGCGTGTGGGCTGGATATACGGGTTGATCCGCCTCCTAAGTTTCATGATTCGGATGACCTAAGCGATCACTAAACAGTAGGAAAAAAATAAGAAGCAGTAGCAGCATTTCCCATTTCTTCAGTTGCCTTGAACATTTTTAGAACAAATCTATGACAATTTTTACACATGATCCAAATATAACCAACTTATTTATAATTGAGACTGATTTACGACGCAAAAAAAAAAAAAAATAATAATAATAATAATAATAAAAAAAAGAAAAACTACAAGAATACCAAAACGACTTCGTACAATCCAAAAAAAAAACGTTGCATACTGCTTAAAAATATACCGAAAAGCAAAAAAAAATATAATAATAATAATATTTATATTCATGACATATAAAGAAGTTCGAAAAAAAAATCAAACTAATTAAAAATTTTAATCAAATATATATTGAAACATATATTACCTTAACAAAAATATACAGAAAATACAAAGTCTAACCGAGTTGGTCAATGGTCAGTGAAAACATATGGTTAACGTAGTTGGAGTACATAACGTATATAGAAAAATATATAAATATATATATATAGATTGTTAAAGAACAGCAGCTCCAAAAAGCTAGTTAGAGTTGAGTAAATTTTAATGCACTGTTTAATCATCGGGTAACAAAAAAAAAACACAACAAATATTCAATTGTTATTTAGCTAAAAGAATTAAATTAAGATGGAGTAAGATCAGAGAACACGTTCTTTGAGATTAATGTCGAACAAAGAGTTTAGATTATTAGATATTAATTGAAACAAGTATTTGAATTATGATTAGTACTAAATCAGTATTATTATATTTACCTAAGCTATAAGTTCCAGTTAATGTGTCAACGCTTCAATTTACATATATTTATAGTTATAAGTATATTTTAACTGAGTTATCAGCAAAACAACATAATCTGAAAGAAAAATATAATTATATAGTAAGATATTACACCTGAGCCAACATTCGATCTCTTGGTATTTACGCAATCTGAAAGCATTTACTTCATTCGATAAAATAAGAATTCTTTTTAATTCAAATATATAGATATGTATGCATAGTGTATATGTGTATATGTTTAATATAAATATATTTTATTGGCTATAAATGTTTTTAAATTAATGACAGAGTTTTAACCAGAAATCGTTGAAATCAATAAATCAATTATTATAATTCGAAATTCTTCACAGAGAACAAGTTATATTAGCTTTAGTTTTAGTAAATAAATGTGCCAAAAAAGTAAAAAAAAAAAAAAAAAAAAAGAAACCCAATTCAAATACTACAAAATCTAATGTTAGTAGATGCCAAACCGAAGCGTATTATATATAAAATCAAAAGCGAAAAAATCTTTTCGAATCCCAGTTAATTTTACAAAGTGATACATGCAAGTGAAGCATGAGGAGTAGCAAGAAAACAGTATTAAATTGATAGAAAAACTAAGAGATATTATTAGTATATGTTATGGGTATTCCCAAGGTACAATAATTTCGCATATTCATCAGATCAAAAGTATTGAAATCAAAAGGTCAACCTCTATTGGCATTCAAATATGATTAGGCTTAATGAAGAATCTATATAAATCAAATTGTTTGTTGTATCTGTGTGCTAGTCAGATCTTAAGAATAAGTATTAAATATAATTTTTACCCGTTTTTAGTTAGTTAGTTTAGGTAAATGATTTTTGAATGCATTACAAAGTTTTTTGTACAATGTTTTTACATCCATTTTCTGTTAACCAATGAAGACTTGTGTCGTACTTCCAAATTAAGAAAAGACTCAATAATTTATCCGACTAAAATGAATTCCTCCAAGTGCAAATGAGTGTTTATTTACAGTTAACTTATTAAAAAAAAAATAATAAAAAGTTTTAATAAAACGAAAAAAATATCTTAGCTGAATTTTAGCCAGTAAGAATTATGAAAGAAAAACTCGTTCCACACTTATTAATAACAATAACACTTGCAAACTGCGTTGATAATGCAAACAAACACATACGAAAACACACATACACGCAAATACTTCATTTTGAAATCTTTTAAATACAATTTAACAAACGAACAAGAAATTAAAGAAAAATTCATATACAAGCAAGCGATTAAAGTAACATAAATTTATTATATCGAACGAAAAACCAAAGTAAATAAAAATTCAATAATCAAATAAACAAGTGCTTTTATTGAAAATATAAGTAATAGTTTTAATTATATTAATCAAATTAGATTTCATATTTATTTATATTATTATTTAGCTAATAATTACAATTATACAATTTTAGCTTAAAAATAGTTTTGATTTTTTAATTAATTTAGCATTATTTTTATATTAGTTGCCATTATTTATTAATTTTTTATTTTTCATTCATTCGTTACGATTTTCAGATGTCTACCATGGCATCAATGGCAACATGTCGTTGGATAGGCGTGGTGAAATAGCAACCCCCCCGAGTCGTTACGATCTTACGCTGGGCTCCGACAAATCTTCATCACTTTCACGTTCTGAAGCAGGCACTTATGACGTCATTCAGGCTGAGATACAGCACGCCAAGCGACAGGAACTAGCAACAGGCGTAGCCAGCGCTCATAATGGGCATAATGGCAACGGCAATGGCCTGCAAAAGCCCTTGTCCAGCAATAGCCATGATGTCGAGGCAGAGGTCAAGAAACGCAAATGGCCAACCGAGCCCAGCTATTTCCTTGCCAAGGAGCTGCTTATGACAGAGCGTACCTACAAGAAGGATCTGGATGTGTTGAACAACTCTTTTCGGCAGGTGCTTAGCGTAGATGATGTGGATCAGCTGCAGCCGCTATTCGAGCTGCTCGATTCGCTGGCACAACATCACAATCTGTTTCTGCGCGACATCGAGCACCGCATGGTCACGTGGGAGGGGCGTGGCAATCACGATACCCATCGTATTGGCGATGTCATGATGAAGCACATGGGCTCGCTGCCCATCTACGATGAGTATGTGCAAACACATTTGGATATCTTGCACTGCCTGAACGACATGTATGAGTCGGATCAACGATTCCAGCAGCTCTACAAAGAGTTTGAACAGCAAAAAATCTGTTATCTGCCAATTGGTGAGCTACTGCTGAAGCCACTGAATCGTCTGCTGCATTATCAGCTGCTGTTGGAACGCCTCTGTGACTATTATGCAGAAGAGCATATCGACTATGCCGATTGCCAAGCAGTCTATCATCTGCTTATTCGCAGCACCAAGCAGATACGTGCCCAACTGCCAGACTCAGCCAATTTTGTGGAGCTCTGCGAGCTTCAGCGTGACATTAGCTTTGAGCAACTGGTACAGCCGCATCGCCGTCTCATTCGTCAGGGCTGCCTGCTCAAGCATTCGAAGCGAGGCCTGCAGCAGCGCATGTTCTTCCTCTTCTCAGACATATTGCTCTATGGCAGTAAATCGCCACTCGATCAAAGCTTCCGCATACTCGGCCATGTGCCCGTCCGTTCGCTGCTAACCGAGAATGCCGAACACAATACGTTCTCCATTTTTGGCGGACAGTGCGCCATTACGGTGAGTGCTGGCACCACCGCCGAGAAAACACTTTGGCTGGCCGAGCTGTCGAAGGCGGCGGCCGACATCAAGAACAGGCCACCAAACATGCAATTGCAGTTGACGACACTCAAGAATTGCAGTGAGTATCACAAATGGTGTACAGTAAGAACAAATATTTTGTTTTGAGCCAAGAATAGTGTCTATATGAATTCTTATTTATTTTATGACAGACTGTTTAATAGGAATACTCTTTGATATTTCTACCATAACGAGAATATAATGAATTTTCTATTTTACACTTAGAAATAGCAAACAAGCTTTCTTTAATTGTTTAATTTAATTGGTTTTTTTTTTTTTTTTTTGTATTTACTCCTGAAAGTTCTTCAGTCATTGCCTTTTATAGAGAAAGCATTTTTTATAATATCCAGTTTAGAGCTATATTTATAATGTTATTTGATTATTTTTTTTTCCCATATTCCTATCGATTTCGTATTAATGTACTAATGCTTTTTGTCTTTACTTTACAATTCAACATCTCTATCTATATTTTATCTTTCTCTACTTTTATTATGACTGGCAAGAAAAGCACGCTGCAAAGCATCGTAAGACACCAATAACAAAAACCCCCATTAATCCTTTTCTATGTATCCATTGGTTTAATTTTAACTGATCTATATCTCTGTGCTAATTTCTCAGGCTCGTCGGAGGAGGGTTTGGACTTGCTAGGACTAACCAACGGCACAAACAGCTTGAACAGCAGTGTAGGTGGTGCGGGTCCCTTAACGCCGCAGCAGCTCCAGATGCAGCAGCAGAACAAGACGCAGCCGTCACGAAGCAATACCGCACTACACGTCTGTTGGCATCGTGGCGCCACCGTTGGTCTGGGCGATCATCTCATTGCGGCAGAGCATCAACTGTCCGGCTATCTGCTGCGTAAATTTAAGAATAGCTCGGGCTGGCAGAAGCTCTGGGTAGTCTTCACTTCGTTCTGTTTGTATTTTTATAAAAGCTATCAAGATGAGTTTGCGCTGGCCAGTCTACCTCTTCTGGGGTATACGGTGGGCCCGCCTGGCCATCAGGATGCCGTTCAAAAAGAGTTTGTCTTCAAGCTGTCCTTCAAAAATCACGTCTACTTCTTCAGAGCAGAGAGTGCTCACACCTACAACAGGTAATCAGACTATCTATCACCTGCCATCTATAAAGAACTCTATTAATGTTCTCAATCTCATTACAGATGGTTGGAAGTACTGCGGAGTACAACTCAAACGCAAGATTTTAAGAACGTGCACAGCCATGCGTCCGGCAATTAACTCCAACTCAAAACTACCTAATCAAAATACATAAAATTTTTGTGCAATTCCATGGAACAGCCAAGTTGCATCGCAATGAAGCTGAAGCCAATATAGAAATGCCCACTAGTATTCTAGATAACGTATACACCACAAAACAATTCCCATATTTTATATATAGAATACTATATAAAATTGACTCTGCACTTTATACACGGCGTCCGCATACGCAAAATAGTTAAGATAAGTTCACATTTCCATGTAAATAATGTCTAGTATCGTACTTTTATCGGCAGTTTTTTCTATCTGCTGGTCCCCAATTTTACACTCTACATAGACACTTTGTATTTTTGTGTGGTTTTTATTATTATTATTATCTATTGAAGTATTTTTTTAAACTTCTGTGTCAAATTATGCAAATTTTACAAAACAATTTAAAATTACAATGGTTTTAGTCTTATAACAAATAAAATAATTATGAACAAAATTCTTTGTATGTAATATGATGCCTTACGACACTTTGTGTCGCTTTAACAAATCATAAATGATTATAAAGCATGCAATAATTTTGAAAATCTTTAATTAATCACTAAGTTTAAGTCATTAAATTTAATAGATTTTAACAAATTAATAAAAATTTAAAAAAAAAAATATATTTAATGGATTTTATTTACATGCAACCCAATCTATCAGTTGCTCTGTCACCAGCGACTCTTGTTCCAGCTGCATTAGGGGCGACTTTTGTTCCAGCATTAGAGACCACCGTTGTTGTCAGAGCCGCTGTGGAAGTGCATCCAGTGGTGGTATCTGGGCATTGCACATGCGAATGTCTGTCTGTCGCCGTAACTGCCAAATTTATAGCAATTTTCACTTGTAGATTTGTACTAAATTTTAATTATCGCTGAAATGAACGTAACAAAGCTCATCTTATTTAGACAATTTTTCTGATTTTAAGTTATCTACGTCACATTATTATTTGCAAGCACTACAAAACATATTATGTCACACTTTGCTGTTGGCTGTTAAGTTCGTGTTGCTTCAAAAATTTTACAATTTGAAAGCATTGTTCTGGGTTGCGTTTTTCTTCAACAAAAGATATTTTTTTATACTATGTTGCCAAAAGGGAAGAGAGTATATTGGTTTTGACCAGTGTCCGAAATATACTATTTTTCGGCGCTATTAAATCTAGAGACCACATACTCATGTTTGCTCCCGAATTATAAAGTGTAACAATTTATTTTAAAAAATTGTTTACATGCAAATGTCAATGATATTTAACAATTCTCAGCTGAATAGGAACAATTACTAGATTTCAGTTTTCAAGCAACGATAAAGATTGTGGGTTCATCCATAAACCTTCAATATACATAAAAAGCCTGCAAAAATGACAAAAAAAAAAAAAAAGAAGGAAATGAATGAATGGACATATGGGTTTCGTTATAATACCTGGTATTGATACTTTTACATATTCAAACAAGTAAAACCATGTAGACCACCAATATATATTCTCATATAAGTATGTTCGTATCCCAAGCTAATGAAAAATTTCTTTCTTTTTTTTATACTTTTAATTTATTGATATTTGAAATCTATAAGGTAAATTGTATTTGCTTCAATTTGTTGTTTGTAATTTTTCATTTCTCTTGTGGTTTCTATATATATAATAGAGCTTTAAACGGATTGCAATAATATTTTTGAGTACAATTTTAATATATATTAAATTAAATATATAGAAAAAAAAAAAACAAAAAACAACATGCTGCTGTAAGGGATAATCAATAAAGACTTATATGATGCTCAGAGCATAATCATCATTATCATTTTACGATGTAATCATCGTCCAACACACAAAGTGCAAAAGTGGAGGGTCTTAGCAAAAGGAACAGCAAGTTAAAAACATATTATATAGAACAATCGATTGTAAATATACGCTTAATACTAAAACTAAATAGTGGATAATGCCTCTTGCCAGCCAAGACACAAGAGTGTATCAAATTGTTACAATTTATCGAGTTGCAAATGGCAGTTATGAGGTGTTTTTTTTTTTAGAGTCTAAAAACTATGCATATAGTGTCGGATGTGTGATTGTGTAGGGAGAGATTGTTACTTAAATGAATACCCATTGAAATGAGCCTCAATTCGAAGTATACAAACTAGATCAACAACACATGGATTTACAAATAGGTTGGTTAGGATTGGTGTTATTTTTTTGGTCACTGGACAGAGGTCGCAGTATTATTCATAAAAACATACAATTTGAAAAACTACTTTTATAGCGCTTACACACAGCTTTGCACATCATATCATAGATCAGATCTTAAAAGATTTTTGCTTTATTTAATTTGCATGCTAACAACTAACATTTATTTTTAATTGTAATTGTAGTTTAGTACTCGGTAAATTTCACAACGTTTTTTTTTTTTATTTATTTTTTTTTTATATTTCTTTTTTTATTTATTTATTAATTCTTTTTGCCAATAAACTTAATAACCAATTTAGGTAGCTTGTGCGAATAATCATCATATTACATTGATTAGCGTAACGCTCCTTGGCGAAAACTTCTTTGATGTACTGTTCAGCTAGGCAGCTTGCGAATTTAAGTAGCGGATTATAGTCCTATATATTATCATATTTTCATTAAAACAAGGCAAGTTTTAATTGAAATACACATTATTTTTTGTTGTTTTAGCATTTTTTGTTTTGATATATCATATACACACATCAAATGGATTATGTATTAGAATAATTTTCTGTGTTCGTTTTTCGCTTCGATTTTTTGTGGATTAAATAATAAATTAATAAATTTACGCAATTGCTCCTCTTTTTTTAAATCAATTTTTTATTATTATTATTATTAATAACTTTTCTGCTGCTATTTGAATTATAACATTAAATTGTTGATGTTATTATTATTATTAGCTTATGAGAGGCTGAGGAGATATTTAAATATCTATTGTTGACGCCTGAAATTGTTGCGGCTTACTTAATTTTTTTTTTTTTGCTGCTTCAGTGGGTTGTTGTTAATGTTGATGTTTTTGTCGTGTTTACTATTAAAACAATTTGCCGAAAATATAAACTGCCCTGACTTTCGGGTATATATATATATATATATATATATATATATATATATATGTGTGTGTGTGTGTTATCTGTTATGTGATTTCCTGTGTAGGTGTGTGTACGTATGAGTGTGTTTGCGCGGGTATGCGTGTCTGTCTGTATAGTGTGCCTGTGTATATGGACGTGTGTGAGGTGGCTTTAGGCGCTGTTACAATTTCATAGAATTATAACTATTATAAATATATCTGATATTATTTAATGTAAACTTGTTTATATTATTGCATGTTGTTGTTGTTGAAGTTTCCAGCTGCAAGTCGCTGTTGCTTCTGGTTCTGCTGCTGATGATGTTTTTGTTATTGGTGTTAAAGTGGGCGCATGGCTAATCGATAAAACTTTGCTCCACACAAGCTTTCACACGCTTCTCATATTCACGGCGATTCTCTTTATACAGCTGTGCGGCGGTGGAGTTGGCCGGCGAATTGGGATTGGGATCGCTCAGCAGTGACTGAAATATCAAAATACCATTAGTAACACGAATAACATAGGCTAGACAAATTTAATTATCCTACCTGTATGGATGTTAATATAGCTGACACATCATATGTGGGACTCCAGCGATTCTGCAATATATCCAAGCATATGCCACCATCTGCATAAACATTTGGATGAAATACTTTCGATACGAATCGAACTGTTGGCGGTTTATTTGGATATTCTTCCGTAAATTCTATGGTTAACTTAAAGGTACCATCTTCGAACGGTGTATCGTGTGGACCAAAAATCACAGCATTCCATATCATAATATTATTATCTGTTGGCGCACCCGAAACACCCGTTGGTGGGTCCTCCTGAAGTCTGCAAGCAATTTTAAAATAATAATAAAACCTTAAAATTTGTAATAATGAGAATCAATGCAAAACAGACAACAAAGCGAAGGGAGACGCTAAATAAGAACAACATAACTGACTAATCTTATGAGGTATGTATCTACATATGCAACAATATGTACACATATATAGTAATATGTACTTATGCAAGTGTCGTGTCATGGTTTAAATATACATATTTCTCCTTGGTGTCTGTAGTTCCGGCCATTGTTTATAATCAACAGCTGCTTTTATGTTTGCGTTGAAATTTTCATTTTGGTGAGTTCATTGAGCGCCAAAAAATTTCGCTGGAAATCAAAACTTTTATTTTGTGTATTAGTAAGTTAAGAAATATGTAGATCTGTAGAAATTGTGGCTTTTTAATCAGATCAGATCAACAGTCAATTGGAACACTCTTAGTCCCATACACTGCTTTCTAGGCGCATTCTACCAGACAGTAGACAATATTTAGGTCAAGCATGGGCAGACATGAATTTGTATGTGCAACAGCTATGAGCTGTAAGAGAGGAAATGGATTCAACGACACCGATGCCATCCAACCGCACCCTTCAATCGGCTAAATCAATACAAATGACAAAATCCAAAAATGAAATCATCGATTTAACAACATCATAAGCCACTACATTCACATATATAAAATCTAAAATAAAAAAGATAGTATAACAAGGAAATCAACAAAACGACGTACGATAAGTTTGATAAACAAACGGATATTGGTGGTGGGTTGCACTGGGTGGTAGAGATGGCACAGTTTTCAATTATGCAAAGCAAATATGCATAATGATCGTTATATATAAACCATTAAAGCTTATGTTATTTAAAAAAAATAATAACAATGAAATAAATTAAATTAGATGTCGGTTACGCACCCATATCTCTATTAATATGTTTCGTAAGGAGGAATACTCCAACCTTTTCATATCCTTTATTCATTCAAGAATTTTCATAGTTCGGCTCGGAAATTTATAAAAGGAAAAAAAGCTAAGGGTAATTGTAAGAATTGAAACAAATAATAAAATTGAATGAATTGAACCAGCACAACAGTGAATGAAATTCCAATAAGACGCTGCGCTTCTCTGCTCTACTCTGTTCAGCGGCAGAGTATGAGTCAACAAGGTTACGAGTGACGAAATATTTTGAGACAGTAGAGAAAATCAGGATGAAGATGACTAATGGGGCAAACGGGAGTAATAATTTGATTATTGTTTCTCTCGTGCTTTCTGCTCTGATTGGCTAATGTTGATGTTGATGTTGTTGTTTCTGAGGTCGATGTTTTGGCTGCGACGCAATAGCGCAAACGGGAAAAAGAATCTTTGTACAATACGTTTTGCATTGTTTTTTTTTTATTCTGCTTTGCGCAAATTTAGTTTACATGTGATTTCATTTTGTGTTATGCTTCAAAGTCAAAGTGTCAAAGACGCAAGCAACATAAGAATGTTCTTGTAGATACTGTTGTAGTAGTCTCACAAAATAAAAAGCAGCGAAAAAAGACAACGTATAAACACACACACACGCAAAGTCACAACTGGTACGCAGGTCACATACACACATGTACAATTTGTATTTTGGCTGCGCAAACTTTTCCACGGACATATGTACATACATATATACATACAAATGCGTATGTGTATGTGTGCACATACATACACACATATGTCGCCCCGTTTCACCACTTCATACCAGAATTGTAGTCGTGTGTGTGCTTTTCTTACCTTTTAAAATCTCTCATAAGACGTCTGCGTGCGGGTGTTGACATGTTCTACAACGTTACTACCACTTGTGTTAAATGTTAACTAGAACGTTTAAGCAATGCGATTTTTTATAAACAGAAACAGTGAAATTTTGTAATTTTATTTTTAATTGAGGGCACTGAGCAGCGTAAGAAAATGTATCGATACTTCGCACATACCCAACGATGTAATGCTCGATACTCGATATCTAAAAGAGCTGCCAGCTTGCATCTATCGCTTTACGATAACACGATACTGTCCACTTAACAGCCGTACTCCTCAAAAACAGTCAATTTAGACTCCACACTTATTAGTAGTGTCGATTCTCCCACTTTGTATGCCTTTAATAGACCAAATTGTGTACAAAACCGAATGAAACTGGATATTCTTACAATAGGTTAATACACAAATTGGCTTTTTTTTTTCTTTTCTCTTTTCTTTTTTTTTTTTTTTAAATAGTTAACATTAGCTGTTACTAAATATCTTCCTATGTAAATCCCTCACACGATGTTAAATCTTCCCATTTAACATTTCCTAAATCAAAACAAAATGCTTCCGAAATTATTGCGGCAAGAATAAACAGACGCGCAGAACAATTATGCGACTCGATTTTTTCTATAAAAAGTGATACATAAACTATAAATAAAAATACTTTTTGAGTGATAGAGGTAAGTATGTCAGCTAGACAGTCCTTTTTTCGACACTAATATATAAAATGTAGAAATAAAAACAAATATTTGTGCTCCATTAAAGTTTATTTATGAAATATATTAACACTAACATTGAGAAATTAACTGTATCACAAGTAATAGCATATAAAACATTAAGTATGCAATTCTTCATTAAACTGGAAATAGTTCATTGTAGGTAAAGTTCTCCAGAATTTTGATGGCAACTGCTCGGAACTTGACCTCCAAAGCACGAGCAATGGGCGCTATCACTTCATTTGTGAATAGCTCGAAGTTCTCATTGATTGTCTGATTGATCACATCACCCAATACCTTGTCACCATTGAAGAGATTTTCCAGACGTAGACGACCCTTGCCCGTGCGTATCTTCAAGCCAAACTCCTTCAACTCAAAGTAATCAACGTCATTGATATTTTTAACGTCGTAAGCGATACGCACATAGGCAATAAAATTGGTAAAGTTGCCCACGAACGGTCCGTTGCCCTTGATGGGCAGCGCCAGTATATTGCCATTAATATCGTATTGACCCTCTCCTTTCAGCAGCGGCAATATCAGCTCAAAGTCGAAGCGTTTGTTCTGTATAGAGGCTCGCATTTTGGTTATCTCAAAGTTCGAGGCACCATAGACGCTCAACTTCTTGGCCTTTACTGTAATGCCACTGGGACCACCTTCGAGTATGTTCAGATCACCGATGTAAAGTGGTTCCAGAGGGGGCACATTGATTTCCTTGATTCCATTGCCTAAATATGGACGCAAATTGTGAACGCTCTGCTTCACGCATTTGGAGAGCTCGGGATCGTGGCGATGGCAGATCTGGATATAGTCCGCTAATGGATTGGATATATAGTATGAAGGGATAACTCTGTGAGATCATAATAATTGCGCATTAAACTCACGCATATTTGTTGCATAGATGAACCCGATGCAGCAGAGCAAGATGAAGACTTCAATGATTCTGGAT
This sequence comes from Drosophila borborema, assembly GCA_030914335.1. Classification (NCBI taxonomy): domain Eukaryota; kingdom Metazoa; phylum Arthropoda; class Insecta; order Diptera; family Drosophilidae; genus Drosophila; species Drosophila borborema. The sequence goes on from JAUESP010000247.1 coordinate 130,777, forward strand.
TCCATCGTTAAACTTGCCTGCAAAGAGTGAGATCATTAGATTAGGCATATATTCTTCGTATCATTCTTGGCGTTGACACCACTATTAAGCCCGTAAATTGTTTATGTCCGCCTACCAGCTAAACACCTTTATTAATGCATATTCATTATGGGTTTGCAAACTCATCTGACTATTAGGCTTATTGACGTCACAGCAGCTTTAATAATTTGATAATACGTGACGATTTGATTGGTAATAAGTATATTTACCAGCTCTCGCTTAAGTACAGCCCCCAACAATAGAATGCATATAATTATCCATAAGTCACTGATTACAGACGTTGGGATAATAATTTTACAAGTCACTAAGTAGAATGAGTTTTGGCGTCGTAATTTTTTGAACTCATTTATATTTCTTCCTTACATCTAATAATATACTGCAAGTGCTAATCATTGGCCATAAAATTAAACGGGAGCACGTTCACAAGTGTCTGGCCTGTGGAGCTTGTGAGTTGGGCTGGACAGGGGCCTAGCTGGGGCCGCCAGACGGGTCGCAGGTTGCGGATAGCGAACGGCCTCCTACCGGAGGTTAGCTGCGAATAAGTGCAACATCCCACGAATAAGCAGTCCCGGACAGTCAGCGGATGCATTGCATTAACCTTTGCATCGACAAGGCGCTTGTACTGCCGCCTTCTTCATCGCATAGCAGAACACATACACTCACACCTGGGCTGGACTAAGGTGTCAGTCGACCCGTGCCGAGAGTCGACCCGGCTGGGAGCCCAGGTTCAACAAAACTAGCCCAGTTTTGAACGGAGAGCTCAGGCAAGTGGCGACCGCCTGTTCTATGCAGCCTTGCTCGGGTATTGCGGATCTCTGCCCGGGTCGACCTATCACTATCTCCGCCACTCGTGGGAACAAAATAAAATGAATTCAAATCAACAAAACCAAAAATGGGAGTACGGTCCTCCAAATAAAAGACCGAGAGGAACAACTAATATCGCTAGAGGAAGAGGAGCGAGCAACCGCTCAAAAATAGCCAAGCAAATACCGTCAAAGTCTTGTACATTCGGCGAAAACCCAATTGTAAGCCGTAGGCCTGCACATTTTTCTAGGCCCGATCCATCAAAAGTTACTAGACTTGATAGAGCCAAAGCCAATCGCATATTGAAACGCAATGCTCTTGCACCCATTACTGAAGATCAGGCCTCGTCGAGGGAAGATTATCTTAAAATTCAAGAGGACATCGCATGGGCTAGAGCTGTGATGTCTAATTTTGAAGCTACTGGCTCTATGAGTCCGCATCAGCCTGCTGACGCTGCACCCATGATGGAGACCTTGATTGTTGAGGTTAAAAATAGTTCCACAAACCGAGAGCATGGAGGCCTCGAAAGAAAAGCTGTAGAACCTGAAGTTAATCTAAGCCCCTATCAATATGTCGATGAGGCTTCAGCGATAAATCGCGCCCGATCTGGTGAGTCCCCTCTAAGAACATTTGCAACAATGGCAAGCGGACGACAGATAATTGGGATCATTGACAGCAGTCAGCCGGACGGAAAGATTCCTCGAAACCAATGGTCCTGGATACAGGCCTCTATGGCAGCCGTCGCTCTAGAGGTATTGCGAGATAACCCAGGTCCGCCACCATCTTGCATGGACATTGGCTGGTTTCAAGGGGCTACCAAGCTGGTAGCCTGCGACAATGATCGATCTGTCCTGCTTTATAAAGAAGCAATTGCAAAGGTTGGCGAAGTATACCCAGGTGCTCAGTTGGAAGTGATTGATGTGCAGGACATACCATCACGTCCTTGGGCTACAGCTTGGCTACCGGAGACACCCTCCGAGTCCAATGACATACTCGAATTGGTAACAACATTCAACCCGGGCTTGTCGACAAACGACTGGAAAGTTATCAAAGCGATCAGGTTCAGGGAGGCTGCCATGCAAGTGATATTTCAGATCAATCAAGAGGCAATCCTTTACCTAACCAGGTGTGAAGGCCAATTAAGCTATGGTTTCAATAAGATTCAAATGAAATACTACGCAACGCCATATGAAGCGCTCTCAAATCTAGAAGCATTTGCTGCGGCTGTCGATCCTCCCAGTGATGACGAAAAGGAAGCCAACGATGCGGTTTTAAACGAGGATGTATCCTCAGAGTCTGACTGCGAAGGAAATCTTCCCAGCCTTGAATAGGTAATGCCCGCATATAATCCAAAACAACTGTTCAGCACCCAAACCTAGTCCGTGATCTTTTAAGTCATTCCAGAGAATAAATGAATTTTAAGCTCTACTAAGTTATGAAGTTAAATAAAGCCAATGCTATGATAACCTAGAAACCTAGCTACAGACTAAAATTTGTATTCTCGATATGATTCACTGTTCCAACTGGAATTTGGTTTTAACATATTTGTAGTTTATTTTTAACAACACACACGCGAAGTCTTGAAAAATGTAATTAAGTGCTGTTGTTTTATATATTTTTTAAAATATGGTCCAATATTAATTATTGTATAACTGTTTTTTTTTTTTAACATTTTACTAACGTTTTATTTAATTTGATTTTATTTTTTTTAACTAGAATCCGTTTTATCTAGTCGACTTGAGTTGCTTTTTGTGTGTTTGTTGCTTTAGTAACCGTCGACAGATCGTACTGACTGCAAAATTGTTGAGGCGTTCGCATTTTATAGCAAGCATTGGGGCTTCGATTTACATGAGAGTTGCTGGCGAGCTTAGAACTGGGCAACGTAGAACCCCAAAACACGTTGACAATGTCCGGGCCAGAGCAAGTGCGGTTGCGGGAGCTGAAGGCAGACATTCGCTGAGGGTTAATAGTGAGAACGACATGTTAAGCGGCAGCGGGTTAATCATAATAATAATCTTAACGATCGCATTCACACAAATGTGCTTCTCTGTGTGTGCGTGTGTGGCAATACCCGGCCCACAGAAAAAGCTGCAATCAGACTTTCCAGTTAAACTGTAGATGTTGATTGAGCTGCCCCTTTTGGTAAGTGATAAAGTATACCATATATATATATATTATATATGTATATATAAATACATGATTCCTTCGATTACGTTCATTAATTTTATTGCTGTTTTGCTTCATTCTTTCAAGGCACTCAATTTAGAAAATCTTTGAGCAGCCCCCTCGAGTCGTGTTGACAATCCGGCAAGCTTTATTTTAGAAATTGCATCGCCTGTCATCACAATATTATATAATTTGACTGCAGCTCGGAAGGCAAGGCTGTGACTACGGGTACGGTTACGGCTGACATGGTTCGCTGCGACAACTGATGGGCGTCCCATGGCGTCTGTTTTGGCAAAATATAAAAAAAAATTGCTCAAGCACACGCAAGTGGACGAGTATTTATAATTAGATTATATATACATATATACAAAACGGTAAGGAAAAGCTGTTCAGGCGTTCGACTTGAACAAGTCAAGTACGAGTTGTAGTATGAAAGAAACTAAAGCTGTTCCCATGAAAATCGAACTGGTCTTATAAATACCAATTTTCATTATTTCTCAGATTCTAATTTAGTTTTTAGAGAATATAAAATGAAAACCAATGCTACAAGACTTTCCTTTTCGATATTTGCTAACATTCTCCAGGATTACTTTGTGAACTATTTTGTAATTTATCTACAAATAAATGTTTTGTAGCTAAAAGTTTTCTTAGTCAACATTTGCTATATGATACATCCTGTTGGTATGTTTTCCGCTTATTTATCATTTTTCAACAGTTTTTCATTCATTCATATTGTCGAGACCTTCAATTTGTGTATCGACCCTCCCATTACTGGCGACCTAATGATAATAGTAAGCCAACTATTAACCTGTGATCATACTTATATAATACTAAAATAGTATTAAAGCATAAGCCACATTTTATAGCGGAAATTAACTAACCTGCGAATTCATATAATTTTTTACTAAAATAAGGCATATACTCATATATCAGGTATATATTTCGCATAGTTGTTTATTAATTCTTTTGTTTCTCGGGTGAGTTTGTGTGCAATAAATTAGTGCTTATTTATTATATAGTACTCTTCGGACGCTAAATTGAAAAGATCTAACTAATTCAAATTGATCCATTCATCTAGCGGTATTTTAGCGAATAGGCGATCCATAAAGTTGCGTATGACAAGAGTCAGTTTGGTGCGAAGCGCCGGCTTCATTTCCTTGAGCAGCTCCTGGGAGTTGGAGTTGATGAAGAGATTGAGAGCGGCCTCTGCAGTAAGACAATACTTAAAGATCTGGATCGATTGACAAATTGAATTAGTTTTACTTACGTATGACTGCGTTACCGTTGGCTATGTTGTCTACGCCCATTTGTATTTCCTTGACATTGAAATCCATTTTTACCGAATCGGTGGTCAGATATGTGCGCCCATCGGCAGCCTCATTCGCCAAAGCCTTGAAGTATATCTTGGCCTTGACACCCTCTTTAGGATGGAAGTCATTTAATAGAGTTATTTGATGGTTTACTGCCCTGCTCTACGTCGTACTCACCGTATTCGCCCCAATAGTCCCCAGCACCGGAGGCTTTTACCAAGATCAGAACACCTGTAGATCGATATTGAGCCTTGACGCGTATACGGGGTATTTCACATGTCAGCTGGAACTGCAGCGAATCCAAGTCGGAGCTGCAAATTACGGATGACAATGACAGTGATAATGACACAATGATGATATATGAGTTCAAGATAGACATAAAACTGCAATTTCATTGCTGGATGTGCTAATGTATTGGCATTTTTTGTTGTCGTTGAGCTTCTAAATCTTAATTCAATGTCGCAGTCGTGTGTGGCAGCTAACTCCACCTCGACCTTCAATTCTGGCACATTCGACAATTGACAGACTCGAGTCGACGAAACTGGTGCAAGCTACACGAAAAAAAACCTGTATGCTCTGAGTAACACTCATTTGATAGTTCCAGATCGAGTGAGATAAGAAATATACACTATTATTTAGCTGAGAAATATAAAAAACATTATAAAATTTTTATCTAATATTTGAAATAGAACGAATTTTCAATGATTAAGTTCAGTATTTAAGTTTTCAATTATTTCAATTATTCTACATTATTTCGCTTAGTGTAACTTGGCAAGCTGCAATCCCATATTGAATCCAAAACCGAATCCAAATGTGAATTGCAAATGAAACCGGCTATTGGCTACTTAGTTAGCCGACACTACAAGAGACTACTAAGCAAATGGTTGACATAGAGAATCGCTTTGACCCACATTTGGTTGGTTATCGTTTGCTTTGGCACACGAAGCTCTTTAGATGATTCGCTGCTTCGAGTTATGTAAATGATTCTAAGTGCTGTGCTAAGGGTATATCAATATGATTTTGCATTAAATAAAGACATGTTAACTTATTCAGATACCCTGACCTACTATGTATGTATGTATCAATTTATTTCAAACATTTCCATAACAAATTATGAAATATGTATTTTTTGCGCATCAATTCTTTAAATCAAAAAGTAAACCACTCTGAAAAGGGTATTCGCATCCGGTATATGTAAAGTTAGAGTATAAACAGTTCGTCTAGCCGAATACACCATTTCTAGCTTGTATAACAAGCACTTGTTACCGGAATATTGTCGTGTGTGTTTAGAGCAAATTGTATTGAATATTGCTTGCGGCTAGGCCAAGGACTTAATGTTGCATAATCTTTGAGCGGAGGCTGGTTTCGGGCAGGCGTCACACATAGATAAGCCAAACAGTTTGTATCTTTTCGATGGGTGCTATAAACAACAGTTGGCTCGTAATTGATTAGCTCCTATTCACAGCTCAAATATGATTGTGCTTCATTCCAATTATACAAATTCTGACTAAACATGTACTTCACACATTCATATGCTATAAATATTAATCGGTTATTGCCCCAATCGACAGTTCTACTAATTGCACGCCAACGAAAGCTTCAGTAGAACTTGGATCAGCTTTAATTTATTACCTATATATAATTTTGCGATTTTCAATAAATATGAAAAATAAATGCTTAAGCCCACAACCCATTATGTATGGCAATTACGCGTCATGAAAAGCCCAGCGAATGCAAGTGATTATCTCGAATCCATTTCTCTCTGTCAAAAGCGAACAGCATTCAACAGCTGAGAGAAAAGATACTCTTGGGGCTTACTAATCATCTTATAAACGAACGCAACTGACTGAATAATACTTTTTGAAGTTGCTACTAAAAATATGTATAGTCTTGTCAATTCAAGGTCGATATATTCTCAATCTTACACTAACAGGGCATTCTTGCATGGGGCATTTATGAAATCGTAGCCCTGTTATGAATTTCGGCGAATGCTCAATATTCATAACAGACGGAAGGACATCAACATAAAGCCAATATGCACACTTTGCTGTTTGAAGGAGTATACAAATTGCATTTATTAAAATTGTTATTAACTAAGATCGCGTGCCAGCTAAATGCCAAGACGCATTGCTGGAATATTTGACTGAGCAAATGAGAAACGAACTGGAAAAACGATGAAACTATTTTGTGACGGAATTAAAAATAAAGAATTTATTATGTTACTGTTAAATACTCTTACACTTGCATGTATAAATTATGAAATTTAAGTTTATCAAGAAGTGAGGATATCAAACGTAAGGATCAGCTAGAATATCGTTTTGTCTTTAGATAAACTGCGGAATAAATTACAATTGTTGTAGCAATTGTTGAAATAGACTATCAGAGTATAATACACTGCTGTAGTATCTTTAGCGTTACTCAAGGGCAAAGCAATAGCAACAAGCAATAATACGCACTGATCAGAGTACAAACAAGTATGTTGAATGTGACCCCACTTTAAACCTAGCTAAATAATCGCCTACCGCTGCTGTGTTGCATGCCTCGATAACTGACTCACTGCACTGAGCATACATTTAAGGCTTGAAATATTCATATATTCTGGAATGTGAAAATGGAATCAATTAGACCTACCGGACATTGGTAACAGTTATGTTGCTAACACCAAAGGCTTGGATATTACGGAAGAGTGCACGATAGCCATCCGGACCGCTGCCAAGCACAATGCCAATCTCATCGATAACCACAGGTTCGATCTAGAAGAGAAAAAGAGAGAGAGGGAGAGAGAGAGAGAGAGAGAAAGAGAAAGATGAGAGATAAACATTTAGTTTATAGGAAAATCAGTCGTGGCTTACCTCGTAAATATCCAATTCGGGTATGCCCTTTTGTAGATAATGTACCAATTTATTGCCGCTGTCACGTAGACACTCGTTGATAGCTGCCTCATCGCGAGGGCATTGTTGCAGATAGTAAGCTGAAGGCATGGAGAACAGATATATATATATATATATATATATATAGAGAGAGAGAGAAATATGAGGTACAGAGTGTAAATATCAGAATTCAGGAAGAAAGTGTGAGAGAGATGGCAGTATTGAGTTATTAAACAGTGTGACCAGTTCAACTGTGAAACATTTCCGAGTTCAACGTAATTTTTTGCTTACTAGTTTGTTAGGTTATCAACTTTTGTTGATTATCTTTTGTTTTCTTTGTTTCTATTTATTTTTACATTTTTTTAGCGTTTATCTTTGAGCTGAAACATAAACATTGTGCATCCGAGTGAAGCGAAAATAATTGCAGCACGGCTCGCAATGCTTGCGCTTAGTTCAAGTGCGCACATCGCCGATCCACACCAGCGGATTGCGTGAGCAATCAACTTGTTATTGCCTGGCCCCAAGCCTGCGACGGACGGACTTGATGTGACAGCTTTATTGTTGGGTTTCATTAATGTTGAGGGGAAAACTTTATAGCCCATATAGTTGCGGGCATGAACTCAATTACATGAAGCATCAGATTCTGAGCTACCGAGTATTTAAATTTGACTGCTACAGTATTATCTAGTACCTTTACCTAACTTCAGACGGCTACCTCGTTTACTTATTAACATCGCCACAAAGTGTTTGCAGTTAGCTTGATGAAATATCTTGCATCCTTTTACTTTCGGATATATGCAATTCGTTTTAATAATATCGAGGATCAATTATCGTCGTCATTTTAATACCCAGTTGAAATTGTATTAATTGCATATCTTCTGATAACCCAGTAATTTAATATATGTATGTATATATTAATGGATGGACAAGAACAAAGTTCTTTAATAAATACATTTTGGTATAAATCTAGAAATCATATTTCATAGTCACTGTCAACGTGAGCAATTCTGTTTGTTTTATAGTTATCACAAATCGTTGTATGCTTATCTATATATGTATGTGCATAAAGAGGTATAAGTATATACGTATATAATTTGTCTAATTGGAGTTTAATTCTAGGAATAACATTTATATGCCTTTCTAAAATTAGCTACGATTTAAAGCTGTTGATTATTACATGTTCTCAAAAATTCTTTGTGCTGTTTTAAATTACATTTAGCAATTTGAATGGGTTTGTCATATGCCCCTTGCTTCTTGGGGATTTTTGCTTGAAGTTGAGTAATTCCTGGAAATACTAGCCCTATGCCTATGTATGTCTGTCGCCAACTTTCGATGTGGTCGGCACGTTTTGTGCGAGCAATTAAAACCGAATTGAGCGTTACTTAAGCCAAGTAATATGCGACGTGATCGCAGCTATAGTAGGGGGCCGTCTTTAAGGACTGGAAAGCGTCGATAGAAAGTGATAGACCCACGTGACTGCTTGCAATTTCTGGCGAGTTCCTTATCTATTGGAATGGGATATTCGATATTTGGCAGTACTCACGCTGTTGCTGGGCCCAAATGGTGCCCACTGTGGACAGCAGCAATATTATTCCAAATTTGTGGTACATTGTTGTTATTGCTGTTGCTGTTGCTGTTGGTTTTTTGGTTGGTATGCATGAAAGTACAAGTAAAAATAAATAGTTATGAGTATTGTTTCACTTTTCTTTAGCTGGGTTTCATAATTTATTAGCACGTTTTTTCAGATTTCATGTGCTAATTTCTGTCTACTGGCTTTTCGTATATGAGTAAGAGCGAAAGCGTTTCAGAAGAACTCAATTTTTGCTGTACACAATAACACAAACAATATGGAACATACAGTGTATATAAATTTCACTCTGCCCTCCAAATTCTAGCGGGCTCAGCTCGTAAGTGGGTCAAAACGGACCAGTTCGAGTTCGAGTTTGAGTTTGTTTGTTCTTTCTCGCTGGCTGACGATAAAAACAGAATTAAAACCGAAGTCAATGAATTGCTTTCTTCTAAACGTTGCTTTCTTTACGCTGACTGACGTCCAACTTTCACGCGACTTGAGCGAGGAATGAGCCAACACTGCATTGGACCAAGCCATTTAACCAAAAACCCCAACCAGCCAGCAAGCTAGCCAGCCAGCCCGACAGCCAGCATGGCGGCTAAAAGAAATGAAATGAGTCGAAAGCAGCGCCGAAGGCGTACGCAAAGTGCATTTGCAGCAACGAACAAAGGCCACTAAATGGGGCCACACCCGCCGCCCAACACATGCAACTGAGACTGTCTATACAGGGCTTGGGCTTGGGCTTGGGCCCGTTACTTGAAGGTTAAGTTCATTCCGTGAGCTGTTCGGTCTTTGACTTGGCCTGAACTGGCTTGGCTATTTAAATCAGCGTAATGAGCCGTACCGTGAATCATGAGCTTCATTAGCCCAGAGATTACTGTGCTTAATCCTGCGTGCCTTGCATTCAGCATAGTCTGTATATAATCGGTGTGGTTGCAAGCTATTTTTATACCTTCTGAATAGCTGGCAAATTATGCCCTTTTGTGGCCAAGCAGGTGAAGTATTAGGGTGCCTTACTGAAAGGTCAAGTGCTGGCATTTGACATTTCCCGTTCTCCATATTCCGCCTGCATTGCACACGCTCTAAGCATTTGCATGCGAACAATAAGAGCAAGCAATGGTGGGCTCTTTCATTGAATACAACAAATTATGCTTTACTTGGAGCGCAATTAATCACACTTATTTATGGCAAAAGACATCAAAAGAATTGCAATTTGAAAAGGCCATAAAGAACTTCAAGAACTTTATGAAAACAATGCCCAAAGAGCGTGAGATGCATTTTAATTATACAATTGTTATGTGTATAATACAATATGTTATTGTATTAAATAATATGTAGAAATACATGCGATACGAAGATACAGCGAAAATGACAATGTAGAAAGTAAAAATCACTTGCTGTACTAAAAAGCATGAACAAGTATTGCATACTTTCAAGCGCGCATGAAAAATTGTAGACGCTACAGTCGTGGCATATAGATTAGTCATGGCAAAAATGACAGCTTACGGGTTTTGATGGTTACGGTCAAGGTTATTTTTATTGGTCATTGTGCTCATTGCGCTTTGTTTGTATTATTATGGTTGAAAGTTTTCCTGTAGTCAGTCGCTGGCCTTGATGGCTCATCTGCCAAAATAGAGAAATGCCTTAGTAAATACTTGTATTTAGCAAAATATAGTATATATTGTATAAACGTATAGTTGGAAAATGTTGAGAAAATACGAAGGCATATGACCTAGAAACTTGCACTTCCTTGACATTATTGTTTATAATATTTTGCAAAAATGTGCTGATTTAATTATCAAGAACTGTCTGCTCAGCGTAAAATTTATATGTATATCCTAAAGCTTCTACATTTGGAAACAAGTTTCTATCGATAGTGAAAATATCAGCTGCTAATTTAATCAGAGCTTAATATTTAACTTCTTATGTAGTTAGTTATCCGCAGCCCATTAAAATCCAGTTTCTGGAACTCGTTTCCTTTAACTTATAATTAGCATTAAAACCTCCACAAAACTTATATAATGTATTCGCCACTCTGTGCTCATATGCACTCAAGTCTCACGTAATGGCTACACTGTTTGCTCTTTATTTTTGTTATAATTAAGTAGGTACTTTTGGTGATTTCTTAGAAACATTATTCTGGGAGTGCGCATTTGTATATGTACATATGTACATACTATATGTTGTCCTCTGATGTGCCGAGCCCAGTGGATGGCAGAACAAAGACGTCTAATTATTTAAATAACAATGCGAGTATTTGAGACAATGGTGTGAGAAACGTTTTCCTGTACCATTTACTATTTATCTATTTGCTCTGGCTCCTCTTCAAGTATTTCCCACTATTGTCATAAGCCATATTGGTATGCATATTGTATTCTATTGGCACGGGCACTGATACCCGTAAACGAGCTCGCATTTATTATGTGCTAGAATCGACTGAGGGCCTTTGTGTGGATTGGCACTTCCCCGATCTGTACTTGTCAGGGCCATTGTAAACAGTTTAAGATCCGAGACAGTCAAAGATCAGAGAGGACAAAGTGAAGCCCACTTGAGAGAGTCGATGTGAAAGCGATGTTTACTGGAGTATCTCTGAAAAGGTTATACCAAGCATATCTCGCTACAATCCTACTAGCGCTATTAACTTATTGACAATGTCATAAAGATTTAATTAAGATCAGAACTAGTTTTGACGTCATAAAATAAACGGTTTTTCTGTTCATATTACGAACGCCAATTATTGTATAATATATAGAGAATTAATGGTTCTCAAATGTGTTATTGAATCTGAGCTTTTATTATATTGAAAAGTCTTGTACGTACGACTTTGGCACAGAAATGGTGGATAGATTGTTGAGAGTTTACAAATTATACATATCAATTAGTTACTGTGGCTACTTGTGCAGAGGTCAGCTACCTAGGAGGAAGGCTGTTCTGCTGTGCAGTTTGTCAATTGCTGAATGATTATTGAGCCGTGACTGAGCACAGATTTGCGATGTGGTATATATACAATGCAATGAGGAATATTCTTAGTCTCTTAATGATGTGCACTCTAACACATATTCAAAAATTAATGAAAAACAAAATTTAATGTTTTATTCTAAACGAGCTAAGCAAAAATTTACAGCCCATTGCGAAAATATTTATTACTCTTTGTGCCGCTTGGTAAATAAGCAAGCAAGGCAAACGCATTGAAGCCCTGAAGACTACGATCCAAACATACCCTATAGACATAGTAAATATTATAAAATGGATAACAATTTAATGTTCTTTTACCTTTTGACTCTTTAAATGTGTCATTTAGATGCGGTGATCCATGAGTAAAATCTTTCGGTACTGCTTGCCAATATACCCCGCTCTAACCATTTACAATGGGAACAATAGCAATATTTTGGGCAGACATTCAAGCGAAGATTTGAGCCGAAGAGTGAGGCGGAAAAGAGACCTTTAGACACATTTACTAAACATCAGTTAGCAGTCGACAACTCACCTAGTCATTCAGTCAGTCACTCAGTCAGTCAGTCAATGAGTCGCGATGTCGACTTCGACTTCGACGTCGACGTCGACGTCGACTGTGAGCTGAGAGCTGTGAGCTAAGAGCTGGGCTTTGCATTCAGTTGGCTCCTCTTAGAAGGGGGCTTTAAAATCAAGCCGCAGCTTTGCCAACGCTCACAGTTAACGTTCGCAGCTGCGCGTTGTTGGACGTCTACCACGAGCCGTGATCCATAAAATACATAATTATTGTTACAGTTCGAGTGTGTAGCGTCGTGTCGTGTCGTGTGCTAATTGTTTCTATCTTCGACTCAATAATAAACACATAAATATGCTGAGATATTTGTGCATTGTAGCAGCTGTTACCCAGTTGATCGCTTTCTCACAGGCCGAAACACGTAAGTTCGATCTAAATCGAAACATAGAACTTAAGTAGTATGTGTGTGTGTATATAAGGTCTTATATATACATATATACTACTAGCAATAGTTAACGACATGTGAAGGATATGTTCAATGCAAATTTCGCTCCAAATGGAAATAAATCTCCGTTTGTCTAACAGATTGTAAATTGTGTACTTTATATACAATTTTTCATATATTCTAGATGAAACATGTACACATAAAAGTGTGAATTATTTTTGTATATTTGTCTTTAATTAGCTTTGAGCTATAATTCCTAAATAAGAAAAGGTTAGCCGACATTTGGCACTTGTACAATTCCTATTCAAGTTAATTGTTAGATATACATACGTATATATATATAATATATGTATATTATTTATTTGATTACAAAATCTATGAATAAACCCCCAAGGAATACTACAATGTAATTTAGCTGCACTTAGCATCTATAAAATCCAGTAAATAAAAGTTCATTAGTAAAGTTAATTGATGACTGAGCTAATAATAAGCTCCGGCTGAGGGGTTGTGTTTACTGTACTTGAGTTTACGATTTTTGCAATTAACAGTTATTATTCAATATTAATATTTGAATCATTATAATTGGCAAGTGATGCGTTATCTTTTTTGAAACATTATAAATATATTTTGCATTGCTTTTCGGTGGCCTGACACAGTTTGTCAAATTAAAAAAGATTTCTATGTCGGGCATGGGTACGAAGCTGATTAAAATAAATAAACAAAGACAAAACTTCCGCATCCATAAAAGACGCATTGAAAATGCAAACTATGAACCAAATCCATTCTTAATGAGCGCAGCTTATTAATATATTTTATTTGAGCTTCCGTTGAACAGCCTTCAACTTGAATTTAGTGTTGAGCTGCAGTAGCAGCACTAATGATCTCGGTAGACGAATATACATATACATATAAATGAATGTATTTATAAACATATGTATGTAAGCTTACTTAATTGTAGCATCGTTTAGTGACGGCCATGCAGCAGAATTGTAAGCCATAATGCGATGTCAGACAGGTTCTTGAGAGTTGCATTTGTATGACCTTGTCGTGGACGACCTTGCCAGAGATTGCGCTTGCTCTTGGACAGGTCTGAACTTGAATATTTGTTGACCGACTTTGGTTCGAGTCGTTGAACTTTACAGGAATTGAAAGCGAAATTGATGTTTTTGTTTAAACAACTAAGTGATAAATATTTTTCTTTTTCTGGTTGCTCTTCTTGTTTACTCAATAGCCGCGTACATCAAACAATGCCGTCGCGATGATCCCAAGCTCGGCGATTGTATCAGCGCTGGACTGGAACACTTGAGACCCTATCTGGCCACCGGCATACCAGAGATCGAGGTGGGTAACCCTTTTCTTGCCTACTTGCATTGCCAAACGGGTTGCAGTTGCATAAGACGCAAGTGCCAAACAGCCAAATTGCCAAATGTGGCATGCGGCATGCGGCATGGCTCTTACGCAAGGCGTCGCGAGTTGCATGTGGCTGTAGCCACTCAATTGCGGAAATTGCCAAACTTGATTTGCAATCGAGTTGCTCTAACGAAGTTCCATCTTCATTTATTTAGCTGCCTTCCGTGGAGCCCTTCAAGATGGATTCGCTGGCTCTGCAACTGACCGAGGGACCGCAAGGCTACAAGATTACGCTCAAGAACATGGAAGCCTTTGGTGCCAGCAACTATCAGGTTAAGTCGTTGAAGCTCGGCGAGAATGGCGGTGAGCCGTTCAAGGCGCGCATTTTCATGCCCAAACTGAAGATCGAGGCAAAGTACACCAGCTCCGGTGTGCTGCTGATTATACCCGCCTCCGGCGGAGGCGAGTTCCATGCTATATTTGATGGTGTCAATGCCGAACTAACTGGCAAGACGTCCTTGCGCGGTAAGTACTTGCATGTGGACTCGCTGAGTCTGGTCTTGGATGTGGACAAGGTCAACATGAGCATCTCACGCGCCTTCAACAACAATCGCATCTTGTGTAAGTATCAAAATAGATATTATCCGCCTCTTAATTAACTTATATTATTCCATCTCCTTAGTGGAGGCCACCAATCTCTTCCTGCGCGACAATTCGCAAGTTGTGCTGGAGGCCATGCAGGCGCAGCTCCAAAAGAAGTTGGCCACAGAATTCGGAAAGTTGGCAAATCAGCTGCTTAAGAACGTTCCTGTCGACCAGTTCTACGTGAATTAGTCTACCCAGAATAAGGACTCTAGCTTTTAGTTTGCTTTTTATTTAATTGTAAAATACTCGTTATCGCTATGGACAAAGTATTAAACTGTATCCTTGCCAACTATGTGGTGTAAAAACGGAAAACAAAAAATGCATATGATTAATTAATTAACTATCATCAGTAGCGATGAACTCTATTGCAATTGACTTGTCAAATACAAAAACTCTTAGCTGCAAGTCAACTCATTGTCAACTGCATTAAAGATTTTCTTAACTGAATCAGTTCAATGTATACTCAGTTCGTTTGAGGCTGACTTGCCAACAAACAAATCTACTTCAAATCGATGTGTTTGGAACCTAGTCTTAGCTTAAAGGCCAACAGATGACATTGCGCATATGCAATAGGCTATCCACACTAGTTAAATTTGCATACCTACGGGTATGCAGATTTTTTTATTCACCGGGGATTTTAGCTAAATTTGTATTTATTTATTATTTTTTGCAATTGCATCGTTAACACTTCAAAAAAAAAAGTAAGACATTTTTTTTTACGTTTCTTTTTATTAAATATGTAGAAGTATTTAGTTTTACAATTGTTCATCTTTAGTTATGTTCGTACACCTATGTACATACGAGTAGCTAATTAGGTTTCATGTTTTCCATTTCATTTAATTGAATTCGAGTTGTTTTCTTGGGTCTTGT
This sequence comes from Drosophila borborema, assembly GCA_030914335.1. Lineage (NCBI taxonomy): Eukaryota > Metazoa > Arthropoda > Insecta > Diptera > Drosophilidae > Drosophila > Drosophila borborema. Next base: position 146,312 of record JAUESP010000247.1, read on the forward strand.
TGTGGCATTAACGGGGGCATTCATAAGGAAACTAAAACAAGAACCAATCTTAAGTTGTACAGTTTTAGTATTGGTCGAAAATTCTCCAAGTCTGCATTCGGAGTAAGTGTTAGGGCTAATCACTAGCTATACAATATTGAAAAAAAAAAGGTAAGGAAAACATTGTTAAAAATTGATTAATATTTTATATAATTATTGTATTGTTGCTTTACACCTGGTTCCAGATCTAAAAAATCTTGGACCAATACAAGATCAAAATCTATAGATTCATTAAATTATTATTATAATTTTTTTTCTTTTAATTTTAAATATATTTTCGAAGTGTGCAATTGTCCCCTTCACTTACTACCAGAACACAAATATATGCCATATACGAGTATTCATCTGTATATACAGTATTTTGTAAGGGATGATCTTTAACATTGTTGTAGTTGTTTTTCTACAAGTTTGTTGTTGTTGTTATTTTTGTTGTAATCTTACTGCAACATATTTAGCACATGCCTATTACATATAGAGATTTGCTCATCCAGAACAATTTTCAAGTAAAAATCTATATAGTTTTACATACATATCAATTCTACAATGGAAAGTTCTACTATTTGAAATTATTTTCTGTTGGGATTATTTGTTGCTTTCATATTTATGTTTGCATTTAGTTTTAAGTTTCATTTTTTCATTTTCGTATTCGTTTTCTTTTTCTTTTTCTTTTAGTTTTTAATTTTAAATGTTTTATATTAGTGAATTTGGTAATTGTTAATTTTGTTAAAATGTTCGGCCTGGAAAAAGAGCAGCTTGCCAAGGCTTATAAAAAATATGTCCGTTTACTTACTGGCTCATAAAAAGTTGACCATTCTTGGATATACACATTTTATATGGATTTATGTCATAGACAGCTAGCCTGTTTATATAAAAAAATGCGTCGTATAAAATGCCTCAAACTTTGCAATGTCTTTCGGCTTTCTTTTTCTTTTTATTTAATATTTCGTTTTATTTTTATTTTATTTTTATTTTTTATTTTTATTAGTTTTGGGTTTGTTAGAATGGTTATAGGTAAGATATACTATATATATGTAGATGTATATGCATGTATATATAGAATATATATAGTATGCTATCCATTAGTTGTATGCCATATTAATATGAATTTTGATTTTTTTCAGATTTGATATCATCGCAGCCTTCGATTGAAGCCAATTGGTTGGAACTTGAATGGGAGTAAAACCATGAAAAACTAAACAATTGGAACTGTTATAATAAAACTTTAAAATTTTTTTTTTTTTTTTTTTTTTTTTTTTTTTTTTATAATAAAAGGTGTTTTTTTTTTTGTTTTTTTTTGCTTTTATTTTTACTCACAATGAAATTAGCATTAACTATAATTTATAAACAAAGGAGTTGTGTGTGTTTTTTTGTAATATTTTAATGCATAATTAAATTAAAGGCTCGAAAGCTCGAATGCTATTCACGAATTATATACTGGTTTCTTATGTTTTCATTATATATATGAATATATATATATATATATAGACTCGTACGTAACTTGTGCCGATTGCGCGCTGTTTACAAAACTAAAGGTTCATCGGTGTGTGTCTGGGTGTGTGATTGTGTGTAACTACAAAATATAAATATTTATGCTTTATAAGTATGTACGTGTATGTATAATGTATATTTATATATATTTTATAGTTTTTACTTGACGCCAACTTTATGTCGTTTGTCTGTCCATCCATGCTTACATGTTTGCTATAGTACTATGCTTTTTACAACAAATTACAAATGTGTTTTTTTTTTTTCTTTCAGTGTATACCTTAAGCTTAGTTTACAATCTTTTGCTGTTGAAAAATTTTACAAATTTCTGTTGCTCGGATCTGTGACTATATACCATTTAATTTAAATATGGTTTTAATATATATAATATTACTCATCGCTCAATCTTTAGTTTATGCATTTGTTGCAAAATAAAATGTACAAGTTGAAAATTTTTACTTTCTTTTTTTATTTTTTTTTTTCTGCTTTGGCAGCTTCGAAATTGTTAATTATTTATATTTTATTTATTTATTTATTTATTTATTTTTTTTTTTTTGTATTTCGTTCGCTTTGTCAAATTGTTTTTATAAAAACCAACTCCACGAAAGTCAATTTCATATTTATTTGTTAAACTACGATTTTCTTATGTCATAACTTGTTCTTTATATCCATTGATTTTTATATAAGTTAGGTTACAATTGTTCACATTGTGTTATTTAATTTCTCAATTTTAAAAGGGGTTTTCTTTTGTCGGTTTAATCAAGTGATTCATATGCGTGCAAATTATTGTTACTGTTAAAACTAGCAATATATTAATACATATAGTATATAACATAATAATTCATATATGCGTATGCATATATATCCACATCATTATGTATATAGCGCTCGTTGCGTCTCAAATTTCACTGTGCTGCTGGTTCATTTTGTTTCCTACTTTACATATACAAATACATGTACAAATATAGGTATTTAAAATCTTTGATGCTAATCATAATCGAGTGTAATACATATAAATATATATTGTGTATGTATATGTATATATATTGAATTCGTTACATATAAGATCTTGTCTTAGGCTAACTACGACAGCTTTGCAGCATGAGTGTGTATGAGTGTGTATATGTATGTATGTGTTGTGTTCTATGCTGTACTTGAGAATCTAAAAGCAGTATTTATTTATTTTTGTATGATTATGTAAATTAAAATTAATCAGTGCATTGCGCTCTGTAGACAGGCAGTTAATATATCAACTAGAAAATTAAGAAATTATTGATTCTCAAAAAATACACAACTTCAATACAAAAAAAAAAAAAAATATTGTTGCGTCAACTTTTGAAATTCGCTAGGGGCTGTTGGATGTGTGTGTATGGGCTTAGTCTGAAATTTACACAAAAATTACATATGCTTGCTAAATATTTAATATATATACATTACGTTTAAAAACAAACACATTCAATTTTGTATGTGCCTAAAGAGAAAAGCCGATAAAAATGTACATATGAAAACGAAATAGGTTTGCACAAATTAAAAATTTAAATTCGATTTTTGATTCGTTTACAGTTTTACAGTTTTGTTTAAGGCGTCGAAAAATATGCTAAAAGTGTTTATCAAAATGTACAAAACCTCTGACTTTATACAATGTGTGTGTACATATAATACAATCTCTCAATTTAAATGTACTGTGTGTGTGTGTGTGTGTGTGCATGTGACTTAACACGTTCGCATTTCAAGCTACGCAGCAATTGTTAAAAACAAATGAAAAACATAATTTAAGAGCGAGCGCCAACGTAGCCTCCGGTCCAGTGGCTGTACAACTGTAAGCGTGACCGCGCGAAAGCAGTGTGTCACTGTCCACTGCTTACATGTGCACTGCTTGGTGCACTGCAGGCGAGATAGCTTGGCTAGCGATGACTTTTTACAAAGATGTTTCATTTTGTTCGTAAAACTATTTGTGTGCATTATAAAAGGTGGGCGAACTAACAAATGACTTACAAGGGATCTTGAAATATTTAATTGTATTTATGCATTTAATCAATTGGTTTTACATTCGTGGTTGTGAGTGAGTTGCTTGTTAAAAAGTATATATATATATATGTGTATATGCATATCTTTGAAAAATCATAACTAAAAGAAACTTAAAAGTGAATTCATAAATCAGTAATCAGTTAAATCTTAGTGGCTAAACAAAAAATAGTTCGGTTCGAAGGCCCAAATAAGCGCGATTCTATATATATATATAAATACAAAGTTATGCGAGAGAGTGTATGTGTATGTGTTTGTGGGGCGCTTAAAATCATAACAATTTACAAAATACAAATATGAATATAAATATATATCCCCACTATATACCAGCTATACATACACACATACTGTACATACTATATATAGTATGTATAACTGGTATATAGTGCGGACCACACGCTTTAAAAGCTATAATGCATGTGTGTTTTCTTTCCATATATATATATATATGTATACGTGTGAGTGTAAGTCTTGTATATGTGTATATGTTATATGGGGGGTTTCTTTAACATTATTTTGTTTTTGTTTACAAGCAATTTACAAACAAGTGATCAAATTAAATTAATGAGAATTTTACAAAACAGTTTAGAATTTTACATGTGAACAACAAATTGACAAAAAATATATCTATAAATTTAATAATTATTACATTGTTTTACATGGTTTTTTCTTGTTGTTGTTTTTCTTTCTTTTTTTGTACAAAATTTTACATAGCGCAAAAGCGACGTGAAATTGTTGCAAAACGCAACGCTAAAGAGTTATCGATTGTTGTGTACGAATGAAAGTGTGTTGATGTACGTCTGTGTGTGGGTGTGTGGGTGTGTGTGTGTGTGTGTGTGTGTATTTGTGTATTTGTGTGTGTGTGCTGCTGTCTTCTTTTCTGTATGTAATGAAGTTCTTTACACATTATTTAATTTGCTTGCTCTTTAGCCTACATTCTACATTTAAGTTGTTCGTTATATTGTATCGTGTATTTGATAATATTAATATATTTATATATATATTCATATAATTATTTGAAATGGTTGCAATTAAATTCTATGCTAATAATCGTGTTCTTTCTTATGGTTTTGCCTTCTTTAATTCGTTCATCTGTTCATTACCTTCATCTGCTCTGTTTCGCAACTTAATGTCACGCGCTTTTGTTTAAATAACTCAAATTTACAGTCGATTCCTTTTGCTTAAACATTTACAAAAAGTTTTTTTTTTTTTTTTTTTTTAGTTTTCATTTTTTTTTTATACAAAGTTGTTACAGCGAAAATGTACGCATACATATTAATATTTTTCTTTTGTTGCATGCTCGAGCTCGAATTCTTCGTTTCGACAGCATTTTTACTTTTTTTTTTAATTTTGTCGCTTTTTTCTATGATGCAACAAACGAAACTATCAAAATTGAACGCACAAATTATTTGCGGCTATTCAACTCGTCGCGGTTCTTTCAGTGTATATGTTAGTATTACGCACTTTACAAAAGCGTTTAACGATCATATTTAGTTGTTGGTATTTGTTACAGTTGAATATACAAATTATCGATTTCTCCTCTATCTAGAGACGATCTCCATATAGCCCGCTCTCAGGCTGAGAATCTTTGTGTTGGTTTATCTTAATGCAGCTTTGTTCTTCTGCGTTGTGTTTATAATAAATTACATGACATTTCTTTGCATTATAATTATTATTTTATCTGTAAGTATGTATATATATATATATTTATGTATATTTTTGTAAATAATATTTATAGTATGCATTCGCTTTGCTTTTCATGCCATCCTTCTCGTACTCTCGTTTCTTCACCTTCTTCACCTTCTTCTTCATCCAGAGATTAAAAACTAAAATTCGTTAACACGTTACATTTCGTCACTTTACAACACTCCGTTGGTTGTTGTTGGTGGTGGTCCAATGGGACCAAGACCGGAGCTGACTCCGACAGTGCCGGACGACTCTGAGGTGGCTGGTGATGTCGGCTCGGCCATCGAGATGCTGCCATTCTCCTGCACGGCACAGATGCTCGGAGATCCGATGCTGTTTGTGGTTGTGGTCACAGCACTGCCGACCACCATGGATGTTGAGGATGGTGTGACTCCGGTTCCTGTTACGCTGCTGCTGCTGCTGCTGTTGCTGCTGCTGTTGCTGTTGCTGCTGTTGCTGATGGAGGCAACTGTTGTGGTTGCCGATGTGCTGGCACTGACGCTGGCCGTGCCTGCAGCGCTTATGGGATTTGATATCTTCATGTAGTACTTCTCTAGCTTGGCGTTGATGTGCTTGCCATAAGTGTACTTGCGCAAAGCGGTCATGTGGGGTCGTATCTTGGTCATCAGCTTCTTTAGCTGCGTCGGTTCCGACACATCTATCATCTTCTGCACCACATAGTTGGCATACTGGTCCTTCATCATGACGTGCAAGGCGCTGCAGAGCAATCACACAAGAGAGGGCCATTAATAATACATAAAGGCATCACTATATTCGGGTACTTACTTGTCATTGAATGTGCACACCTCATCGATGAGGCCCGTGCGCTCACTGCGTGTGGCATGTGTCACACACTTCTCCACCACATTCGAAGCGAACTTGTGTTGCGAGAGCACAAGCACCTTGCCACGCACGCTGTTAATCAGAATCGATTTGTCCTCCTGCTTGCCATGCTCTGAAATAATTACAGGAATATATATTAATAGGAAGAACCTTACGCCCAAACGCAACCCACACGATAATGCGTGTTCATAGTCCAAAAACATTCACTAAATAAATGGCATTTTATCTTTACTACTTCCCCCAATGACTGGTTGCATCGCTAAGCTCAACTTACCCAGAACGTGCTGAATGACATAGTTGCCATATTGGTCTTGGATCAAGTTCTCTGTGTGCTCGTGCAATTCATCCAAAATGGGCGTGGTCTGCTCGGGAGTGCAGTGCTCGAGAATGCGTTGAATGACCCGGCAGCCATAGGGATGTGTGCTCAGCGAATAGACCTGACCCTTGAATGCATTGATGACGAACTGCAGTGCAGAAGGATCAACGCATTCAATGCATTTCTGTACGACATGGTTGCCATTTTGATCTTTGACACATTTGAGGACATGTCCGTCCAGTTCGTGAACGATCTCTTGCTGTTGCTCAGGAGAAATGCTTTCCAGCGCCTTCTGGATCACGCGACAGCCGTACATCTGGAGCGCCAACTGCAGCACATGACCTTTGACCTGCATGCCAAGTGTATTCTTCTGCTCTGGAGTGCCAAACTCAAAGAACTTCTGAATAACATAGTTGCCAAACACGTCGGTCATTAGGCTGTAGGCGGCGCCCAGTATTTCATTGAAGACCATTTGCTTCTCGGCGGCTGTTGCCCGTTCCAGTTTCTGCTGGATGAAGCGTGAGCCATGCTGATCTTGAGAGAACTCCACAATGTGATTGCTAAGATCGCGCAACTGCAAATTTGGATAACGTTGATTTCTGAAATCCTCCAGCAGTCGCGACCTGCCTGGCTGCGGTGCGCTAGTTGCACCGGCAGCAGCAGCAGCCACCGCAGCAGCGGCGGCCACCTGCCTTGAATTCGCCACGGCAGCGGCCACGGCAGCGGGTGTTGTGCCCGGCAGTGTCAAATGGTTCGAGAAGAGCGAACTGTTCGACCCAAACATATTGTTAGCTGCGGCCGCAACTGCTGCCTGGGCGGCTGCCGCTGTGGCCGGCAGACCGACTGCCAGCTGCTGGCGTTGGCGCGACTCTGCGCCCGGGGCCCGATTACCGCCCATCAGGCAGGATTGACCAGTCGGCGGCGGTGTTAACGGTGCGCCCAACGGACTGGCCGAAGCATTAACTCCTGCAGTGCCCAGCGTCCCATAAGCGCTGGTATTCGACATGGTGCCGGGCCACTTGGCCCGTGCAGCAGCCGCAGCAGCAGCTGCGGCTTGGGCCACACTGCTGTTGACTGCATTGGCAGCGGCGACACTGCTCGTGGTGTAGTCCATGGCCGAGGGGCTGAAAGCAGATGTTGTGCGATCAAACGAATCGCGACGACCAGTCAACGAGTTTGTGTTTAGAGCAAGACCTATGGGAAAGAGAAAATGAGATTAAGGTATTAAGTAAGAGTAAATAAGATAGACAAACAAATATAATATCTTTGGAATAATCTATCCAACGAGCATTTTCAGTAATTATTTAATAAGTAGTATAATCGATTTATACAAAATATGATAACATATATTATAAGTATGTGTTTCAAGTTAAAATTTTAAATGACAGAAAAATTACAAGAAAAAGAATGAAATTATTTCTTTATGCATTAAATTAGTTTCTAATTAATTAATTAAGTTAATTTTGAATATTTTCAATTACACATTATGCCAGCCTTTTGTAAAGAGCAGTGAAAATACTATTACTTATACTTAAACTAGAATATGCACACTCTAACTATAAAGAGAGCTAAAATGCATGCCAGATAGCTGGGCATACGCTCAACAGCTTAACTACATCCACTGTCCATTTCAAGTCACAATTTACTAGTTCAGCAAGGCCAGGATATGAAAGGGACAGCGAAAGAGATAGAGAGAGAGAGAAAGGTCTCAGGCTATGCGCTATTTTGTAATTAATCGAGTTACAGCGCTGAGCTAAAGGCCTAGTGTAGGATGCTCGTAAACTTAATTGCCTACTTTTAAGGCGCAGCTGTGGCGTGCTGTTAGTTTCAGTTTGATGCGGCTCAGTTGGCAAAGGAGAGCGAGAGAGAGAGAGAGAGAGAGAGAGAGAGAGAGAGAGAGAGAGTGAGAAGCAGGCAGCCAGAGAGGGCCGCCCACTTACATATTTAACTGACAGCCAGTGAGCGTAGTACTCGTAATGTCACCCATTAAGGAAGCACATATGCGTTCCAAGAGTCACACAGCAAAGCTCTAGGGATATGTAAAAGAATGTATGTATATAGAGAGAGGGGCAGAGTGTGTGTGAATAGATCTAAAGACACCCAATGGGGGCAATGCTGTAAGCACAAATAAAAACAGCAGCAAGTTTGAAGGGGAAGAGAGAGAGTTGGGTTGCTGCCAACTTGATGGATGCTGTAATATGTCACTGGCATTGATTTGCACAGAGCAGACGAGCAGCGCAGGCGGGTAGAATTTACTGCCTGACAGGACATGTTTTAAACAGCTAAAAAAAAAAAAAAAAAGAGTGAAAGTTTTGCGCCTGCGAGAATGAAATGCCATTTACAACCGGCAACTTACATTTTGAGCCATGGCGCAGACAACTTTACGCCCTAATGAATTCATTGCCTGCTACCGGCTGTTGCATGTGCCTCCACATGCACATTCAAAAGAAGAATGCATGTGGCAAGCCTTGCAGCCTGTAATTCTTCTCAGGCGGAGAGGGAGGTTGGAGGTGCCACTACTGCGCAAATTAATTGCATAAATTTCTTTGTAAATTTTGTCCTCAACTGTGCCATAAATATCAAGCGATTGCCTTTTCTTAATGAGAGAGGCGTGGCACAAGTGTGTGCATATTTACAATCACAATCTCAACAGAAAGCTATTTTATCAGAAATGATGTGAAAATGATCAAAGCACTGGAGCTTCAATTGGAAAAGTTGATAATGAGTCAATTGACTACTATTATAAGCTGTAAATCTACTGAAATAAATTAATATTTATTTTAAAGTTTTGTCAAACTAAGTTAGTATTGTCTAAATCCAATGTTAATACAAATTATCAAATTCGTTTAACTGGGCCGAAATATTGAAATTAATGTCAGCCCAGTAATTCAAATACAGCCCTCAACTAGTCTCTTCCTCCATTGGGTTTTTTGGCTGATTTACATCTCAATGCGACACTTAATTGCAACACGCAGGGAATTGTAAAAGTTTCTAGTATTGCCAGCAGCCAGTGTTGTAAAATACAATGCTAAATAAATGACAACAACAATTTGTGCGTACTCGTCGACGCGTCTGGGAAAAACTTTTAATTTTTGCATTTAAATTGCAACTAATTTGGCGCTCTTCAGAGTCGCAACTACTAAATTCCATTTGAAATGCAGGCAATGAACACGACCAGGGGCGATTGAAGGGCGTGGGGGGCAGGTCATTGGGCCGGGGGTGGAATGGATTATGTAGTACAAACAATTTGCGTCAATGAAAGTGTCGAGTGGGCGGCTTGCATCAGACTGTGCACCAGGCAGGATTGGGAACTCTTCTGGTTTGGATGTTTGCCAGTTTGTTTATTTTATTTGCTGCTACAGCATCCACACCCCCTGCCCCCACAACCTTGCCCTATGCTGTTTAATGTGCCGCGTGGTAGTTGCAACAATTTAAAAGGGAATTATTCATGCAATTTGTGTGCGGCAGAGAAGGAGAGAGCGCAGTATCGGTAGTCGAAAACAGTCGTAATAATTAAGAGCGGGAACTACCTATATTTTACAGGCGTCCCACTTTACTTCGCTCTGTCCATTCCTCTAATGCTGCTAGCTATGTCTGACAGAGCTGGCTGCCATACGCGCATTATCCTCTGCCTCTGTCTATTGGCCTCTCCCTCTCCCTCTCTCTCTCTCTCTCTCTATCTGTGGCAGCAAGGACACTTTGCCAAATGAAAGTGCAGAATGTCTCACATGTATACATATACATGTACACACACAAATGCCTGCGTGTGTCTGCGTAAGTGTGGGGCATTAAAAAGACGCCCGGTTTATTGCAGGCGACATTTTGTGGTTTATGCACACGTTCCACATATGAGCAGAAGCAGATGCCACCTCATAGACAAGCCCCTACCACTACCCGCCGCCTGCTCAGCCTAATGTAATCATTTTATGAATTATAAATGAACACACGTGCGCATAATGCACATCCACAGCCCACACAAACATTCACACGCAGCTAGGCAGTAAAAAAAGAAAACGCATTAAATAAAATGTTTCGAGTTATTTAAATGCCCGGAAACTATTGCAAGTAAGAGCGACGGCTAAAGAGCTGGGCAAGTTTGTAAAAGCCGTTAAGTGGGCTATCAAATAAACAGTGTTGAGAGCGCTCCACACAAAAATGTAATTAGTGTTGGAAAAGCCGGCATAAAGAGTAAGCTTTCCAGCTAAGCCAACCCACATGAAGCAGTAACTCAAGACAGCTCTTTAAGTGCTACTTGTGAGATGTCTTTGTATCTTGAAGATGCATCACTCGGGAGCTGGTTAATGGATAGAAGCGTGTACATTTTATATAGATGCATGAGCAGATATGCAGTTGCCTTTCATATATATTTTTATATTATAATTACTTTATTTTGTATGTTTATAATATTCTGTGACGAGCGAACGGATCCAAATGAATCTTACAGATATTATACGACTACAAACTAAAGCAGATTGTATATATATAACTGAAATACTATCTACATATCTACATACATATATCCACCTTCTGTAACACTTAGTTAACATAATTTATGAGATTTGAATGCTTTTCATTTACATTTGGCATCGTTAGCTAAGCGCAACTAGGTTAAGTAAGGCACAGGTGCGAGACATGCCCACTTCTAAGTCCTTGCCTTTCCCCTTTCTGTATGCCGCTCTCTGACGTCTGTCAATCAGTCAAAAATCAATTAAGTGCATTTGTCATTACGTTCTTCTTGACATGGTCTGGTCTGGTCTCCCATTCAATAGAGTCCAATTCATTTCAAGCCGTTGCCTGCTGATTGCGAATTGTGCCTCAGCGTGTGCGTCTCGAGCACTGTGCACATACACCCTCACTCACACACACACACACACATATCTCAATTGCAATTAGCACTAAGACAAGTGATCGTTTCTCAATTGTTTGGCCTGCCCGCAACATTCCCTTCTCTTGCAAAATGGCAGGCTCGCTTACCACCCTCCCACTCATTACTGTAGTGCTGCCATCGATGCGCCAAGACAACAATTGTAAGCCTCATAGCCAAGTCACGAGTCACCGACACAGACACAGACACAGACATGGGCCTGGGCCCAGGCCAATGCAGTGCCACTGTTACAGTGTCAACCCGCCGCACAGTCTCACCCGTCCACAAGCCTCCCTCGAGCCAGGGCTTCTTTGGGCCTGCGTGCAATGTCAAAAAGCTTTTTAATGGAGATTATATTGTTTTAAGTGGCTGCACATCTCTCTGCCACACACAGCATACACCACCCAACCATCCTGCGGGTCTGTGCGCAGACAAGCTGCAATTACAAACGTTAATGCGCGCACACACATACGCACAGCATGAGTGAAGGGGGCTTATGTCTGTATCTGTGTGTGTGTGTGTGATGCTGTAACGCACACAAACTTGACTTTGCAACCGCCAAAGCATTTGTCTGTGCTTTGTTACAGTCAGAAGGAGGAGTTAGTGGCCAGATCAGATGGAAGGCTTCCTTGGGCACCCTTTCGATGTGGCTATGCCTTTGGCTTGCATCCTGGCCATGCCCACAAATACTATGTACACCTTTCACATGTTGGCAACATGTGATTGCATTTGGGGGAAAGTGAAAACCAGCTACAGCCAATGCCAAAACCATTTTACATGTACTCTAACTGCTATCGCTGTCCCTTTCCCACATCGCTTGTGCTCTGTCTGGCATAATGTTGTTGTTGTTGTTGTTGTTCTCCTTGTCGTTCACTGCAACCGCCTGCTGCTGGCTTTTGTGCAAATGAATTCGTTTATTTTGTAAAATGTCAATTGCTGCTGGGCCACAGACGAGCTGTAGCAGCTGCTGCAATTGCGTCGAGCAAGGAGCAAGGAGGTTTGTGCCATGAAGGTGGCTGAAGCAATGCCAGCTTGCGAATGATTTTGTGCCACATGCAACAGCAGGAACTTGTTTGACACTTGCCGCAAAGCTGAGCCAGCTACTACTATATGTGCGGAGGTGAGTGACTAGGACCGACTCACATACGCATAGACCGAGTGAGAGAGTGAGAACGAAAGATGCACGAGGCAACTGCTGCACTTTGCGCTTAATGAAATTCACAATGACGTGCGCAGCATGGCGTATGCGTAACGTTCTTATGTAAGCGACACGCTCGAAACAAAATTGATTAGACGTTAGCATTAGTTAAAGGGAATGTGATTGAGAGCAAAATGATGCTATTATAACAGCTTCTAGGCTAGGATTTAGTGAATGTTGAGAGTATGCAAATGCAATAGACAATAAGCTGAGAATAGAATTAAATTGCGGAATATTGAATACTTTGATGTTCTTAATTAACTATTTAATACTATTTAGTTGACATTTATCTATGAGCTTTCATGAGATTTCAAACTTAATACCCAAATCATTGCGTTCACATATTACAGGGTATTATACGAAATTGATATCCATGCGTCATGGGAGATGCGTCAGCAAAATAACATTTCATGGAAAAATGACGAAAAATCCTCATTAAACGGCCTGCATGAAAAAAATTAATTAATGAAATAATGTGCGAGTTGAGCCATTAACGTGTTAAGAGAGTTAACGGTCGGAAAATGTCGAAAATGCATTTGCGGCAACGGGGAATCGTGATATTCGTATTGGGAAGTGAGAATGCAAATGGTGTTCCTTTTTTTTTTAATTTTTTATTTTGTTGCTCCATAAGTGGGATTCTGTGCGGTCAAATTGATTTTTCCCTGGCGCTCGTTTCGAGGTGAATAATTTAATAAGTGCTTAAAAGACGCGCTTCGCAAAGTCGTATTACGCAAATATTGCAACTGAATTTGTGGGCGCCAAAATGGCGGGCAACATTTTCCGGCAGTGAAAAGCTGCTGAGCAACTATTTTACAGCTAGAAAATTATAACTTTTCATTGCCTCACAGCTTTGGGATAATAGAAAACGCCAACAGCGACGTCGAGGAGCGCCAGACAGTCATCAGCAAAGCGGCGAAAGCCTCGGTGGGGCGCCCATGTACAAAGCGTTATGTAAGTAAACTCCCGACGAAAGTGTAAACTTTCATTGCCTGACTGCCGTTATTAATTATAATTTGAAATTCTATAAATTTACAAAAATTGCCAACAGCAGTAGCAGCAGCAGCAACGACAGCAGCAGCTCCAACAGCAACAACAACAACAACAACAATAACGCAAATACAAATATAGCTTTTTGCAACAGCCGTCAACATTTCGCCCACTCAAGTTGCCAAGCTTCTGGTTACCATGCCACTAGCAACCATACAACCATCCAACCATCCAACCAACCAACCCCATCCAGCACGCCCTTCGCCAACAGACCCAATTCCTTTGGCTCATATTGCAAAATGTTATTTTTGAGCACAAAAACTAAACACAAAATACACTCAACACTCGCATACACAAAAACACGCACATGCTGCAGAGTGCTGCGCGTGTTGGGTTTATGCGTTGCTTTTGAAACCCATCGAAACGTAAAACATTATTAAAGCTGTTTTTTTCTTTTTTTTTTTTTTTTTTAAGTTCATAGTTAGATCTGTGTATGCAACGTAGAGCGAACATTCTGCATGACTAACTAACGAATTTGTTAATTTAATAGTTCTGCACTATCCAGCGCTGTAGATCTTAATCAGATCAAGATATTTCAGATTCAATCTGCAAATTGAAATAAGCGACTTTCAACCGGAAGCTTCACAAACAAACGGCTTTAAAAATATACATCAGCTCAACCATGCAATAAAACCTGCTTAATTCTTTTGGCAATTTGGTAAGCTTCGTAAAGATTTATCGATGATAAACTCAATCAGCTTATACACGATATATGTACGCATAAACGTAACTTCCTTCTGTTATATTTGTGCGCTTTACAACCTAGTCAAGCACTCACACACACATGCACGTGCTAAAACTCATATTGTATGATTCAGCCGACGGCTGGCAGAATTAGTATTGCATGGCAAGGATAACACACAAAATGTTGCAGTTGTTGCAGCTTTTGGCCAACAATAACATTTTGCGTGCTTGCATGCAATTGCTTTCAGTCTGTTTTTCACCTGCTCCTATTTTTTTTTTTATGTAGTTATTGCTTTTTTCTTTCCTTCTTTCTTTGTGCATTAGATATTTATGAAAAGCAAGAAAATTCACTGACAACAACAGTTGGCATTTCAATGATTTGGTCTGTGGGGCAGCACAAGCTCTTCGTCATGCCCTATGATGCAGACGTTACACCACTATTAGGTGGCTATGGTTAAGATTGTTTCTTCAATTAACATTATTATTATAATTTTGAAAATTATTTAGACTTTTGTACAAATTAAATATCTATCTATTCTATTGAAATCGTCTGAGGGAATCTAAATGTTTTACCTACTCGCAACTAATCAAATTCCTACAGTTGCTCCCTCACAACCCTTTCAACTGAAATGCCTTGAAAAAGCATATGTAGCGCACACGCAGACACGCAAAATAATATAAATGAAATTTGAAATTAGAAATTGCATTATATTGTTATTACATGAATAATATGCTGTCAAATATGGAAAAGGGGTAGGGGGTTGCAGAGTGCTCCAAGATATAAATACGTCAAGCTAAAGTCTAGCTAGGCATAATATGTATATAAATAAACTACATGTATGTATGTATATAAATGTTTTCTTGCTATTTCTTTGAGTATACAAAACGTATTTTGTGTTTGTTGTTACTTGGTGAATGTAGATTATGGTTAGGAATTATGACCGCACCAGTATGAGAATATATAAGTATATGTATATATATATTTATATAAGCTGCTATAAACACATTGATAGAACTTCAAATATCTGACTATATATATAAAATAGTATATTACAAGAGCTTTTCGTTTGGATGCTTTACTTACCTCCGACACTGGAACCGTTTTGCTGTGAATAGAGATTCTGTTGAGCCGTCTGTGGCTGTGGTGGATACAGTTGTGGGCCCTGGGGTGGCGGCGGACCGGCACGTGTTGCGCCCGGTGGCACCGTCAATACGGGGGCGGGGCTAACCAGACGCATGGGGGTACCGGTGCGGGGTCCCATAACAAGCGAGCCACTCTGATCGAAGTAGGCCGGAATGACCTTGAGGAGTTATCGATTGGAATGTCGAGTTCGATTTCGATTTCGGTTTCGATATTTTGTACAAATTTTTTACAGGGTTAGCATTTGATATTGGTATTCGATTTGTATTTTGAGGTTATGAAGCATTTGATTTTATATTTTTTTTATGTAGAAAAAGAAAAGAAGAGAAAAATACAACGTTTTAGGTCAAGTTGTAGGTTAACTATACAAGTATATATATATATTTATATATAGTTATGGCATGTATATGTTTATCATATGTGCTGAAGATTAAACGTTAATTGCGATCAATGTGTACAAACAATTTACACAGAACTTTACAAAATGCCAAGCTTGACATACTCTATTTACACAAGTGTTGCATTGTCTCTATACTCTGTCATTTATTGTGCTCACCTGATAGGGCTGATTCTCGGCACCCTGTTGCGAGGGCGTTAGTGGCCGGCGTGGCTGTGTGCTCTGCTGCGGTATCAGATTGCCCGGATACATGCCCCATGGTGCGACGTTGTAATACGGCGGCATTTGGGCCGCGGTAATCATGCCCAGATACGGCGTCGAGTCCTGTCCGGGATTGATGACATAGGGGGCCGCTTGCTGTGCGGCATATGCTGCATTCTGTTGTGCTAAAAACTGCTGAGAGGCGGCGGCCATTTGCATCTGTTGCTGTTGCTGCGATGCCTGCATTGTGCCATTGGGTGCACCGGGGGGTGCAGCGCCGGCTGCAGCCGCTGCACTTGCTGCCGATGTGGCGGCAGCGGCTGCAGCCGCTAAGCCCGGATTCTGTGAGCGAAAGAGTTGCTGCAATATAACGAAACAAATAAATAAATAAAATATTTTGGCTTGTCAAATTGTTTAGAACTTTGAACAAAAGAGGTTAGTGTTATGCGTGCAGTTGTACTGTTTATTTAACTTGCATAAAACTGTTAGCTATCTAGTGGATAATGGTAATGCAATGCCACTCATTTTGCATATCTGTCTTAGTCCTTTTTTTTAATTTTCTTTTAGTCAAAGAAAGTTCAAGGACTTTCTGTACTTAAGATAAAAAAATTAATTAGTATACGATTTCACTCTTTTCAAAGCTTGAACTTTTAATATCTAAAATATGGGTTTCTTCCCTGGAGGTTTTTTCATTTTTTTGTTTGCTCCTTAGCAGACTCGAAGTCTATTTTCTTTTCATACTCTTTGGCTTTCTGTTGCGAGCCATGCAAAGCATATGCTCTGAGCTCCCCAATGTCAATGTTTGTCCTTTCATTTGCTAGGAATCTGTGTCGCATAATAAGGCGCAACAGTCGTGTTATATTACAGTTTTGACTGTAATAAGCAAGTCGGTGCAAAGGCAGCTGCTGCTATTCATATTGCTATAGCAGTGGAAACATGATCAAGTGTTTTCAATTGGAAAATTAAATCAAATCCAATCAAATCTGCATGTGTTATCCACACACAGACACACACACTGGTTACAGGATACCTTTACATAACGAGCCAGCAGGGAAAGGAGGAGAGAAAAACAGAACATGGCAACGCATGGCTGACGGCTTTTCCTTTCCTCTTTTTTTTCACCTAGCTTTTTCAGCGTTGTCATATCATTGCCAGCAGCAACAGCAACAGCACCAACAACTGAAAAAACACTCGTAGCTTAAAGAGGCATAGAAATTGTTGTGCCTAAAAGGTGGAAAAAAGCTGCAGCTCTTCTCTGTGCCTGTGCGTTTATTCAGCATGGCTTTCAGTAAAAATATTTAAATTGGACCAGCGCCACTGTGACTGCCACTTGGCATGCCCAATTGCAGACTGTACTTGAAATCGATAGCCACATAAAACCAAAAAAAAAAAAAAAAAAATGCAGTTGAACGTTGAACAAAAAAACAGTTATGCTACAGCAAGTGGAGAGCCGCTTGAACTGTGGTATTCACCGAGCTCGAACAAATATCATTTGCTTTAAAAATTCATAAGATCAATTTCAACGGTTGGCATTACGACTACCTTTAGATGTTCAGCCATAACCTCACAAAGTAGCACTCTTAGCATTTTCTTGCACGGGGGAGTCCTGTCAATTGTTTACAAGCGAGAATTCGGTGAATTGAGATAAAACAACGAGCAGAGTACATACAACAATTTGTTTTAAGCAACCAAAGTCGCTGCGGGAAGCAGCTGCTCAGAGCTACAACAATAACAGCAAAATGAACACAGCTAAAAGTAAGAGAAAAATGAAATCAATGTGAATTATTGATGAATGGCGCAGCGGCAGACGCAGAATAAAAACGAATATCAGAGTAGGTACCAAGAGAAACTTGGCAAAAGATTACCAAAGCTGAAATAATAATACAAACACACGCATACACACACACACACACACATATACATTGGAGCACGCAGCGATAAAAATCAAATATCATGTTGCATACTGTGAGGCGCGTGAAGCGAAACTCTCTGTTGCATAAAATAATAATCAGAAGCCAAATAAACGCTGAAATCTTAACTCCAAACCCCCTTGGGTTCCCCTTCCTTCCACCCATTTCAATCTCTACACACTTTACCACCATTATTAAAAAAAAAGATGAGAAGGAAAGTCAAGTAAAAATATAATTTCATGCGCATTACTTTTGATTCCATTCCAGTGTTGCCAAGTGACGTAAAAGTGTCCTTACTCTCAGTGCTTACGCTATTGCTGCGTATAACAACTGTTTTCTCAGTGCTGCACACTGTGACCGCTTACATAATGGTTGATTATGTGAAGCTGCTATTCCGCTCTACACTCACAACCTCACGTTCGACTCCTCAACTAATGTCGCTCACATATTACCGGCATCAGTATTTCTCGCACTCTCTCTCTCTACCTCAATCTCGTGATTTATGCAAATGGCCGTCCAGTGCGTAATTTACAATGCACAAACACATCACGAAACGCTTCACATTTATCGGGCAACGAGAGCATTATGTGGTCTATATACTAGCGGGCGTACAGTGCCGTCCACATAATGCGGCACACTCTCTATTAAAGCGTCAGCCTTTGCTTGATTAGATACAACAGTATTCTATTCTTTAAAGCTACTAACATATCATTATAACATTTACTATGCTACTATTTACCTGTGTAAAATACCACTGCAATTGAGTTAAATTTTAGCTTTTCAATGCTGCCAACAGCACCTAGACAAATATCAACAAGTATTTTTTTTCTCTTTGTATTTTATTCGCGTGGCTGCCTTTACATGTCCTTGAAAATTATTAACCGCCCTGGCTAGCTATAGTTGGATATTTTTTATTTCATTTCATTTGCGCATTACATTACATTCGCCCGGTTGCGAGCGGGTCTTGACTTAATAAGCTCCCAGGTGTACAATTTTCAGCAGGTCGCTCGACTCGTAATGGAAATTATAGCTGATGTCATACACAGGGGAAGTCTGACTGCCCCGCCCACAGCAACCCTTAACATTTCCTACCCAGTTTTACTTGTTGCAAGTGGGTCGCATAACAACAGCAACAAAACTTTCGACTCTCTTAATGTTGTTTTTTTTTTTTCTTCCTACTATTCGGCTGAGTGGATTAGTTTTTGTTGTTGTTGTTGCCGTTGCCTCTGGCGCAGCAGGTGGAGTGGGCGACAGCTAGTTGATTTATAATTATGGCACAGAGACGACGACAACGACGACTACAACGAAACCAACTCCGATTCCGGCTCCAACTGGCAATACAAGAGCAACAACAACTGCCGGTTCCATTTCCATTTCCCTTTCAAAGTTTCAAGTGTTCCACAAAAAGTTCTTTCAGCCGCATTTTATTGCTTTCCTTTTTTCCTAATTGACACAATTTTCTTTACGCATTTCAATAACAGATGAGGTTATGTTCGAATTTGTATTGATTTACATATAATATAATGTCATTAAAAATTGTAATTGAAAAGATTCAAAGTTTTACCTTGCTTGCTTTTGTTAAGGATTATAAATTTTATTAGAGGGTAATTTTGGAATAATATTCTGTTATAGGTTCAAGCAAAGTTAAATAACTCTAATAGGATTAAAAAAAAAAAAAAAAAAAAAAAAAATTAAACATTTTCTTTAGCATTCTGATTCGTTGGGTAGGTTCCATTAAAAACGCAGCAAAAAATATTGCTTTCACATTCCGTGATTTTCGATTGCTAGTAGCATAGGTTAGCCATGGGTTTGGGCGTGGCACTTAATTGAATTTCTGGCGCAAAGTTAATTCAATCGGCTGCACCAGACGCTGCCAGAATTGCTGCCCCTGCTGCTCCGCTCTGTTGTTTGTTTGTTTTTCTTTTTTTTTTCTATAAAGTTAAGGAATTTAAGTTACAGTTGTAGTAAAATAAAGAGCACGTACATACACCGAATAGAGAGAGAGAGAGAGAGTATGTTTTACAAGGGATAGAGGTGAGAGAGGAAGGCCAACTAATTGACTTTCTAATAGTTGTACAAATAGTTTGCTGTGAGAATTTGCTGAGCATCATGTCGAGACAATCGAAAGTTTTCTTTCTTTTTTTCGGGCTGCGCACACAAATCTTAACGTGCAAGCGTTTCGTGATTCTCGCCAACATTTTCTGGGCGCAACTTTTGGCATCCGCATCCGCATTCGCATCCGCTCATCCCCCCCGCTGACACATGGCATCTTGTTTGTTACGGCAAATAGTTTTAATGGGCGGCGGTTTTTAACACCAACTTTTCCGGAATCGGCGTGCTCAAACGACTTCTGACAGACAGACACACACACACACAACACCCACCCGCACAGTGCTTGAGAAGAGTAGGGACAGAGGGAAACAAAGCAGGAGAGTGGATCAGTTGCTCTCCATCGCTGACTTAAGTGTGGCAACTCCTCCTTGGCAATTTGCAAGCCAATTAAATTTGACTGTTTTTTCTCTCGCAATATTTGTAACAAAACAGAAGCAACTGCATAAATAAACACATTCAGCTGCGCCACGCCCAACCAACCACCGCCTGCGTCCGTCTATAACCCACCTCCAGCCGCTACTTTGTAATTTCGTGATTGCGCATTTATGGCTTCATTTAGAGCATTTTTATGTGCTGCCTCTCGCTCCCACAGGCGTTTTTCTTTCTTTTGTGAGATATTCGAGGGGGTTGGGCAAAAGATGGGTAGCAGCATCTTTTTCGGGTAATTTGCAGCGTCCTTTGAACCCGTGCTTATCGCACTCTCGGTTACCCACAGCGGCGGCCATATTTTACTTAAATGTCCTGCTCATGTAAATGATGTGGCTGCCTCGCCTGTGCTTTTCCCCCTCCCTACCTGCCACTTTCAATTCTATAGTCCGTATATCAAATGGGTATTTGCATTCCACACACACACACACACACACTTCACACACAGACAGAATGAGGGAGTGAAATTAAGGTCACATTTACTTAACACTCTCTCAATTTCTGCGTCGCTCAGTCTCAACACTCATTAAATAAGTCAACCAACGCAACGGGCAAATAATAAAGTAAATGATCGAAAATGTGAAAAACTGCGTAATTTCATTAATAAAATAAAATAAAGTGACATGAGGCAAACAGACGTAATGCGAAAATTCGTACTCGCTGAAAAGTTCTTTCGAGCGAAACTGTAATGCTCGAAACGCTTCGTCAGTTAAAATCAATTATAGAACTCAGACTCTTCGAATGGCTCATTAAATTTTCAAGTGCTCGCAAAAAGTTCTTATTTACAGCTCTACTGAAAGACTCTTCTCGATGTACAGAAATTAGCTCCAAGAGTTGAAAGCTACACAGTGAAATTATTTGTGTAATACACAAATTTAACGAGTTGAGATCTGCTTTTTACTAATAAATTACTCTTCAATTCATTTTACTGTAAACTAGTTTCTTCGTTTCAAGAAAAAGAGTATTAATTATCGTCTCAAATTAGGTTATGTTGAAGATATTGGCATTTCAACTAGTTCAGTTATCCTTGATAAAAATTGATATAGCAATGAACATGAAGCTGATTTACGAAGTTTAGAAACAAGTTCATTAAAGTTGTTACTGAATAAGGTTTCAGTCTTGAGCCTTGTCTTACGTGCATTACGTTGCCTGTATTGCTATAAGTTTTTGTTTTTTCTTCAATTCAATTTTAGCTTTTATTTCATTTGGCCAGCTGCGCAATAGTAACTCATTCACTTCAGCTAGCCATTCTTCGAAGCACTTGGCCAAGTTTGGAGTGGCCCCACTTGTCCGTGACTCGGCAACTGCTTGAGCTGTGCTTTAATTAAATATCAATTACGCAGTCAGCTAAACTCTCCAATGCCAGTTGAAAAGCAATCAATTAAGTATGCTTAGTTGTGTCCACTCAGCAATCCCTTGTCCCATCACTATTTATCTGCTGTCTATCAATTCGAATAAAAAGGCGAGAGTGCAGTGCAAATATTTATTGTCGATGGCAAGGCGCAGGCAAATTGATTGGGCCACAACCCAGCTAACAACTACCACTCCAAGCTCCCAACACCCTTCAGGCAATCCGTTAATGAACGACACATGGCGACAACAACAAACACTGGACACAATGGACAGTGCGACACGTGGAGGATGTGAGTGCGGAAGGTAGGGTCGTGGCGGTTGCAGAAACGACTTGTAAACAAAATTAATGCCACAAAACAACAAGCATTAGCGCACTTTTGCTGCCGCATTGCGTGGCTCATTAGGCATGGCACCAGGGGCCGGCAGAATACCGAACCACCGAACTCTGAACCTCTGAAATACCAAACAACCGAACCACTCAACACTCGGCATTCGGCAATCGACGCTCGCTGCGGTCCGTTGAGCATTAAAGCGAATTACTTAATGACCCCACGCGTGTGCTTTTGATGCCTACTTTTAGGCGCTGCCACACCCACACACACACGTACATAAGCGCACACACCGATAGGTGGGGTCAGCTTTCTTTAATTTGAGTTTGGGCTCTTACTGGGCCTGCTTTATGGCACTGTTCGTGATTGCTGTTTGTATATTGCTTTTTAATTTTGCTCGTTACTTCGACTCAAACCAAATGACTCATGCTAGAGAGAAACAGGTAGATTGCTAGCCAGTGGAAAAGGGACAGCTTGCTGTGCCTTTGATTTTAACTCGTGCCTTTGAAGCTTGCAATTTCTCTATTCACGTCTCAGCTTTGGCACATTTTTCATAACTCGGGCGCCATTTGCTGCTTTAAACTGGAAACTTTTTAGAACTCCCTGACAAACAAAGTCGTTTTATTCACAGTCTTTCGCATTTTAGTGCACATAATTCGTAAACTTAATGCAGTCCAACAAAGATGTGTGACCCAGCAATGGTAAACACGCATTACTCATATACTTCTTTTTTCATGTTATGCAGGTATAATTTACAGGTGCTCCACAACAAGGTATTAATTTTTGGACAATCCACAAATATTTCCAATGAAAAACAGAAAAGTTTGCAGTTGCATAAAACCGTTCAAAAATAAGAAATAATAACAGTTTAAGCTGTTTAGGGGCTTTCAAACTATGTTCCTCTTCAATGTGTTAAACAATTAATCATTAAATTTGAGTAAATTACGTAATAATTAGTTAACCATTTGGCGCGCCTCACCAATGGTTAACCAGCTGCAGCAGCTGCTGCAATTAGTTGAATACTCGCCTATTTGGAGGCCAATTCGAAAGGCCACCGCACTAAACAAGCCAACTAGGCGGAGCTACTAAATGGTGTGGGCGAACGCACATTAACCACACAGTCAAAGCCACTGGCTGGCGGTCATATGAGGCGTATAAGTTAGCAGGCTTAATTTAATTTATAAATTTGTGTGTTGCGCCTTTTATATTTGAATGTTGCCAAGGACCGCAGTAAATGGCAAGAGACTGCACGCCATGCAGACAAAATGCCAGCAAATGGCGCACGCGAATTGCACACACTGTTGCCGCTTCTTTATGCTACTTATTATGTAGTAGACGGAGACACATGCACACACAGTTTGCAATTTAAAGAGCCATGCATTAAAAATGTATGTGCGGCGAGGCTAGCACAAAATTGCTGCCTACTTTTGCGGGCGTACGCAGTCACACACACACACACACATACACACTGGCCGAGAGGGGGTCGTAGGCAGAACGTTGACAACTAAAGGAAACGTGTCGGCTGCGCCTGTCGCTCGTTGTCGTTGTTTTTGTTGTTGCTATTGCCTTTTGTTTGTCGCTAAAGAAATCAGGTTATCGATTTTTGTCGCTTTGCGCATTTGCTGCTGTTTGTTTAGCACTAAACACACACACATACACACACACACAGTCGCACACCGGAGGAGCACATAAAAAAATACACATAAAATGTTGTAGGCAGCTGCCATGTCCTTGGCAGAAGGACCTTCTTAAAGCCGAGAGCTCAGCGAACGGTTGGCTAAATTGAAAACTGTCAACGTCCTCGGCATCCTCCTTATATGCAAATTGTGCCTCTGACCAGCACCCGCTCTCGCCTGTCACTCACACTCTGACAGACTGTCTTAGACCGAGTATTTAATTTACTAAGAGTAACTAATTTACAAGCAATTAGTGTGTGCACACACAAAAGTACAGTCAAGCTCCGACTCAAACAACAAGGGGAACGTAAGAAAGTCAACGACGAATGCTAATATGCAACTGAATTTGTCATAATTAATTTCAGTTGCTTTGAAAACTTAATTAGGCAACAATTGAAATTGATATATACGTAGCACGTTGCAAAATCAAATCAATAGACTGTCAATTATGACAGCATCTAGTGGCTGGAGTAAGGTAACATAAAGTGGTCAATTGTAAAGCAATCAAAATGCCAAAGCCACGTTATTGCAAGAGAACCAGCTGTCAGCTCTCATGATATTTGGAAGTGAGAGAAGTTCAAGAGGAACAATTTAATCAAAAATAATTAAATAATTATGTTCATTTTGTATTTGTCATATGCAAATATTAAATACTTTTCGTAATTACTATTATTGATGCAGACAATTCGACTGGGCAGAATCTTATGATGTTATTTTTGGGCACACTTTGTCTTTGAAGCCGACTTGAATATGCAAATATTTATGAAAAAACAACTAGCACAGGTTAGTTTCTAGTCAAGTACTCAATTCAATTTATCAATATTTTCATAAGTTCAGCTTTCTTTTTAAATTTCTTCAATTTGAATTTCAAGGCAAACAGGAATTCTCCTACAAAGAGCGGTCCTTTTTCCTTTGACTTCACTGTTTGCTTCCCAATTACGTACGCTGTGCCCCAACCCTACTCTCCATACCCAAGGCAATCAAATCAAACAAATTGTTGACTAAATTCCAGAGAAATAAATAAATAAAAAGCAGCCCAGACCATTAAATCAAGCACACGCACAGTTGGCTGCGGACATCAGCCCCCTAACTACTCCACCTCCGTGCCATTTCCCAACCTTCTGAAATTACCATAACTAAATGCAAAACAGGGTCTGTGTGTATGGAGGGGGCGTGGCAATAGCGACACGTATACATACATGTGCATATGAATAAAAATATGCGCGTGAAAAACCCAATATATATACATATACTTATATGCATATATATTTATAGAAAAAGGCGCTTAGTTGCTAAATAAATAAATTGTTAATATATGCAACAGCAAAAAACAGACCAAAATAATAACAACAATTGTTACCTGCGAGTGAGTGTGTTGAAATTTGGCCATAAATCAGATTTCTAGCGGGCCAAGTAAAAGTTTCGCGTGACAAAAATCAACTAATGTGGTTAATAAAATGCCCACCAATGCCACCCCCTCACTTTCAGCAACAACAAAAAAAGCAAACAGTAAAAAACCTGCAAAGTGCGAACGTTCAGCTGCTTCTGCTGCTGCTGCTGCCATGGGTGGTTGGGAGAAGTTGCGCGTTGGGGCGTGTTGCAAGTTTATGAAAAGTTAAACAGAACTTAAGCAACAAACGAGGCAGCCAAATGCTAAGAGAGGCAGAGAGGAAAGCAGACGAAGGGAGGGGAGTTAGAGGCAACTGTTTTGCGGTGTTGATGTAAATCACTTTCAGCACTTGCCGCTCAACTTTTTGCCCAACACCATCAACACCACATCCCAACCCCCCGCTGCGTGATGCCTTTCGAAATTTATGCAAATGTGTTGGTTGTTCTCATTGTTGGCTACCAGCCCCTAGGTGGCTGTTGCTGTTGCTGTTGATGTTACAGCGCCACCTGGCGCTGGCAATTGTCGTTGACATTTTCACCTGCTTTTTGGCACTATTTAGCTCACTTTTCACTTCTCGCAAGCAACTTTTTGAGCTGGTTAAATTGTTTTTAATATATTTCCGCAATTGTGCAAGGGTTATGGTTCAGGGCTGATTGCTGAACAAGTCGAAGGGCTGGTCGCCCGTGTGATTGGCAGCAGACTGTTTACTATTTAGTTTAGTTTAGTTCAGTGTAAGTGCTCCGTGTTGATTTATGTAGCGTTGCCTTTGATAAGTTTCTGACATTTATAGTCAGCTGAGGAAGGCAGTGGCATTGACTTGAAGCTTTTGTGGAAGATAGTTAGCGGCGCAGTGAACACGCTTGTCCAGATATCGTGACAGCTAATCGATTAATATTGAAATGCTTTCTAGTTAGTTTTTATGACTGCCAGCTGACAGTCAGAGCCGCGTTACGGGAAGGGATTGTTGTGATTGTGTCGTAAAGGTCGCGCCAACAGATATTATGACGATTGTGGTGTGCACGGAATAAGAAATGAAACCGAATTAATTTATTTGGCTAAAGTTGTTTATTTTTGGAATAAAAAGTGTTTGCTTAGAGAATATGGAATTGTTAAAAGTTAGTATTGGTATTATATTTTTAAGGCAATACTTTAAGAGTTAAAATCTAAAAAATCAATGCTTTATTATAAACATGTCTCTAAGAAAGCTAAATTAAAATGTTTTAAAAATTTTCCAAATTTTGAATTGTATTTTTTGCTCTATGTTCCCTTTAAGAAAATATTACACTTTACCTATGTATGGTGTTTTGTTTTTACCTGCATTTTCATTGCATTTATCTAAAATAATATGTTTTATCTCTTCTATCTATTTCTAGCTTTAAATATGGTTTCATTTAATTGAAATTTTTACTGAGCGCAATCAATTCTGAATACCACATATTACTATAGACGTCGGGGACTCCGAGCTACCACTTAAATATCCCATTCCATAAACCAGTCATATATGTATCTGTAGTTATATGAACACATGTGATATATACCATTTTTGTCGGCGCATTGTAATCTGGCGGATGGCGCAAAATGTTGCTGGAAATTATAGCGAGTGAATGTCATAAACTTTGATTTCCTGCCGCGTCGGAATAGAACGACACGAAAAATGGCGGCCACAGCAGTTAGAGTTGCAGTTATAACGGTTAAGCCCGGTTCTAGCCACAATTTTTATGCCTGGCTAACACGCACGATTCGCATGAGCATGAGCAGCGGTCCTCGGGCGGGGGAGGGCCGTCCAAATGGCTGTCTAAATCGACTGCGACTACTATTTAATTTATAAAATGCCCACACACACAAAACATATTTCACGTTCACAAGAATAAAAAAAAAAAAAACAAAAATGGAAAAGGAAATCTATTTTTTATGGCTCGCTTCGGTTAGCGTTTGAAAAATGTTGCAAAATGCGAACAATAAAATGCCAACTGCAATAGCTAAAAAAAAAAAAAAAAAACAAAATAATAATAAAATAATATAATAAAAATGGGTGGCATAAAAATATCTATTAAATGCCTGATGGTGGCATATGATGGAATTTTCATGTTTTGCGAATAGTCCGCTGTCCGACAAAAACAATGCAAAGACTCGAATATACCGAATGCTTACCAAACCTTCACACTCTTTGCTCCCCTGTCAGTATTTTTTTCCTTAGTGAGAGTATATTTTTTCCAATAGAATTTTCATGGATACCCGTGTAGCTTCACAGCTCAGAAACTGCAAAGCTTGTTACATTTTAAACTGATATACAATATGCATTGCATTGCGCAATTCCAGGTTTACAGATATGCAAATCAAACACTAACAGTACTTACAAATTGTTCATTTATGTGTTTTGTCTGTGTTTCGAGGAATGAACTTACCTAAAATGAGAAAACCAAAAAATAACAGTTATTATTAAATTAGAATATGCAACATTTTCAATTTTAATAAATATATAAAATAATGTTGTACAGAAACTTTAAATATAATACAACCGAAAAAAAAATAAGAAAAAGAAAATAATAATTTGCAAATAAATATTTTCAAATTCTCTCAAACGTACTATAAATCAATAAATCCATACAGCTGAACAGAATGCTAGTTGGATAGATGTCTAAATGTTCATATATGTTTGCATTCTTCATAAAATAAACAACGGCAACGGCACATTGCGTCTATCTGGAGTCACAGTCACATATAACAAATTTGTGGCCAAAAAACAACAAATTTTTGGCTAACAAAAGTTGCAGTCGACAGCAAACAAGAAGAAACAGTTTGGAAATAGAGATTAAAAGTCAGGACTGATGATTGTTGCAAGTAAGTTGTAGTGTTAATATAAATTTGACACCCATTAGCACTTCTACTGAAAGGTTACACACATCAAATACACACACACACACACACACACACACACATATATATATATGTATATATATACACACTCTCTTACTCGATTTTCAACTGTTTAGCCAAGCATGAAATTGCACATACGATGCGTGTGCCGTAATGCGTTGCAATGTTAGTTGAGTTGAGTTTATAATTGGCCATGTTTACTTTTGTTTAATTTTTAATAATTATATTTTCACTTTAATGTTTATTATTGTTGAAGCCATCGCACCGCATTCATACATTGTGAAAGTAGGAAATTTATATTTAAACTTTTTTTCATCATTCGAAAGTATAATAATTATTGTAATGATTTAATTTATTGTTCAATCTAATATTCACGCCCATAACTAACCGCCTCTGTGCATAGACCATAATCATATGCAACACACGGCTTAGATGGCCCAAATGTAATCAACACACACTAATACATGCACATACGACACAGACAAAGCTTTAGCCTTACATATATGCGGGATTGTGTGTTTGTGTGTGTGTGTGTGTGGTACGCAGCGTAATCAAAACTTATGTCTCTGGTCAGTTCAGTTCAGCTTTGGTCAACTCGTTCAATTTTAATGGCCAACAAAATACGTTCTGGCAGCCGCCAGAGGACATAGACATCCCTCTAGTTCTCTCTCTCTCTCTCTTTCTCTCTGCTGTGTTGATAATACTGTTAATTATGCGCCTGTCAATATGCCAAACATTGCACAGCCTAAAATTTGTTGCCTGCAACAGGCGAGAGACAGAGATGAAATCAGATGCAGGCATATGCAGACAGTTTCCCAGAAACTAGACCCGGCCAATGCTCAACAGCTGCATACACTAATTGCACTTCTGTATCAAAACATTTCCGTATCAAATCAGAAGAGCTCGTCTCATCCTGTTGCACATCTTGGACTTGGACAACTTTTGCAGCTGTTTGACCGTAGGCCACAAAACTCAACTCAAATTCAGCAAAAGGCAAATAAGCAATGAAACGAAAAGAGGAGCTCGATGTGAATCAGTTTTTAATCAAAGTTCATGCTTGAGCAGCAATTAATCTCGAGTGCAGGTAGATTGAACATAGAGGCAAGACAACTCGGCCAGTTAAGAGCATTATGAGTTGCATAACTTTGCAGTTGCAATGCCTTGCAGGCTTTCTTTCATTGCAATCGAGCAGTAGTTGTATTGTATTATAATATCAAATTAAACGAAATGCAAAATAAATTATTTGACCAAGGACAATTTTGGAGAAGCAATCAGAAATAAATAAAATCACAAACCACTGAGACTTGAAATTCCTATTTATTAATTTGAAAAAAATTTCAGTTATTTTTACAGATAGGGCTTACATTGGAGGTCTTACATTACAGAAAAAGCTTGGCTGCTAAGATTTTTGCTGACATTTTCAATATTATTTTAAAAGAGATGAATAATATTTTCCATATTGGTGAATATTTTACTGTTCTAAATTTACAGTCTTATTGTGCTTGGCCAACTGTTTAATTTATTTAATACAATTTCCCAAATTGCATTGCAGTAAATGCAAGCAAGCACACATACACACATATTCATATGAATGAGCAATGAGTTTATTAGGGCTGGGGCTGCTGCTGATGGTCTATGCTGCATACAATTAAAATAGTCGCCATTTTGTTTTGTTTTCGATTCCAAAATGCAATTTATGGCAGAGATGAGTTTGTGCACAGATATGTAAATGGATTGAGTGTGAGTGTGTGTGAAATGTATGTTTGGATTACTGTAAAATAAATTTCAAATTTGTTTGAGCTTTGGCATTTGGCAGCTGACACATGCGTCCAGATATAATATACTGTACTACTATTTACACAATTTACCATAATTTAAATATAGATTTTTGTATAAATATACTCATATTTATAATGCTCGACAAAAGCTCAACGACTAGGAGAGAGATACACAATTTGTTGTTAGTTTTGACAAATGCAATCAAATGCATTTATGCTAATTAAATATCAATGAAAATGTTCGTAAATTACGCGCTAATGTAAAATGTAATTTAATTGCAATTTAACAGCAGAAAAACGCTTCAAATGGGACGCGACAGTGCCGGGCTGTGCCTGTGGCTTTGGCTGTTGCTTTTATTTTATTAAAATGAAAATGTTGCGTCACCTCAGGTCAAACAGCGATAAGCGAAAAATTGTTGCGGTTGCTGCTAATTGCATATGACAACAAATTGAGTCTGGCCGATAAGATTTTCATATGGTGTATAACGTTTATAAAAGCCGTTTATAATGAGCAAATATAGACAAACACAAATGATATACATTTGAAATATTTACATTAGGTTGTTGGCTCGCTTTTTTTCTATTTATTAATTTTTTATGGCGCAATTGGCAACATTAATTATCTTTTAATATGCCTAAAGCATTCATTATTTATATAAATATTTATTCAATATGAAATGTTGTGCAATGCTCGCATAAGGCTTTAAAAATCCATTCTCAATTCATTGCAGTACAGCTAAAAATACAAATCTCAGCGCATTTCACATCATTAACATTTCTGGCACGCACACACACACGCCCACATACACACATGCAGCTAAAGCTGAGCTTTGTTCTGGTTGCCGCCTAATTTACATGCAGCGGGCAATGGCAAAATATTTATGCACAATTAAAGCAAGTAAAAGGGAAGGAATAAATTTACAGCACAAACACACACATTTACACACACACACACACAGACACACACGCTAAGCAGTTGCCCATTTAGCTGTGCTATAAAAAAAATGCAAATGACATTTAAACCAAAATGCGAAGCGAGCCAAAAAAAAAAATATATATATGTAGAGGAAAAACTGCACATGTGATTGCGACTTTTTCTTCCTGCCCTTTATGCACCCTACAGCCTTGCTTACTCACACACACACACACACACACACACACACTGCACACCGCACATGCTCTTTTCCTGATTCTGCCTCATTTCTTACAATGAGCCACATAGTTGACCCACATTTGCTCTCTTTTTCGCTCGCACTAACCGCGAATATATGTGCCCGAGTTCGCCTCTCTCTTTTTCTTCTCCTTGTTTTATGGCGATTTCGCGTTGACTCCCTGGTCTTAATGTGCATTAAGCCCATGTGCTTCGTGTTATTGTTGTTCTTGTCCCAGGTTCTGTTTTTGTTGTTGCCGCTGCATTGCGCTAATTAAGTGGCTCAACATTTGCCCTGAAATGCTTCGGGCTAACACTTCTCCCCTTTCAAGCTTCACTCTGGGCTTTTAGCTTTACTCATTTTGTGCTGTTTTTCATTATTATTATGGAATTTTTCTAGTTGTTTACCGTGAGCTCTAAGAATTTCATAATTTTCTTTTGGACTTTTCGCTGCCAGTTAATTGGATTGATGAAGCAAATTCTTATAGCTGCTCAGGTATTTAATTCAATAAGCTTATGCTTAGCCTTTCCACATTAATAAACATTTTAAATTTAATTCGTTATGCTTTGATCTCATATCAAAAATCTACAAATAATAAATATAAGAAATGCAAAACTACTTTAAGTCCGATAGTTTATTTTTTAATAAATCGCAACCCTCAAATGTATGCTATAAATAAATACGATTTAAGAACCTTCACCATTCATTAAAGCCTGCGAATATTTGATGCAAGTTCGTAGCTTTTTTTTTATGCACAAATTAAGTGCGCTGACAAATTGCACAAATTAGTCGTTAAAATAAGAGCACAGACACACACACACACAATATACGCACACATGCATCCGATTTCTAAGGCTGCAGCACAAACAAATTTGCGAAATGTATTTTAATTGCAAATTTCATGGCTATTGTTGTTGTTGTTGTGTTTATAGCCAGCATTTGCATGCCAATTGCCAACAAATTAAAATAGCCCAAGCCAAAAATG
Source organism: Drosophila borborema (assembly GCA_030914335.1). Lineage (NCBI taxonomy): Eukaryota > Metazoa > Arthropoda > Insecta > Diptera > Drosophilidae > Drosophila > Drosophila borborema. The sequence goes on from JAUESP010000247.1 coordinate 178,225, forward strand.
AAATCGCATCTGCTGACAATGCATACAGATACATACATGACACACCTATATAGACTGCATTTGGCGAAATGTGCAAATTATTGGACTATTGCTAGCTTGTTGGGCTGATATTTTGGCTAACAATGACTGACAGAGCGCCCTACGTTCCGCCCTATTGTTTGCCTTACAAATGAGCCACCAAAATGCGTTAAATTTTCGACGCATTGCCAAACTAACGAGCAACATTGTTTAATGATGACAATCATTAGATGCTATAATGCAAATGAAGGCAGCTGGATGCGCCAGACACACAGCATAGGTGAAAATAGATAGAGAAAAAGCTGCCTTCCCACTGCAGAGAATGAGAGTGAGAGAGACAGCCCTAGAGCCCTGGGTTGGCTGCTATTGTACCACAAGAAAACTGAAAGAAAATACTGAACAAAATTTGCATGCGAATGATACATGAGCATCGAACAACAACAACAACAAGAACAACGTGGCTAAAACAAACGACTACAGTTGCAATTTTTCAAAACACCCTTGTTACACTGGTTGAATATATATTTTATGACTATAAAATATTTCATTTTGAAAATATAGATGTTATAAAATCCAATTCCATCTAAGATTTTTTATTTCAATATTTTTTTCAATTCTAATCAATTTATTTATTTAAAAATATTCTATTTTTAGTAAGATTTTCAAATTCTATTGTTTCAGCCTGTTCTTACAAATGTACTTTGAATTTCGTGTGAACTGCTCTCGTTACACTGTGCACTGTGGTGTCTATCGCTTTAGGAATATGCATGCTTATAATGCATGCGTTGGGCTCTCCTGGCGTGTCAAATGTGGGCGTTGACAGCAGCACCAGCAACAGCAACAGCAGCAGTCACAACAACAGCAACAGCAACAGCAACAGCAATAGCAGCAACAGCAATAGCAATGACGACAACGTTGATGACGTGCGGTTGTCATTAGGGCTGCTAGTGAGTCGGACTCGAGCCCGGTCTGTTGACGACATTGTTGTGGCGTCACGTTAGTGCCCCAACCAGTCGAAACCTCTCTACCCACAGAGCCTGGTCTAATGCCCGTTATGCAACCCCATTTGCAGCACTGACCACTGTTCTTCCTGTTGTTTTGCATGGGTTGTCGCTGTTGTTGGTTTGTGTCGTCATCATTGTAGCTGCGATTCGTTACTGCGGCTGAGCAAAATGGACACCGCATAGCGACCGAAATGCATACAACGTGAACAATGCACCAAATGGTAAGGCATGTTGTTGTGGACGGGCGACAGCACTGGCCAAGCTGGTGTCCGACCTTTTATTAGGCGTTGATTTCATGTACGCCCCGGCCCGTCTGCTTTAATTGAAGGTTGCAACATTGAAATTATGCACAGGCTGTTGCATATTGTGGTGAAATGAGTTTATTTCCAGTTCGGCCATATAATAGAGATGTGGTCTATATATGGGTTGCCAGGCATAGCCAGAAAATGCGTGCACATAATTCCCCTTTTTCCTTTAGGCATAGAGCGGGCATAAACATTAAAAATTCTCTTTGAATTTGATAAATTTCCTTTATTTAAAATTTAAACTTGCAGTAAATTTGCATTTTCTTTGATAAGCATAGCTTATATTTTATTAGTTTGCAATCCTTTTAGTCTAATGATTTACATACTTTGAGCCTGGCAAACAAATTGCCTTTATTTTATGCAAATCCCAATCTGAAACTTTTTGTGCATTTTAGGCACCTATTGGACCACATTGTTCTCCCAGTTGGTAATGGCATTTTGATGACATTTTTTGCATGCACAAAATGTTGTCAATGCTGCAAATATTTTGTTGTATGCATTGACTGCAAACAACATTGTCAACTGGATGACTCCCAACTCGCAGAGCTTTGCTCTCAATTATCCCGGCAATTAGTGTGACCATGTAAAAAGATTTGGGTAATTTGATGGGCAAGAGTGACCATTCGCTTTCCATTTGAAAAAATTTAAGAGCCAGGGTTGCCACAACTCATAAACTGAGTTATCATGCAAGCACTTTTCTAATTATAATTTTTGGGTGCGGCTTTGCTCACACACTCTGGCTCAGTTGGTGTCTCTGCCACACAGAGGATGGACCAGAGCCAGGACGACATTAGCTCGGAGAGATTTCCCTGCAGGCTAAAGGCAACATTTTCATATTGTTGTTGTTGCTGTAGTTGTTTACTGTTGCTTCTGTTATGGATGCAACTTTAAATTGCTTTGCCAGTGAGTTTTTCTAACAGCAGTCCCAGCTCCTCCCTCTCCCACTATATATCTTTCTCTTTCTATCTCTCTGCGTCTCTTTTGATCCCTGGTGCACGAAGCTGACAATGCAGATGAGCCTCGACTGGCCTCTTCTATGCGCTCTTTTTTCGTTCCTGTGGGAATCGCGTCAGTGCTCTGATTGCGCATCGCTTCAAAATTTCACAGAACCAAGCCCAAAATGCCTGAGTGCGTAATGCGTTTTCCGCCAGTGGCCCCAGAGGGGGATATGGATGTGCCTGTATATGACTGGGATGATGCTGCCACATCTGACGATATAGTGATAAAGTGCAGACATTTGACAAATTAACTGCTTTGCGCCGGAAATGTTGTTGCAACATTCGACAGGCACGGCAGCAGCAACAGTAACAACAACAATAAAGTTGATGCACCCAACGAAGCGGACGGCCCGTTTCGACACTCCAACTCAAACAGAAGCCAAACGCGATGTACACTTTGATTGATTTATGAAGCCAGACAACGTTGTATGCGCTAAGCCCCGAAGGTGTTAGACCTTTGATATATGAGTATAACAAAAAACAGAAACTTTAACCGAAATATACTAAAGTAATAACAAATAAAATAAAAAATAAAAAGTATCTTACTTGATTCTGACTCAAAGCAAGCGAAAGCACATCGTCACTTACCTAGAATGAAAGGCAGAGAGAGAGAGAGAGAGAAATATTAAATTAATAAAAGAAATTAAATTTTATTACCAGACAGAAAATAAATAAAATCAGAAAAATATATATTTTAAAAGTGCAAACTCAGCTACATTATTAAATATAAAGTGCATTAGGGTTATCTAAAAGGCAAAGCATATGTCTAACCATCGATTCTTTTATAGTCGTAACAACAGCTTGAAATGCCATATAAAGCAAGGAACCCAAAGTCACTTAGCAGACTGAGGGCATAATGAAATGTGTGGCGAGAATAAGAAATTGTAGCACAGCAGCAGGTGCTCAATATGTACATACATATGTATTAAGTCGTAAAATGCACGCTTAATACACGCACACACACACACACATACACACACACACAGTGGGATATAAAACTATTGAAATTGGTTTATAAGCATCTGGTCGGAATTGGGGAACACCGCACTAAGCGCTATAATTTCGAGACTAATGCCACAGTCACAAAAACTGTTCCCAGCGACCTTGGACCGAGCGTTGGCTGGCTGGCTGGCCGCACAAAGTTTGACATATGTCAAACAGGGCCACAGCGTGCAGCGCGAAAAGCCAGACAAAAGCTCTTAGATGCCATACACACCTGGAGGATGTAGCAGAAGGGAAAGTCTATAGAAGATCCTGCTGGCTACTGTCGCGGCACGACCGAACATAAAAATCAACAGTTTATGGCCAACGCATGTCCTTGAGTGACAACAGTGGCAGCATTGAAGCACGGCTACTGGGGCTGGCTCTAGGCTCTTCCTTACACACCTACACACACAGACTCGCATGGTTCCTTTCGTGCCGCCAATCAGTCCCGCAGGACATGGCAAAAGTTGTCGTCTGGTTTACATCGCAGGTCCTTGGCAAATGTCTTGCCATCTATTTGCATTTTCTATTTATTTCTTTATCCCTTTGGCAAGCCGAATCGACGGCACTTGAGTTTGGCAGCCATTAGTGGCACGTCCTTGCCCTTGTCTCTGGGTTTGTCCTTCTGGCAGGCAACCCCTCTCCCAGTATCTACCACGTTGTTTGTTGTCATTGCTGTCCCCGAGTCTTGGCCTGTTTGTATCTTTCACTTTGGCACTCATATTTTATTAAGTAGCAAAGTTGACAGGGGATTTGAGAGCTTCCCTCCACCCACTCACGTTCTCAAGTAGATCCAAGTGGAACTGTCATTTTGTAAAGTAAATATTGGTAATTTTTATTGAGGACTCTCCCTGCCGCATCCCAATGTGCCCTTCGGGCTTATCTCGTAGGAAACAAAATCATGGCAAATTACAAATATTTTGTTCGGAGATGAAAAACCTGAACTCGAACCCAAATCATGCCAGGGAGCATTAACCAATAAGCGAAAGTGATTGCAGCTAGAGACTCAGCAACACATTTCATATTTTCTATACCACTCTTAGCCGTAGATCTCCTCCTTCGCAACGCATCGTTGGGCCCAAAAATTGTATGTATGTGTTAGAGAGTGCAGCAGACCGTAAGAGACAACATAAGCGATAACAAGTATTTTTGGCCAGTTGCTAAGCAGCCAACCCTCATATGAAGACGAGGAGGCAGAGTCACAGACATTGAGAGAGCTCTAACCGCTGCCAGTATACATTGCATACTTTGGGGTGTCGTTCAGTTAAATGTGGAAGTTAAAACATACACCTGAGCATATATATATTGATGCGAGTTTCGACTTAATTGAAAGTCTTCTTATAAATTGCTAACCTTAAATTGTCAATAGAGCACTATAAATCAAGCTGTAGCACAAAGAAAGCTCGCCTCTTTTAATATATACATAATTTTTTTTTAGCATGCTTTCGTATTCATAAAGGTTTCAAGTGCTTTTGGCACACATCATTTAACTCGGGCGGCTCCCAAACTCTGCCAAAAGCCTCTTCAAACAGCTGCCTTTCAATTTCAATCAGCACACAATTCAATGCTAATAGCTTTTTTCCAGTTACGTAAAGCAGGAAATTTGCTAGAGTTCTATGGGGTTTGTGCTTTTGCTATTTACTTTTTACACAAATTGTTATAAAATATTTAAAAATCATGCGTCAAGGAGGTCTGGAGCAGCAGTGAACCTTGAAAGCGAGCCTCGTGTGTCTCGGCAACATTTTGGAAGGCAAATACTAAAAAAATGTTAAGATTTTCAGGCACGCAGCAGCATTTCAACGGCTTCCGCTTTAGATGGTGAGCCTATAATATATGCACGCATGTGTATATATGTATATACATAGATGTATATGTATGAGCCTCGGGAGACTTTAGGCTCATAACAATGTACATATATACAAACTCAATGTATATTCTAACTCTGACGTTCGCATGAATATTTCAAATGCAGTGAAAATAAATTGCACAAAATATTCAATTCAATTTCATTTATTATTATCTCGCTCTGCATACTGCATTCTACTATTTAAAGTTAAAATAGGTTCATTAAAAATGTATGTGAAATGTATCAACGTTCTATTTGAAATATTAAATCTTTTTACCATTAACAACTGTTCTTTACTGTTCCAACTGCTCTCCATCATAATATAGAATATGTATGTTTGAATACCAAGATTACTTTTTCCCAACTCATTTTTATAAGACATGTGGAATTAACCAGGCTTGTTTACACACAACAGCTTGATTAGCAAATTTGTCACGTTTTATTTGCATCGTGCCGCATTTTGAAATGGGACAAATTAAACTTAATCAGCCATCAATGAGGCTCAAAAACATTGGGCTCAATTTGTTCATGACATTTTGGGTGTAAATTTTCATTGTTACAATTTTGACGCATTCGACACAAAGCAATAAAACATATTTTATTTGTTTGTGTGCTGGATTGAAGGGTCTATGCCACGTCTCAGTCATTTCCATGCGATTAGTAGGCCTAAAAATTGGCATTAAACTTTTATAAATGGCCTGACAATCTTTTTTTTTTTATTATTATTATTTTTTTTTTTTTTCTTTTTTATTTGTGCGGTAAACGCTTTCGATTCAACGCCAAATGGCGACCAGCCCAACGGAAGACAACAAGCACAAAAAATATTGAAAAAAAAAGTCGCCGTCAGACGCAGCCGTTTTCCGTTTTCCGGTTTTTTTTTTTTTTTTTTTTTTTGACAAGTAGAAAATCAGCTTCCGGCGCCTTTTTATGCTGGGCCCCGGCAAGTTAAGAGCGCAGCAAACCTGGGCAAAGTCTGCAGTTGAAACAAATTTAATTTTCTACTTTTTGGCGGCTGCCAGACAAATAGGAACAAGCCGCAAAAGCCGCCAAGAGACGCCTGCGGCTGACGCACACCGAGCTGGCTACGGCATTTTTCACATTTTCCTTAGCCGATTTCAAACTGCCTTTGATATAAATATATATATATATATTTTTTTATTTATAATATTATAGTAGTATATACTTTTGGATAATTACATTTAGAGCCGGCTGCTGCATTGGAAGTGAAGTCAGAAATATATGAAAATCAAGAAACAACTGCTTAGAGCAAGAAATGTTGAAGATGCAATGCATTTTATGGTAGGTAGTTATATTCGTATACTCATATACCGAAAATGTATTCGACAAATAAAAAATAAAATTGCATATTCCAATGTCAAAAGCTGATTTAAAGGCGACACTTGCGCTGTCAACATCAGGCGCTTTAATCAATTTTTATTATAGAACCTCTTCATAAGCATTTTAATTACACATACTGTAATGGGGACTACGACCAGCATCACAATTATGGATGGCTGACTTTACAATCAATCGAGCGGCCATTTTGTAATATCCGGCTTAAAATGTAATATGCGAAAAGTTGATGGAAATCCCAAGAAACGAATGATGAGAGGAAAATAAAGAAAATGCCTCGCCCCCATCCATATGTATGTGCATAGTTTAATTGCTTTTTGCGACCAGAAGTGTATATCCACAATGTGGGTCTATAACAATTCTTATGTATAGTGTATATAATTGCCTTCTGCTAGTTGACAAAAGGCTGAAGCGGACAAAGATGTGGGCGAAGTCCTGGGAGCGATGACAGCTGCCAGTGGCAGCTATACAAAATATGACTGATAAAAGAGAGAGAGAGAGAATATATAGTTATAGGATGATAAATAGAAATAGAACAAGGGGAATGCCACCTGGAGTGTGGTACGGGATGAGCAGTAGCTAAACAAATGTGTAGGAGGACAATTGAACCTTTAAGCAGACGACACGACACGAAAGAAAATAACAGAGAGCATGAGAGAGACAGAGTAAGGAGATATTTTAAAAATGTATGCAAATGAAAATAAAGATGAGAACCAAAAGTTGATAACCAGTTGCCCGTTGCCAGTTGCTGACACATGACACAAACTGTGCACCACACACAGAACTCCAAAAGCAGTCGACATAAAAGCGACAACAATAGAAAGAAGAGAGCGCAAAAGGGCGAGGGCAGGAGAAGGGGTTGAAGAGTTGTGGACTATTACTATTGTTGGCAGAAGCAGCCGCAACAGTTCACATGGCTCATTTTCTACGGTCAAAGGAAGCAGGATATTCAGGATATATACTACAGCAACAGCAACAGCAACAGCAGGATATGCCAGACCTCTTTTTTATGCTTTGCGTCTTTCGGGCCAACTGCGTTTGTCGCTTGCCCCATACACACGCACAACACATGTATAAATCTGCTGCATGAATGAAATATGGCAAATGTCATTTAACATGACAACTTGATGATAATAATAACAATAACAACAGTAGGAGTACAGGAGATGCTGGAGGGTATATACCGAGCATCTTACGGAGAACGTCACAGAGCCAGCCCCATTGTTCGCATAAAAGTCGAAAAGGAGGCAAATGACAAGGAGCAAACAGAAAAAGGTGAATGGACAATGGACTAAACTTAAAGAAAAGAAAATGCGCCCAAAGATTGAAAGCCCATGATAAGAGAAAAAAAAATATTAAAAGCATTACAAAGTATAGATAAGCATTCAAATATCAGATATATTAGTAGGATATTCCGCTTATATGCATGATGATTCCCAAAATAATACTATTAAAACTATTGTCAAATATGTGAAGCTTAAAACTACAAAATTAATCAAATTTACTATACATATCATTTTATTAGTTTAAAAAAAATACACACAAAATTAAGTACATGTAAAATGATTAAAAAAAAAAAATAATTATCTATTTTTTGGAGACAGGAATTATTTTCATAAGCCTGCTTTTAATCAATCTCGACCTAAACTATTGACCACAACTAATCGCTACAGATTATTAAAATTAAACTATTCCATATCTCATCAAGTACACAAATCACCATTGAGCTACCATTTGTCTGTTTTACAAGCGTTCGATATTAAGTTTCGTTACAAACACATGTCCATACGGAAATGTCTGTAGAAAGTAAGCTTCTCATCTTCTCTCTCTCTCTCTCTCTCAGTCTCTTACTCTATGGCTCCTCTCTGGCGAAAAGCCACAAAAGCACATTGAGTGTAAACCGAGTCAACCGCAAAGCAATTGAAATGCGTATAGCTGATGGCCATAGGCAGAGCCAGAGAGAGCAGGAGATACGAAGAACCGTAACCAAAGAGGGGATGCATCGTGAGGGGGGCCCATGGCCATACACGCCGACATCCACACATAAATTTCAGTTGCAGGCAGAGCTAATGCAGCCGGAAATGTGGTTACATAATATATGTGTCCGTTATGCCATATTGTGAATGAATGAGGATTGAGAGTGAGTGCAGCCAAACGCCACATATGCAGGCAATCAGAAAGTGTTGCCTACTTCTTGGCGCATTATTAATTTTGATCTGTTATCTAGTGGAAAATGAAAATTGCCATTCGAAGCGGAGGAAACTCTACACTTTTTGTTTTGTATATTTATAAATATGCATCGTTCAATGGAAATCTCCGCAAATAATTTGAAAACCGAAAATCCAGACAAAACTGTTAAAACAAAAGCCTTTAATAGTTTGAAAGTTACTTGAGATAGTGGGAGTATTTAGGTAGTTCGTAAGGTAGTGTTGCTGCAAGGACTGGAATAAGGGACACAGCAATTCAACATTCACTGCAAAACAATATAAAATAACAAGTAAGAAGGCTCTAGTCGAGACGGCTCGACTACGAGATACCCTGAACCCTTCAAAAAAGTTATACTCTTCTTCCTTACGCACTTAAAAGCGCGCGATCTGCTAACTGCGCAGTTGCTGCCTTGGATGGGGTGGGGGTGGGTTGGGCTGAACTTTGGATGCTTATAACTCCATTTCCAGATGGACGATCTTAATGAAATTTTCAGAGTAGGTTAAGAGTATCTAAATCTATCTATGTGCCGAATTGCAAGTCTCTAGTATTTGAAATGAATTTTTTTCAAATTGGGGGCGGAGGGGGCGTGGCATCCAAAATCTGAAAACTATAAAATCTGCACATCCATAATATCTATCTAAATATATAAAGTTGAAGTCTCTAGCTAAAACGGTGTAGTAGTTATACCCAAAAAACCTAAAAAATTGAAACGAATTTTCGATTTTTTATCGATAATGTAGAAATGGGACGAGTTATCGAAAAAACAAAATAAACTCGTATTGCGTAGCTAACATACGAGTGTTCTTGTAGTTTCCGAAATCTCGACGTTCATACGGACGGACGGACGGACAGACGGACAGACGGACAGACGGACGGACAGACGGACAGGGCTAGATCAACTTATTTTTCGATGCTGATCAAGAATATATATACTTTATGGGGTCTGCGACGTCTCCTTCTGCCTGTTACATACATTTTCACAAAACCATTATACCCTGAATTCCCATTTTCAATGGGTTCAGGGTATAAAAACCGCAATGAAATTTCCGGAAGTTATGCATAAAATGGGCTATGCATACGGAAATCATCAACTCAATGGCTGAGCGGGAATCATGTCAGGGAGAAGCTGGCAGGGTTGCAGAGACAGACTGCAGCAGAAAAGGGCAGAGGGTGACGAGGTTTCACTGACCAGGACAGCAACAATGGAATGACGCCAAATGAAATGCCAAAAACAAATGCAAACGGCTGCCAACTTCCGGCGAGCAGAGAATGCAATGATTAAGCCAAAAAGAGAATGGGAGGGCGAGTGAGTTCAGGATAATAATGGCAGAGAGCAATAGAGGCGATTGCTGCTGCTGCTGCTGCGGATGATGATGATGATGATGACCTTCACTAGCTGCCACTGCGGGCTGCTGCTCAGTTGACCAGAATGGAACAGTGAGAGTCCTGGTCAGGGTCGCAATCGCGTTAGCTGTGGGCGAATCGTTTTTTTTTTTCCGGATTTATTGTTTCATATTTTAGTAAAATTTAGACGCGTGGCTGAGCTTGGCTCATGACTCATTTGATTTCAATGGCGAAAACTGTTCATTTGGCAGCAAAAGTATTAAACAATCGAACAACTCACACAATTGCCCAGCAAGCAAAAAAAAATGAAAATTTATCGATAAATGCGCTACGTATGTAGCAGAGATGAAGCAGGAAAACCCACTGCAAATCAAATATCTATTAGATAACTCTTTCATTAAAATTTCATTTAGATTGGCTAGCTAGTTGATTAATAATTAACTGAACTAATGAATATAACGTGTATTATACTTTACCATTATTGTTTTGCCCCACTGTGCCCAACTAACTACAAACTAATCATAATGGTTATAAATATGCACGTTGAGGGTCATTTCCAACTTGGCAGCTAGCAGACAGCAAACACCAAATCCCGCTGGCGGCATCCAATGATGAGCTTTCAGTTTTAAGCGCTTTACTAGTTGGTTGGTTGCGCTGCATTCCACAAATGTAATGCGCTTTATACCACGAGACGAGAGATAGTTTCGGAGCGGATGTGTTGGGCAACTGTGCAGCTAACCATGTGATTTTAGTGCAGAGTTTGCAATTGAAACTGGACAAAGGAGCGAAACAGATAGGGACGAAGGGCAAGCAGTTGCTAGGGATTAGTAAAGAACAATTGTTGGAGTGGACAACTCGTGGAATAATGATGCAGACAATGGACCACATGACATGCCAAGTACATAAATGTTTAATAACTGACGTAGAATATTAATTTTGTTGTTAAACATTTTTATATAAATATATATATTTTTATTTCATTTGTAAAAAAAAAAAAAAAAATGCAAAGAAGGAACACAATGAACGACTTAAGACCCTGCAAACATATTTTACATAATTCTACTCAAAAAGTTTCAAACTTAATAAATAATTCTATTTGAAGCAGATGCTTAACAGCAGCTACAACAACAACAACAACAACAACGACAAAACAATAAACAAGCAGCAACAGCAAGAACAAAATGTAATAAAAGGAATTTCACTTTCATGTTCTGCACCGTTGGGGACGCAGCTACGTTTTTCTTGCTTTGTGCCTTCAATGCTAAACTTTGCTGCCACTTTATACACAACACATACGTAGACACGCCCAGAATCTACATAAACATGACCCAAGAAAGGTGCGTTGTCGTATAACCTGAAGCCAATGCACAATGCGGCAAAGAATGTTATGATTTTTTTCATATACCCTACACAATACAAAATGGGTATTGCTGTTCTGTAAAGCAAATGCAAATTGCTGTTATTAGAATTATAGAAAGTATATGCAGTATGTTGTCACGATTAGAAAAGATTTTCTATATTTTTTCAATATTTCCTTAAACTAGCCTTGGCCCTCATTGCAATCTTTCATTAATAAGTCTCGTATGCTCATTTTCACAATACCCTACATTTGCTTATTGCTTTCATTTGTTCTGGGTAAGTCTGACTTCACCTTTGCCAGGACAATGTTTAGAGGCGTTTAGCAGCCAGTTACTTCCTCTTGCTCCTGTTGTTCTTGGCAGCAACGATGCAGCTTTTGTTTAAATTTCAATCAAAAACAAATTTTCAAAGCTGCTTATGAGCAGCATTACAATATAGTAGAGGAGAGAGCAAACGAAGCTCTGGGAAGTTGCATGCCGCAGGGTGAAATAGCGGTGCGAGCACACGCTCTAAACGCATAAAGTTGCAAAGCGGACTGCAACAAGTTAGCAATGCAAGGGTGTGGAACTTGACTATAAATGGAAAAGAGCGAAAGGGCCTGTATAGAGAGAGGGTAAACAACGAGTGGGAAAATGCACAGCACTAAATTGCCGCTGGTGAGTTAACAGCAACAACTACACGAAGACAAACACAGCCACAGACACTCCCGCTTCAATTCAGTTTCCGACACAAAAGGCAAAAGGCTAAGGGCCACGGACAGGGCATGGAGAGCAATAGACGCTACGAGAAAGAGTCACCGAGTCTTATGTTTAACTACAATTTGCCGTTGGGGCATAGACACAGACACAGACACAGGCACAGACACTAGGTGAGCTAAGAGCGAGCATGCAACATGGTGCAAAGTTTTTTACATAATTAGAAATATGAAACTGTGGCAGCTCCATATGCACAGAAGGGATAGCCAAGCCAGCTAGGAGTTAGGAACAGGTCCTTAATAATGATTTGTTTTTAAGGTTCAGTTGCCTGGACGAAGTTGTGCTCAGCTTAAGCTGAAGCTGAGGCATAAAGTGCAGTGTAAATGTCTTGCCTTCTTCTGTTTGTTGAGCCCTTAACCGTGCCACGTCGGCAGTCAACACTCCAGGAGAGAGGTGTATCTATCTGCAACATATAGTGAGAGTAACTCTATGTACCAGAGTCTAGTTACGTTTCTGTGGTCGTCCCATTCTTGTTCATTAATGAAATGTTCCCCTGAGTCTGTGTTGTTTATGGAAACCTTTTTATATTGTTGACCCTAACTGTACACATACACACAAACAAACTTTGCTACATACTCTACAGAGGTACACGACTACAAAGCGCTCTCTATTTTTAATTAATTAAAAGTTTTGTCGCATGAGTTTGCAACTAAATGTGCGAAATTCATGCAACAGCTACAGTGAAAATTTCCTAAGGGCAACAGTCATCAAAATAACTTATAAATAAATAAACTAATAGAAATCTAACATTCATTTCAACATGGAATATTATTTTCTGGAAGAATCATTTATCCGCATAGATTGAGATTTAATAAAAAACAATATATTGATGAAAATTAAAAAATATATTCATATTGTATTGAAATTAAGATGAAAATATAAATATAAAACTATAGTAAATTAATCCCAATATTGATATGTCAATCACAATTTTAAATTTTATTTTACAGTCCACATTGGGTTATTTTACTGTATTTATCAAATTGTGGATGGGCCTGGGTAACGCACACTTAATCTGCATGCTCACGCACAAAAACAAGACCCTCAAACACATAATAACTGAGGCACACGCAAAAATAAATTAGCTATAAAATCCGAGCAGTTAAAAGCCTACCTCAGGGCTAACTTTCGCCAAGCACCCGCTTCTTTTACCTACCTCCTGCGCATGCCGCCCGCAGAAAACTTTTACTAATTGCGTAATAATCTCATTACATTTAAAAATACATTTACAACAGCATTTATACCTGGCCCAAGGCCAGAAAATGTTTCACAAATGGGGGAAAAGGAACAGAGGATCCAATTGAAAGAAAGGAGACAGCAGTCAGTCAGCGAGAAACAAACACAGGAAAAACTCTGCCGCCCGGAAGCGTTGATAAATGATAGCATCCAAAATTTAAGACTCCACCCAAATACCCACAACGGCGTGGAAATAAATCAAAACAATATAAGAACAAGACGCTGCCGAGACTTCAGACAATGACAAAAAGGCACTAAAAACTGTCAAAATTGCGTCAGCTTATGAATATGAAATGCTCCAACGGCAAATTATGTTAAAGCATGACACAAGTTGTTCAAAACCCGAAGCCTTGAACAAGAACAAGACACCCCCAGGAGGTAATCATTCTGAAACCATCCCAAACATAAGCCCCTCATCGCTCCTGCTTAACCACGGCACCACTGAAACCTGAAAGCGAAACGTATATCGTCAGATCCAGCTTTGGCTTTCATAATGAGTAAAATGTCACAAGTTGACGCAAGTAAATATTTAAATGTCAGATTTCTATATGACAAAACAGCATCCACTAGCATTGCCAGCTCTCAGCACTCAGTTCTGTCTGTCCTTACCCGCTTGTCTCTATCCCCTCATTCAAAATCCCAAGCAAGACCAAAATATGTCTCATAATTTTAGTTGCTTTAGAAAATTCATTCTGAAACTGACGAAATTCTTGCTGACTGTTTGTCATTTCTCTTGATTCAGCTCACCATCTTTGGCTCTCTCTCTCCCTCTCTCACTCTATCTCTCTCTCTCTCTCCTTTTCGCAGTCTCTCTCACACAAAAATATGCCTCAAGTTGCAAGCACAACTCTCGGTACAAGAGAGAAAGTAACTTCTCCTTTTCTGCTTCGACCGAATGACGATTCCTTTTCGCTTATTAGGGGTATAGTATATTCTCTGTTTGTCTCTAATGCTCTCTCTCTCCCTCTCTCTCTGTCTCACATGCATGCAAAATATGCTCGACCGCCGTTTGACATTTACAAATGACAAACATTTGACAAACCAAATGTCCTTTTGTCGACGCGTCGGCCGAGTGAGACAGGAGCGTTGTCACAAGCATTTAATGTGGGCGCCACAAGTGTGTTGGAGGCATGGCATATTTGACATAGGACCTGCAGCAACAACTTGCTGCAAGTTTGCGTGTTTATAACTTAAGCTTAAGTTGAGCAACAGAGAATAAAATAAAGTAAAAGAAACTCGAAGGAATGGTCGAAGAATGCGAATAAGACAGGCACAAAGAGAGCAGGGCAAATATAAATCCTTGGCAATTAAATGCAATTCATGAATGAGAGAGATTAACATCAAAAGGCTTGAGTTTACAAATTGGCCAACAAGCAACATAAAAAACTTTTCTGAAGTCGTATTAAAATGTATTTAAATTGAGTTTTAATTGGCTTCTCATAATCATGAGCATCGATTGTATAAAGATAAAAAATTACAAATATAGACAAAGAAAGAAGAGAGCGAGAGACAAAACAGCAAAGAAGACTATATAAGATAAATCATTACAGATTCTATTAAAATAATTAAACTCATGAAAAATCGAGCAAATTCAGCTATATTTATAAAATATTCGATATTAGGATCTGCAAATGTGGACATGTACTCTCTCTAAGGGTTCACGTTAAATTGAATTTACTGTAGTTAGTTCTCGCTGCTAGCTCAGCAACATTTCTGATGGAATATACTACACCTGCCCGTTGCGAAAAAGCATTGGGTCATTACTTTTAATAAAGTCTAGGCCTCTGCCATTGTAGTATGTACGCTTTTGTTCTATGAGTCCTGTGCGCGTGTGTCCTGGGTGTGGCCAGCACGCACCTACGCAGGCAGCATGGGGATGGGTCGTTGTCTCTGGCTATGTTTACAGACGGGCCCAAAAGTGGTTGCACTCTCAACAGACTGCCGTTCTTTTATTTATTTTTATTTTGTTCGTTGTTGGTGGGTCAGAAGGTCCGTGTAAATATTTGGCTTTAATAGAATTAAATGATGAAGAAGCGTTAACGGGACGAAGGGAAATGGAAAATTATTTGCCACCGTTGCTAACAAGGGTAGGAGTTGGGGTCCACACTTAAATTAATAAAGTAAATAATAAGCATTTCGTGCGAAGCAGGACACAGCTCGACCAGCTGGATAGGTGGGCAGGATACGGCCGCGTTGAAAGTGAATTAAACGTCATTTATGTGGCTTAAAAAACTGCGCCAAAAAAAAACAAAATGGTGTTTGTTGTCCATTCCAGCAGGTCATCCATTAAGTTTTCGTCTTTTATTTCTCACAGGAGTTTTTTGTGCTTAGTTTTGCAGATTAATTTATAGCCCTGGCCCAAGGCGCAGCTACTGGAGCACACTGCTGTAGTTAGCGTTTAATCCAGCTCAATGTGGCTCAGCTGTCAAGGCAGCCGCCAGGGCAAAGTACACTCGCCGGGGCGCGACTGCTTGGACTAAGCGCAAGTGAAGCCGGGCTTAAAGGCTCTAAGACTGGGTGGGAAAATTACTTTGAATTTGAGATTGAAAATAATTATGCGGCTGCTGTCAAGTGGCTGGTACTATATTCTAATGATATAATAATTCATAGATTAGCCGATTATACATCTAATGTCCTTCATCGGGGCGAACTTAAAGCTGACTTACGCAATGTCTGGTGAAAAGATTAAATACGCCTTTGGCAGGACTTGAACTTACCTAAAAAGAGAAGATGTGAAAATACAAATTAAATTTAAATTAATTTCCACAACAATAACATGAATTTGCAAATCGAGACAAGAGACAGGATAAGCTTAAACTGAGAGAGATAGACGACATTGTTGGGCTGTCAAAATCTTTGAAATAAATTGTCTTTTCTTTGCCTAATTTTAAAGGCCCTACTTAAAAATCCATTAAAAATTTGCATGAATCCATAAAAAGGGACAGCAAATGAGTAAAAAAAATGAACGAGTTGCGCATCGCATCCGAGATACTCTAGGAATGCTGTACGAGAAGTAAAGCGCATTGAATAAATATTAACGTGTTAATATGCGACAGTTAATTATACAACAATTTGTCAAAGTACCTAAAATAATGTTGACATACATACATAGTGACAGGAGTAATAGCAAATATATAATGGAATTGATCAGTTACTTAAGTTATTTAAATTGAAGTCTTCTTTTTATTATATACTCATCTCAAACTCGTTGAAAGTGTAGACATAAATTCGGTTTTTTATTTCGTTTTTCCATCATGGGCAACTCATGAGATTGACAAGAAGCTGTCATTAATTTGCATCAAATCAATTTCTCTTCGACAGATGCCCTGCCCTACTCTATTTTGTTGCCTTGGCCTAGGCGTAGGCGACATAAAAATGCAAATTTTGTTGCTGTTCGCTTCAAAAAGGACATTCACTGAGACATGAGACTCATGATGAGGGCAAAGGCAATAGCAGCAAAAGGAACTGGAATGCCTCAGCTTGACATGAAGAGGCTAGAGAGATGTTCGCATATGTGACATGGCAACAAAAATTGCTAAAATATTATTACAAGTAATAGGCAGAAGGAGCAACAACATTTTGTGGGGCATACAGGGAGACAGAACGACAAAAAAGGGTGTTGAAATTGATGCCAGTGGCTGCCAGGCACCGAGGCACCCAGGCAGGCAGGCAGGCAGCTGCGTGATGATAATGGGGATGATGCCTGGCTATATCAATAGGCATATCAATACAGCCGACACACACAGATACGCACATACACTTCTTCTCACCCCAAGTTGGCCCTAGCCTGCGGTTAGACGTGCTCGAAATACATTAAAAGTTAGACAGCAAACAGGGAGCACAGCAGAAGAGCTGGGCGAGACAGGGGGGCACACTTCGGGGCATTTTCTATACAAACAAATTGCTGCGTACGCGACATGAAAGCCAAAAATTGATTGATGTTACTTTGCGTAGTCTTTGCGTAGTCTGCTTTTAGGCCAAGCTCGATGGAGAGCTGAAGGCAAAGAGTAGTAGAAAGTTGGCTCTAATGCGATTTTGAGTGCTCATTGTTGGCTATTATATGAGTCGGAGAAAAGCCAAGTTTTGGATGCGGCTTTTGACTGTTTTCTCTGTGCTATGGCCCAACGCCTTGAGAAATGCGCATTTAATTGAGTGTGCAGAGCGTAATGGGTAAGGCGGGCAGCAGCTGGGGCAACGGCAGGGGCTGGTGCTGGCATTTGCGGGGATAATTGAATAACTGTCAGCACTTTAATTAGAGCGTAAAAAATTGCAATTGCAATGACATAATTGCAATTGCGCAGCAGCAACAGCAGCTGCAAGCGGCAGCATTTGTTGGCAACCATTTATCTCGACCTTATTTAAGACAGGCCAAGAGAATTAGACAGACCCAAGAGCGGTAAGCGGCGCAAGACTTATATTTATGATATTTATTGAAATCCGCATCTGCATCTACATCTGCATCTACATCTGCTCGTTATGTGTATGTTAGCCACAATTTCTATCCAATTAAAACGCAGCGAATTCTCTAACCTTTTGTGCAATAATTTCACATTTACACACAGACAGAGAAAGAGAGAGAGAGAGAGAGAGACAGCAACTGACAGGCACAAACAAGAATTAAATCCAATTAAATTCGAAAAAAAACTTGCTAACAAACTTTTGCGTTTAAATTCAATTTACAGAAATTCAGCAACAACTGTTTGCAACATTTACAACTGCATTTGTTTTGTTCTATTTTGGAAATAGTTAATGACAGTTCCTTAATTGGGGAGCTATGCTTTAGTTAAATTTTTAATTTGTATCCAATTATGCCTTGCACTAATGCAATTCAAATTAAAATGCCACCGATGAGATTTGATTGAATACATTTATAAAAATGTTCATTTTTTTGCCTTTTATAACAGCATTTGTAGGGATTGCAGAAATTAGTAGAAATAATAGTTTCATGTAGTCATAGAATAGAAGTTAATATTAGAATTGAAAATAGCACCAAAATATGAATAATATTCTATAAATTATCCACACTCAGCACATATTACATTGCAATGCCAGATTTGTTTTGTTCACTGTACTTTAATAATACAATCCGTTAAATTTGGCAACAGCCTCACGATAGGTTAAATGAAGTCACCAAGCTGCCAGACTTGACGCCGTTGCGAATAACGAAAACACATGTTAAAGATAAAGATAAACATTTATGTGCATTTATATACGTAATATCCGCAGCAATCAGGCAAAGAGGCGTGTCATCCGCACGCCCTCGCATTTCCAGCCATAAAAACACTCTGTTCGAAAAATCGCATTTTCCATGTTGCGCCCGCAAAGTATGCAACATTTATTTTTAATGCCTGAATAAAAAACAGGCAGGCAAAAACGAAACATGTTTTTCTAACTTTTTTTTTTTTTTTTTTTTTTTTTTTTTGCGTTTTATGCATATTTGGCATATATAAATTTTTACGCGCTTAGAATATCAATTTGGTAGATGCGATTTGGCCATAAATGCGGCACGCAAAAACAACAAATGCATAAATTCATGGCATATTTGCCAAATATACTCCTCTCTCAATCTCTTCGGATATGGCTGTCTCTATTGCTCGCTACGTTTGTCAGCTTTTTTTATTCCTTTGACTGCACTGTTTGCTGTTGCATTTAAAAATTCATTTCGTTGTTTGTTGATTTTGTTTGTGTTTTTTTTTTTTTTTTTTTTTTTTTTTTTGTTGTTGCGTTTGTGACATGTTTTCCTGTGGTTTTCAAGCGTTTTTTAACGCGCAAGCTTTTTACGTTTAGTTTTGGTTGTTGCAAGTCGGACATGCTGCGGTTTTTGTTTGTTAAATTAAATTATGCGGTTATGTAGACACACACACACACACACACACAATTTAAACAAACTGTAAACTAATGAAATGCGTTTGTAAATGCAATTGCAGAATGCAATTACATTGTTTACAATTCTGACCACCATATGTCACAGCTATGCCCTTTTCTGTAACTAAACATATATTTTTTGTTTTAATAAAAGCGATTTGTTTCATTTTCCTTTAATTAAATTATATAAAAAACTAGCTTTTTATTTATGCACTTTGATAATTTGCATTTCGGCAAATTATGTTACTTTGTTTTTGTGGTCCCTGAGAATATTAAGACCAAAAGCCCCTTGCGACATTTTTACACACTCTTCCGTCATCTGTGTATTAGTCCCTCTCTCGCTCTCTCTGTGTCTTTCTGTGCTTTGTGCTAGGCGTTGGGGCAAAAGTTTTTTTGCATGGCACTTAAAAAATTTATAAAGTCCTTTGAGGAGACTGCAAACTTCTCTCCTCACCCTCTGCTCTGGCAATGAAGTGCAAATTGCAGCGCAAAGTGTTGGCCATGCTGCCTTGTTCGCTACCACGCCTACACAGTTTCGTTGCTCGACATTTGCTGCTTTGTTCAAGTGCAAAAAAAAAGGAAGAGGAGAATGAAAATCTGCGAGAAGCGAGTCACTTGCATTTACAGTTGCCAGGGACTAGCCCTCACCCACTCCCTCTCTCGTTTAGTCTCATTCTGCTTTTTACGTTTCTGGCTACCTACGCCCCGCCACTTGACTAAGTTTCTCTGGATTCTACCTACGTCGCGCACTTTTAATTGTTTCGATTTTGTCTTCCTTTTTTCTCCACTTTTGCCGTTTTTTTTTTTTTTTTTTTTGTTTTCGTGCAGTTTTGTAGTGCAATTTGTTTCCGACGCCACCATCATTTTTATTTACTGTCTAGCCGTGTCTCTTTCTATCTCGCATTCCTCTCTCTGCTGTTTCTCTCTGGTCTCAGTCCTTCAGTGCAATTTATGTAGTCATAAAAGTTACATTTGTTACACATATTAAATTGATACAATTACAGCTTAAAATAAATAAGCTACTTACGAATTTCTGAGTGTGCGCTTGTTAACTGAATGTGAATAAATTTGCATTCAATATTGTTGTATCTATAACAAGTATGAAGGCTCTAGCTCTAGTCGAGCTCGACTACGAGATACCCTGAATCCTGCAAAACACTTATACTCTTCTTCTTTACGCACATATAAGCGTGCGCTCTGCTAACCTCGCAGTTGCTCTCGTGGCTTGGGGTGTATTAGGCGTGGGGGTGGACGATCTTCATCAAATTTGCGGAACGTAATAATAGCATCCAAATGTGGCTATTTACTAATTAGCAAGTCTCTAGTATTTTAAATGTTTTTTTTTTCTATTTGCTGGCATCCAAAATCTGAAAATCTATCTAAATACTTCATATTGAAGCCTCTAACGTTAAAAATTAATTTTCAATTCCTTATCGATAATAACAATAAAACAAAATAAACGTATACTGTTGATCGCGCTGATCAAGAATATATATAATATATGGGATCTGCGAAGTCTCCTTTTGCCTGTCTTCAATGCCTTGTAATGTATGTAACATTTTCACAAAAATATTAAACCTTGAATTCCCATTTTCAATGGGTTCAGGGTATACATATATAAATATTCCTCATACGAAGCATACTCTTTTGGGCACAAAACACTTTAATAATCCTTTTATAAACTCTATTAAATCCAACAGAAACAAAAAATCCGAATGGTATATTGTTTTATAGAGATAAGACCCGTCTCGAGTATTTCTGTTTTATTTGTCTGCCTGCCAATCGTTTGAATGGTTTCTGATTGGCAGAATCTACTCAGATTATTTATTTGTAAATAATTGGAAATTTTGCTATTTGTGGAATTTTTGTCTGGTCATCATTTTTACTGCTGCGATATAAATACTACAACCACTCGGAATAAATATGAATATATGTATTTATATTTATATACATGTTGCATATCTCGATAATATGGCAGCTGACATGAGACACTGTGGACATAAGGTTGCAAGCGCAATTAATTGTGATGCAACATTTGTGGATATATGTATATATTTTATGATCTGGCACAGTTTACCCATAAGCAGTGTGCCTTATCTGCAGCAGCCAAAACATAACAAAATAACACAAAGTAAATATGAGTTACATGCACGACTTTAAAATTTAATAAAGAGCGCCCCTCGCCGTTTATTAAAAAAACAAAAAAAAAAGTCTACAAAAAATAATGCATGATATGAAAAAACTTTGTATGGGGCTGCGCGTACAGTGCACTATGGGGAAAATTCCAAATTATCGGGTATAAATTAATAACTTGAAAACTAAGCCAGATTTTTTGATCCGGTTTTTTAATTATTATTATGTATTCCCTCAGAAATATTTTTGGAAAAGGGGGCGTGTCCCCGCCCACCCAAAAAAAATTTTTTATTAATAATTTAAAAATTTTTTTTTTTTTTTTTTTTTAATTTTGGTTATCAATATTTCAAACTAATTATTTTTGTTCAAAAAGAAAGTAATATTCTTCAGTTTCGAGTTCTAGATCAGCCAGAAATATTTATCCTACAAAATCGTCTTCGGGCTCATTTATTTCCAATCGGCAATCATATTTTTGCAAATAATGCGGATTTTGCTTTTCAAATATAATTAATAAGTTTAATCTTATTTAGTTTCGCCTTAAGAAAATCAAGAATTACTTTGTTATGGTTAGATTTGCATTTTCCATTGAGCCAAAAAGCATTCAGCTCAGCGTTCAAAAACCTCGTAGTCACTTGCAAGAAATTAATTTGCGCCGGTTGTGCGGAAAAGTGCACATTGAGACAAAGTTCATTAAAATCATAATTAATGACTCTACGATATGCAATTGGAATTACACTTATCAGCCCTTCTACTTTTTTTGTATGCCTTCTCAAAGGTGAAATTCCTTTACACGAAATGACAATGGACAACACTTGCTAATTTTACAAAATATTAATAGAACAAGCGCAAATACAAAAAGTTGGGTTTTTCAACACATAGTACAAACTCTTATGATTGATATCCCTTTTAAATTTCATAAAAATTATGCATGGTCTTCGAGTAATGACAATTTGAAAATCGGCTACCAAAAATTGCAATTTGAAGGCACGTGCTCTTTGAAAACAAAAGCTGACTTTAACAGCTGTTAGGCTTAACAGTGGACTGTTAATTAACATTTTATGTATTGTTTCTAAAACTTTGGAGTTTTCTAAAGATGCTAGCATAAAAAAAAATTTAATTTGAATACTTTGAAAAAAAGACTAAATACCCGAAAAACGGCAAAATTCCCCATAGTGCAGTGTGAAGCTGTGAGGCTTTCATCATTTTGTTAGCGGAAATTTGCTGAAAAAGGTTAAGTTGTAATCTTTCGTCACCTTTTGCCCATGCAGAGAAAAAGCTAGATGGGTTTGAGGGTACAGATGGGGAAAGTCAAGCCAAAAGCTGTGCATAATTTAGCGCATGCAGATGCTAGACAGTAGAGCGTCTAAACCCTACGAGTGCCCCGTAATGTATGCTACACATAAACACAGCACGGACACACACACACATACACACACACACGCTTTATGGTAATAGCGCATTTTTGTGTGTGCCTGTGTTTGTGAGGGCACCGGAAGTCACTTTAACGATGCGCGAGTAAGTAATAACAACAGAAAAAGTATACGCAAATACATATGGGTATGTACATGCACACACACACACACACATGGCAAAAAGTAACAGGAAGAGCCAACAAAATGGCGCACATTTGTCTTGCCCTCATACACATCTTGGCGTGAGCGTGTGTGCTTGTGTGAGGATTGTTAATGCGCGCAATGAGACAAGCTAGACTCACAAATGCAAATATATAACAACAGGCACACACACGCACAAGTTCACACGCGAATACCTGCTCACCACGTTCACGATCTACCTGTACTGCTTTTGCGTCAAACGTGTCCAACCAAATCCATGCGGCGAAAGCAAAGTCGCTCGCCATAAGCAATGCTGAGATTGCCGCCCAACAACAATAGAAACAAAGAAGACAATTCATCTATGCATGTGTGTGAGTGAGTTAATATATGTGTATGCATTCGAAGATGTCTGTGAAATGCTCCTTAATAATAATAACATGTATTATATAGGAAAAAGCTAAGTTTTTTTTTTTAAGATAACGATAAAATTAATGATAAATTCTTCAGTTGAGTTGCGTTTTTACATAAACATAATACCAGCATAATGAAAATAATTTTCATTTACACTTCAAGCGCAAACACTAGTTGAAAAGGGTTGGTCTATCTAATCTCATATTTGATTTTGGATGTTGGACAAAGTTTGCATTGCTCTGGTACCAGACTTGATGTTAGTCTAGCTGCTAGCTGTTCCTCTTACTCCTGCTGGCCAGTCTATCAGTTTGTCTGTTTTCTCAGCGGAAGCAATGAAACGAATGGACAACGAAAACAGAGGAACAACAAAAATAAGAACAACACCTGGCAGAGGAAACGCAATTGGATCAGTTTGGCTCAACTGCTGTTTGCAGTCACATGGGACTGGACGTCATAGCTTTGAAGCTCAGAAATTGTTCCTGTTGCTGATGCACAGGCGATGTTTGTTCAGGCTTGTCGGTAAGGGTTTGAGCTTGGTCTTTGCAAACGCTCATCGTAAAGAACTGTATTACAAAATTCGCTGACTGTTTGGCATTTATGGCCCACAAGTGAAATTATGAGCCATGGTGCAGACAACAGGGGTGACGAAGATGAAAGAGAGGGCGGTAAACGAGAGGGTTGACGATGCTATACATGTGAGACGGGTAGACTAGGCAGCAATTGCCAGAGGTATATGTATGTGCAAGAGATGAGAAAATATGACAGGCAGACATGGAGAAAACTGTAACAAATGTAGCCCAGAGTAGCAGGAAGCTGGAAGAGTAGAGTAGAAGGGGCAAGAGAACGCGTGCAGGTGGATAAATTGCATACATAGACGCTGCCAGGGGAGTTGCTGCTGCAGCTGTAGCTATTCCAAGTTGCCTGCTGCAGATGAAGAGAAATGTGCAGCTTATGAAATGGAACAAGTGCAACACATGCGAAATGCGAATTGAGAAATGTGCAGCACGGCAGCAGGAGCAAATTTTCACTACCTTTTTAGTCCTGAGACAAACGTGCCGCAGCCGAGGCCTTGAGAAAAACGGCACACACATGCAGCCGTGCTACAGCAAATAATGCCCTGCCATATTAGTGCGGTCTTTCAGACAGTGTGGGACGGACGGAGTGGAGTGGCTCTCCTCTCCGCTCGAAGTCACGATAAAGCGGAAATTGCTGTTTTGCTTTGTATTTCAATATGTTTTTCTTTCCAAGAAACGAACGCAACGGAAATGAAATCAAAATGCAAAAATGGCGTATTTATCAGCGCTGCTTCCGCAAATATTTAATGTGACAGACGCAGAAACACACGGGCTATCAAAACAAAGAAAGCAGACGTAAGCTCAAAATGCATATTCATAAGGAAAATGATGCTCAACAATTTATTTATACTAAATATACAAATGCTAACGATTAAAGCCCAAATGCAAAGCATTCAACGACAGCAAGAATTTAATATAATAAAGTTCTCAAGTAGGATTTCCAAACAAGCTACTTAACACTCAACTGCTGCTGCTCCTTCTGCTGGTCAGATTATCTGAGCGAAAACCAACTAAGGACCAATCTAGGTAAGTTAGATACTCGCCTGTCGGCCATGTCCACCCCCAGAAAATGAATCGTTTTTGGCGGTTTTTCATGTGGCTACTCCAGCAAAACTAACGGCACAGGCGGACGGGAGGTCGTGAGTGTGTCTAGGCCTGGCGCTCGGTTCGGTTACAGAATTTGTTTGTGGTTTATTCCGCAGTTGGCAGGCAGCAAAAGGCATAGAAGAGAAAGCAAACAGAAACCTTTGTGCCGCTGTAAATGTTTGCGGTTATTTTTATTTTTTCTTTCTTTTTTGGTCTAGACATTGCCATTTCCGCTTAACGTGACTGCTGTCCAAGTTGCTTTTCGCTAAAAATTTGTGAACAGAACGCGAGGCGGGTGCCAACATCATCATCAACATTGTCATCAAGCAGACTCACACATTTGCATATTAGCGACGTCAAAAATAAAGTAAAGTAAAGAAAAGGAGAGAAATAAGGCTCGAAAAATAACAAAGGGAAGCCCCGGTTTTGGTCTCTTGTTAATGATTCCATTTTGCTGAATGTACATATATATAAAGTTATTTTTAATATTTTCACTGCCATCTCTTGTTCCATTAAATTGCCTTTTTGCACTTGCAAGCTTTGTGCTTTTAATTAATTTCAGTTTTCCTGGCTAATTTAGGATAATTTTCGCTCACATACTTTACACACATTTCCTTTTATCCACCAAATTGTGCTCTTGCTTATACAATTGCACTTTTAAGGATGCTATTGGATTGTTGACATTAAAATCCAATTTACGGAACGCAATTGCAATGAATATAGCAAGGCAAATACAAAATGTATGAACAGCAATATTGCGTGAACACTGTTTGTTAAGCAAATACCCTGTAAATAGAAATGAGGGGAATTTTGCGACTATCGACTGTTTATATTCAAATTTGTTAATTGATTTCAGATAAGGATCGTTGACTTTATCTGAAATACATCTTTCATTGATCTAAATCTTTAATAGAGAGCTTATCAGTAAATATAGTATTTCCAGCAAAGTCTAGGGTATTAATTAGCACTATGGAAATATGAATTTGAAATTCAATTTAATGCATTGACATGTGCCTTGTTTTTGCCGACAATTTTCGTTCTTTGCAAATGGAACGCAGTTAAAATCAAGTTTTCCATGCGCGCAGTCCTTTTATGGCTATGGGCTGTGGTGTACGCGTGGTTATATTATTGCCAATTTTGCAACGTTTACTGTTGGCAAATGCCTGTCAAGGAACGAGACATCCAAAGCATATAAGCAAAATAGAGAGATAGAGAGAAAACAGGCTGAGTGAAATCAAATTCGATTTGAAATTGAATTTTTATTGAATGTTAGCGGCAAGCGGGACCTAAAACCGAAAAGAATCCCAACTTGTCGACAGCAACTGAGCCTCGTTGTGCATTTGTTTTGCAATTACATTTCAGTATATCGCATATCTGCAATTCGCTTTGACACATTTTTCCCCCCTCCTCTATGCGGCGTAGAACACTCAGTAAATGCAAAAAGCTGCCGCCAGCCTGAATTAAAATCTACACAACAGCACATATTACATCGAATATATATAGATTCTCGTATATCAAGACTTTTTTTTTGCTACGCTTACTAGTTACATTTTTTATCGCACAGGAAATGTTATAGAAATTGTTCTTATCATCGCTGAGGCAACAACTAAAACAATTATGGAAAAATACAACTGTTGCCGAGGCATGTGCCCGACTTTTGCAGGCAGCTTGATGTTTTGTTATAATTAAAATTCTGACTCTAGTCGGGCTATGATATATGTATGATGCGTAGTTGATAGCAAAGTTGAACGGAAGTTAAATTTCAACTTAGCTGCATTGCACTTTATTCATTTTGAAAGTTGAGGCCTGGTTCGGGTTGAAGCATTCATCATTTCAACTTACCTGCAAAGAGAAAACGAAAAATAACCATTATATTACAAGTCAAAAAAATATTATTATACAATAATAGTTACATAGTTGCATAAGATTTCTTAAAAATTATTGTAGTACTGAAACAAATCAGATTACAATAAAGAGTTTTAAATTCCTCAGCGTCTATCAAAGCTTTTCATAGAAATTTCAAGATATAAGCTGCTACAACTAATGCAATTGCATTGAAAGCTTCTCAGAATCTCATCATGATACGAAACAAATTTCCTTTACGTAAACAAGTCAAAATTTAATACAGTTTTTAGAGAAATTTTGAAATGTAATTTATTTATCAAGTTTCTGACACATTTTGCGTTTTAGTCATATGCCTAAATATTATCCTATTACCTGGACCGTGCCCTCTATGACTGAGATTCAAGTGAAAGCTAACAAATGCCCAACGTTAAGATGCTCAGACCTACTCTGCTGCCTCTTGGCGCGCCGAGGCGTGGCTGAGCTTGTAATTGCGTTTGGGCGACAGTGCAGACAGGCGTCTAGATGGAAAATAATTAAAAGCAATGACAACTAGGTTTTACTTTCTCACAGTGTGTCCATAGGGGGAAGCACACACACACACAGGCACACACATAGGTATATAAAAAACAAATCCCCAAACACGTCGCTCACATTTCAATTTACGCATGAAAATGTCATTTCCGACAAGGCACGAACGAAGGCGGGTTGGAAATTTGCATGCAGGAATGCTAAGGGAAATACAAGCGAAATAATAATAATAATAGAAAAAAAAAGAAGAAGAAGAGAAAAGAGATGCTGCCTAGCCTGGCCTATGCCCAACAACTGCGTCAAGTACTCCCCACACTCTCTAGATCTCTCTGCTGGCTGTCTTTCTATTTGTCTCTTGCCACGTTACGCACGCCAAAAGTGTAATAAAATTAAGAATTCCAAAGCTGCCGTGACAAATTCTTCCTCTTCTTCTTTTCCCTATATATATTTTTCTCTTGGATTTTCTTCTTTTTCATGCGCAATGAATGGCGAATGGACAGACAGTGCTGTGAGGGCGGCGGGCGTGGCAGCCAGTAAATGAGTGAAGCATTACTGACAGCTCACGACAGCGACGAGGACGTTGAGTGCCAATTTTGTGCTAACGAAACTCTCATAGTTTCTAGATTGGGGGTGTGGCTGTATGCGTACGTAAGAACTGGAAGTATCCGAAGTATATTAAGCCATAAAATTAGTGCGGCCGCGTGCAGCATAAAGGGCGTGAGCAAGGGCGAGGGCGAGGGCGGGAGTAGGGGCGGCTCGAAGCGTACGTGAGCGGCATTAGCTAAACGAGCAGCTCGAGATGAAATTTGTTTATTTGCGATATATGTATAAATCGTATAATTAGGGAGCCAGCACAACACGACTGAGCATCAAAAGATTAAAGGGCCTTTGCCATAATGTCTGGACAATTAGAACGGGTGGGCCGGGCCCCCTCAATATGTCTTGAACCACGCTTTGATATGCGTATGAGCTTACTTATCCAAGAATCTTGTTGAGTTCCATCTGGGAAATCAGATATGCAGCTTAGTCAAAATGCTCCACAACTGAGCATGCTCATCCTCATACGAGTTCTTTTTGATTCGAAATGCTGCAAATTGGAAGACAAGCTCATTAGACGGTCATCTTGGGATTAAATCTGTTCTAAATGTGCGGCTTAACGTTTCCACTGTAATAATGCGTATTTCACAAAAGCTGCTTAACATGCCATATCCAAACAGAAGCGAGGCAGAAATCAGTCAGTCAGACAAATTAGTATGCACGAGACCAGAAAACAGACAGATGTTTTTTCTCTAAAGTTATGAGCTGATGATTGACTGCGGCTGACTGACTGACTGGGCTGACTGACTGACTGGGATGACTAACACGAGCTGACAAATAAATGAGTTTGTTATCATAATCACAAAATGATGAGCGCTGCTCTGCTTATGAATAATATTAAGAGTACAGTAAGGGCGAAGGAAGGAGCACGCGGACGAGCTGCTGGCTAGAGAGTAGAGAAAATAATGTTAATCAGGTCATCTGTGATTTTTGATTCGGAAATTATGCAATCTATGGCACGTAGATGAGCACGATGTTGTAAGGTCTTGATATTTGCAGCCCACACAACATTTGTCAATTTAAATGAGCCATAAGCACATTTCGCCAATTTTTATGATTAATTAAGTGTCTACATTAATTGCAGTCGAACATGAAGCAACAGCCCCCAGTCGAACAACATCTAAGCAACAAGCAACAAGCTGGCCGACGCTCCACCTCCACCGCGCCCTGCCATTGCCACTGCCACTGCCACTGCCCCAGCCTCTGCGCATCGGGGCTTCCTTAGTCACAATATTACCCCAGCAATTTGCTGCCCGGTTGAGCGCATTGGCCAGAACAAATTGCAAAGCAATCGCTGCAGTGTGCAAAGTAAAAAAAAAAAAAAAAAAGCTAGACTAGAAAAGGCTATTTGCAGATAAGTACGAATAGCTCTGCTACTGAAGTCACTTGTGTTGCTTTGCAAACAGCACTGTAAATACACTTAAAGAAAAACAATCTTTTAACGTTTACCTACGTTAGAGTGATATTTATTGAAGTCTAAATATTACTAATTTAATTGAATTTAAAAAAGAAAAAAAGTGGAAAACAGTCTAGCATTCAATTAAAAATTATTTTCATTCGTTTTTCTTTCAGTGTTCGTCTCATATGTGATACTTGTTTATCCACTGCAGTGCTTAAGTTGAGTTGATATTGGCAAATTTAAATGCAAAAACTCAGTGGACTGTTACTAACGTTACTCAGGTTATAACACACACAATGCACACACACAGACACACACACGGTAGACACTCATATCGGTTGCACAGTTTACCGAGCAGTAGAAACTTTATTTTTGGTTACGTTTTATCAGAGAGTTGTGGCCTTTGACTCTTAACCCTCTCTTAGTCTGGCTGGTCTGCAAATGCAGCTTATTTTGCTGGCCAAACAATTTGGAGCTTAGCCAAACGTTGTTAACTTCATTAAATTGAAGATGGCTTTAGGGCTTAATTAAGTGCAATATAATAAATCATGAAATTTATGCGGCTACGTTCAAAGCTTATTAATAGGCTCGGCGCGAGTGTTGCGACCCAATGAGGCATTTGCGCTATGGCTAAAACAGAAAAAGATATCGAAAAAGAAAAAGAAACAAACAGAATACATACAACTAAACTGAGCAGCACAATAAATAAACATGACAGATGATACACAAGACAGGCGGCAGTAGCCGAATAAAATACCCAAAAAAAAAACAATATTTTATAAACTCGCAATTTCATCATCATTATCAACATTATAAAATACCATTAGCAGGGCTAATTATTAGCAACACGCGTACCGAGCCGTAAATAAATAACAGAAGCTGTAAAAATCATTTCACAATTTTAGTTTTTTTCGTTTGCAAATAAATCTGGATCTTTTTGATAAAAAAAAAGATACAAATTGCTTCGTCTACTACAAACACTTATATCATATTCTGTTCAGTTTTTTTTTTTTTTTTTTTTTTTTTTGGCACTCAGACAGCTGCATCCACATATCAATGCGAAATTCCTTATAGCGTTATTAATATGAATGCAATTTGTAAAGGGTTTCAGCAGCAGCGTAGTCCAACCATAATAAATAATAATGTTGAGCATTGAGAATGCATTCTCATAGACAAAATGCATAACTGGCAGCTGCAGAGAACGACCGAAAATTAGCCAAGAAATGTGTTAGAGAGGTCGATATGGGTGGGAGGGGTATATCTGAATAAATAACAAGCGAAACACCTTCTCAAAGCTCTTATAAAATATGACAACTATGATGGAAGAACGACACAGAGAGAGTGGGTGCAGGAGGCAGAGTCCCAGGTCGCGTCATACCGCACGTTTGTCTATTATAATTAGCTACAAAATTTCACATGACTGCAATAAATGTTTCAATTATTTATAATCTCAACTATATGTGTATGTGTATGAGTCTGATTGCATATATGTATATGTTGCGGTTTGGTAATCCTCTCAGCACTCAGCGATTATCCCCTTCTCTTGCTATAACGCTGTGGTTATTGCGCATTAATTACATTCAGCTACAAATTACTAATTACAATATGAAAGTTGCATTAAGTGTTTTGCAAATAAAAACAACTTACATTTAAGTGCTATATAAATCATTTCAATCAATCTTTTAATCTAAGCAAAAGGAACATATTAATGCGGGTTCGCTGCGGCTGCTTCTTATAAGGTCACTTCTCAGAGTTTTTCGTTTACCGAACTAATTGAACTGCCTTTAAAAGTTTTAATGAGCAGTGATTTATTAAGTGCCTATCCCGGCCCTAAAATCATTCAATGAGAGCTCTTTAAGATTTTCAGAAAATAACAAAAAATAAATAAAATAAAACACTGAAAACCGAATCTCTTGAACTCCTCCTAGCTATATCGATCCATTAGCGCCAAAGCATAATAAATTGTGCATAATTTATCTTTCAACGGCATTTGTTTAACATAAATATAAATAAAACCGCTGTCGAAAACAGACTCGCGATTACCCTGTAAATAATTATAATCTAAAATTGCAATGTAAATCCAATGAGTAAAAAATTGTATATAAAGTTTGAGAGCTTCTAAACTATGGTAAATTAGCGCAAGAGCTAGAGAAGTAAAAGCTCCTTTTCACTCTGCTAAAGGGTATTGAAATACATTAAAAGCCAAATTGAAAGAGAATTTTAGAACAACATTAAACATGAATTCCCTATTCGGTTCTAATAATGCGCAGTGCGCAGGCAGATAGATAAATAGCTGGATAGACGAGAAGGGGATGAGGTATAGGAAGAGGGCAGGCCAGCGGGATGGAGGTAATGGTAATGAGCTGTACATTGATTTGATGTACCGCAACACAAAACAAAGCAAATATTTGTTTATTGTTAGTTTTTTTATGCCTCTGCGTACGCGCCTGTGTCTGTGCCTTTTGCTTCATCCACTACTTTGTTGATTTACGCACAAATTACGCAAAAATTAAATTGCAATTAACTAAAAATTTTATCAGTAAATATGCATATGAAAGTCATAAACAAATAAGCAACAATAATTGCCAGTTGGTAAACAAAGCACATAAAATTGTTGAAATACCTCTGACGGCGCTTAATTTATACAGTTTGCTCATTTGAACGAATTAGTTCAATTGAACTGATGTTAAACGGGATTAATAATGCAAAAGTGTTGCCCAAATCTGCATAAATGATGCTGCCAGTAATTACTAGTGTTTAAAAAATTAAAAGTTAAATGAAAAACAGAGCCCCTCAAAAACTATTGCAAAGAAAGAGCAAGTTTACCCAAAATATGAAATGAAATATATATATATATATATATATATATATATATATATATATTATATATATATTATATATATAATATTCTTCAGCTGTTTTTTGACAGTATCAAAAATACATTTTTGATTTACAATATAAATGAGAACACATTTCATTTACAGCATTGAGAAAATATTTTATACATATGTTAGCATACAACAAGTAAAACAGCAGGAAAAACAAGAAAAAGATACGAGCTG
The DNA here is from genome assembly GCA_030914335.1 of Drosophila borborema. NCBI lineage: Eukaryota > Metazoa > Arthropoda > Insecta > Diptera > Drosophilidae > Drosophila > Drosophila borborema. The sequence continues at coordinate 210,689 of JAUESP010000247.1, forward strand.
AAAAATGTGTGGGAAAAGTTCTCTGTTTATTTTTTCTTATTTTTTTGGCAGTTGTCGCACTTACAAGAAAGGGAACAAGAAAAAAAAAAACTAAGCGCAAACAGCTGAGGCGCAACGAAAATGCTAATTAATGTGATTATGCTGCCATTTAAATTGTTAAACAATTGTTTAGCGATTAGTCAGGCGTCAAAAAGCGCAGACACACGTTTATCTAGGGTCGGGCGCACAGAGGGTCGGGCCGTTGCCCCACATGATGATTAATTGTTGTAAGAGTGCAGCAAGTGCGGCGCCAATTTGATGCCAAAAGTTTTGCCATCAAGCGAGTAGCAAAAATTACACATACGCCGCGTGTGGAAGGCAGACTGGCAGGCACAGTCAAGCAGCAGCCGTCGCCGTCGCCGTCTCCATCGGCGATGCCGCCACCGCCAACGCCAACGCCACCGACACTGAAGTAACAAAGTTTAAAGCTTTTGACAAGCGTCGAGCTGCTGTTGAAAGCATGTGCCACAAGCTACGCTACGCACACCTACACACACGTTTCCACCTGGCGAACCCGTTAAACTGCCGCAGAATGTGCTTTTTCTATTCTTGTCTTTTTTTTTATGCCTTGCGCTGGTTTGCTGATAAGCGTAGACCGGTGCCACGCCCATTTCGCCCACACAGGAAGCCACCTAGTTGCCTGGCTAAACTGACAGCTATAGAGACATTAATGTGACGAGGGTTTATGGAGTTGGCGGGGACCTGTGCTGAGGGTTACGGCGAGGGTTTTGCTCTCAGCATGAAAAAGTTGCGGAAAATTACATCACGAGTTGAGCAGGGCAAAAAATCCATGGGCAATACAAAGCCAAAACTTAAATACTCTTCCAGTGAAATTATATCAGAAGCTCAGAATATTTATTTAAAGAAAATGTTTAGAACATGAGAAGCTTTTTGTTTTAGAATTACGTAAATACATTTTAAAAAAATATATATATATATATTTTCTTTTTATATTAATGATAAACATATATTAGCATTATTCTGTTAATTTTATGCTAATATATGTTTACCTCTAATATACAAAGAAAATTACTTATAGTATATAAGATGCAAACATATCCCATAAAAACATTTCAAAATTCCTCAGTCTGTGAAAAATTGAGAGTTATCTTCTCAAGCGTTACATAGCTCCGAATTAAATTAAATTACACTCCCGTAGGGTATAGAAACAAAATCAGTTCATGTCTGTGGCTGTCGAAAAAAAAAAAAAAACTGGAAAACTGAGGGAAAAAAAGGTGCTGAAATCTGTGCACTCACACACCCACACACACACACACACACTGGTGCACCCCTTCGCAAAACAAAACTCTAACCCCTACGGAGCTGTTTGCGCGTCGCGTATCGCATGATACGAGTTGAACGTGTGGCCAAAGGGGCAAAATGGAGAAAAAGAAATAGAAAAGAAAAGGAGCTACAACTGAGTTTCAAGTTTTACTCACTTTAAGTTATACATCATATGCTCAAGATTTATACAGCATTACGTACTAAGCACCTTTACTAATAGCAACTATGCTAAAAGATATTGCAATCGTAACTGGAAGAGAAATGTTTTTGATAAACTAGACCCGCATTATTAGCTTTGCAATTAGCTAGGGACACTCAACATACAGATTAAAAGATTACAACGAAACTTGGAAAGACAGTGGAGATACTCACTTAAGCTGATTTTTATCAGAGCTAACAGCAAATACTGAATGCACTTGAACGTTAGACAAGGGCAAATGTGGAAATTCATATGGATTTCGTTATTGAAAAATTATATTATGATGATATATCGTCTATATAGTTGACAATAATATAGAATTATTATACAATATTTATAAGATAATAAATAAAAGTACTTTCAATAACAAAATATCAATTATCAAATGAAAATTATCTTTATCTAAAAAAATATATATATATAATTTATAATTCTTCACATCAGAAATATAAAATTTGTCAAAGTTTTGCGCTTTTTGTTCTATATAAATACAAAATTGCTGTAGAGTCAATATTGACTGCACAATTAACGTGCGACATTGCCGCAAAGATAAAGATAAAGTCAAACTATGAAAAAAAAAAAAAAAAAAAAAAAAAAAAAAAAAAAAAAAAAAAAAAAACGCCGCACTCGCCGCACATGAAGTGCAGATAAGAATATTTGCTATTTGTACGAGGGAAACTTCTCCCACTTCGCACTTATTCACTTGAACACAGCAATGAAATTAACTTTTGGTGTTCGAGTCGAGATTTCCTTAACAACAATATTTGTTGACTTTTTCTATGACGCTGTTGGTTGGTTCAATTATTGATTTCGTTTTATGTAGTGTTCCATTTTGTTTCCAAATCTTTTTTGTAGAAAGGTAAATGGAAAATAGAACACCTTGATGTCAATGCAATGAATAGTCTATAATTGATTTGTAGCCGGAACAGCTCGAAGCAACAACTGAACTGACAATGGCAATCAATTTCTATTATTGTGAGGTTGGCTAATTGAAAGTTGTTGAGTCGAGTTCAGGCTGCACATTGTAGGGTGTGCTATCATAGATAGTCGACGTTTGATTTCGAAACAAGTGCTCCGATGTTGATCTGTCTCTCTCTCTGGATTCCCATTTCCTGTAGTTATCATACCCATATCAAATGTTTTTCCTTTTCTTTCTTTTTTTTCCATTCCAGTTTCATTTTTTGTAATGAAAAACTTTGCCCCGACGCTCCATCATAAATAATTCAATTTAAAAGCATACTTTTCGGTGGAAACAAGAATTACTAGAATAAGAAGGGGACTAAAAAAAAAAACACAGCATACAAAGGGAAAGAGAAAGAAAACAAACCACAAAATGCGAGATGGCAAACGTACCAAACGCTAAAGTTCACACAGTTGCGCTTCACTACACAAATATATTAAATTTCGATTTGGGCGTACCGAACTCTGACTCCAACTCCAACACCAACTCCAACTCCAACTCCGACTTCGAATCCGAGTTCAGCTCGAACCCAAATCCGATACTGAATCCATGGGCACGTGCGTTAACCTTTGACATATGAGCTGGCTGGCAACCATCAAACATATTTTATGTATTAAGGATATGCGCGAGAGAGAGCCAAAGGACCCTTTTGCACACTGCGAGGCAGGATACAAAACGCCCACGCTTACATGCATATACAAAAATATATATATATATATATATATATATATATATATATATATATATATAAATACATAAAAAATACGGCTGGGCCGCAAGGGATGTGCAAGAGACGAAGAGGAGCAAAAAGAAATCACGTTACACCACTGTTAAGCGACACCACACGAACAACACATTTAACAGACAACGACAGAGAGAGAGAGAGAGAGAACGAGATGGACTGTAAGCGACACACGTCTGCATTACTCTTCCTGTCTCTCTCTGTCCTACACTCAGATCCGCTCTCTGGGGAAATCAAAACAGATCAAAATGTCATCTTTAAGAGCTTAAATTTGTATAAAATTGCCGCTCATAAAACCCAAAAGCTGAGCTAAGCAGCAGATGCCGCACAAAGGTGTCCCACTGTCTGGCAACTCCCGCTCATCGCTCAGCTCTATCAACGGCCTGGCAAGGTGTCATAGCTTATAATAACAATATAAACACACATGGTTTAGTATTCTTTCTCTTCACCTCCGTCTGTGGATTGCATTGTAAATGCTGCTCTGTGGGCATCATCAAACTGAAAGAGTTGACATTTTGTTTCTTCTTACCCAACATCTATGACGTGAAAGTGCTCGAAATATGTTTTGAGCTTAAGACTGTCAATAAGCCATAATACTGTCAATGCATATTTTAGAGAGTGAAAGGCACAAGCACAGATTAGGCTAAATGGAGTCGCTTTGATAGGCTTGCTTGAATTGCAGCTAGTTAAAAAAATAAATTGATAAATTTAAAACAACAGTTATAGGTGCATTATTTAAAAAACAAAAAATATCAAGAATTGTATTCCATATCAATTTAATGGTCTATGAACACGTTAGTTCTGCATTCTATTGTGAGTTAACAATATTATTTCATATGCGATAAATGACCAAGTTTTTTTTCGCCTGTCTCTGCTCTCCGAATCAATTTCTAATCCATTTTGTCACTGCACTTTCGCAACATATAGCCGTAGAACAAGCACACAAAACACACAACAAACTTGATTTGGCTAATAGGTATCGTCTGCTCTTAAAAGAAGAAAAAAAAAACAAGCAGAAATAAAACTGTCTGCGCCATGTCCGCAGCAAAACACAAAGCAAACACAGTTTGAAAAATTTAAAAAAAAAAAAAAAAAAAAAAAAAAAAAAAAAAACTCAAATCGATATCGAATCAAATTTTAAGGAAAAAAATAACACATTTTTAAAAGCCATAAAAAACAGTTCAACGTCTCATTCAATTGAGCTTGACCATAAGAGATAGAGAAAAATAGAAAGAGCTTCAGACATTTAAAACTAGACTTTAAAACACACAATGTTGAATGAAAACATGCGAATGTGAATTGATGAATGATGAATTGAAAATTTTAGATACCTCCTTCTAATGCCCACCCACAGCCTGTAAATCCATCTAGCCTATGAACACAAACACAAAGATGCGAGCTGCATCTGGGCTCAAGTATAATAAGTCCAAAGCAAACGCTTTGATTTCCAACAAGCGACGGCTGTAAATTGAAGGTTTTTCATTTCAGTTCAGTTGGAGTCTGGGCCGGACGCACGATTGCCTGAGTGTGAGGGTGACAAAACCTAATAAAATTTAATTAAACTCAATCAAAATCCATTTAAGGCGCACAAAAAGCAAACGACGAGCCAGTCAACCAACAGACCCAGCTATTCATACATATATGCCCAAAGCAAGTGGGTGACATGTGAGTGCGAGCGAAAGACATTGAAAAAAAAGAGTGAGAGAGAGAGAGAGAGGCGGTGGGCTGGAGGGTATTATGACTGGGGCTCTTGTGGGTGCATTTGCAAGTGGACCGCTTTAATTGAATTTTCAATGCGATCTTTTAACATCATCAACTGCACAAAAACGGAAATGAAAATGATGTCATTTGTTTGGTTGAGAGAATTTTTCTTTTTTGGCTTGACATTTTCATAAGCAAAACGAGAAAAAACCAAACAAACAAACAGACACACGTCGAGAGAAACACAAGCCGAAATTAATTGAAATGCCGGCAAGCTGCACCTGCTGACGGACAAAAGCTGATTAGCTTGCAGCCGCCGAGCAGAATTCAATTAACAATTGCAACAATTTCAATAATCGAAACGATTGCTCAGTGCAATACATACATATGTAAACACTGTAAATACACTGAGCAAAACGGGGACTGACCAACAAAGCAAAATAAGAATAGAGAAGATCAAACAAATAAATAATTGATATATAACTGAAGAGGAGACTTAAGAGAATTACACTATTCAAATCTAAAGAGATTATTTGCCATAGCTTTTTTCCTATTTCAGTTACTGCTGTTTAAGCTATATTTTCTCAGAGTGTATTCTCCATGATATGTATTCATAAATGGATGATTTCCACTGTCATGTAGTACAATAAGCTGCCCTCTGTCTGTGGATCTGTTTGTTTGCTTAATTTAATTTACCGAACACACAATGTTGAGGGATGTTGATGACGATGTGAACCGAACAAGAGGTAGTAGACAAGGGCAGTGTAACGGGACCGGGGGTCTGGGACTACTGGGAGAGGTCAATTTACTTGTTACTCGCACAAATCAAAACGTTGTGAATGCAAATGTGGGTAAAGCGATTTTGGAACAAGAATATACATATGTATATATATAAATGTCTGTATATGCATATATTACACTAGAGAGAAGCATCCCTCACTCATCTGAATTATGGCAGAATTGAGGAAGAGGTTGTTATTCCTCTATTGGCTAGCAGTTGTAACTGATGCTCACTCTGTCTATTCTAGTTTTAAGTAGCTGTCAAATTAGCCTGCCTATTCCAGCTCTACAATATTTTGTACAAAAAAATAATAAACAAGAGTGCGAGTAAGACATATACAACCCAATATGCAGGCTAAAAGTGTATACACATCTATGCCATATATCTATATATCTGTATCCATATATAAGTTAGTCTCACGTCTAGTCATCTTCAACAATGTGTAAATTGCTTTCCATGCATATTTTCATTTTTCTATCTCTTCCTTCTCTCTCTCTCTCTCTCTGTCTTTCTCTACTTTTAGAAATTATATTTTATTTTTTTCTCGTTAAAAACTAAAGATTTGGCGCAGCTCGCTGGCGTAAGAAAAATCATTTTTCCAAATTATAAAAATACATTTTTACCTCAGCGTAGCAGCAGCTACGTTAGCAGCGCTGCCCGTGTGCAGGTGTGCGCCAATATATTTTTAGTCCGCGTCGCTGTCCGCGTCGCAGTCGACGTCACAGTCGGTATGCTGCGCACCACTCGCCTTTTATTTATTTATTTCTTTGCTATCGAAATTTCAGCTAGAGCAAAATATATTTTTCTGATTTTTTGTTTCTTGCTTTCGACTGTTTAGTGAGTAATTAACAAGCAAATCAAAGCAAGAAAAAAAGGCTAAAAACAGCCAGAAAATGTATTGCAACTATCAAAGCTGAGAAAAGTTGGCTGTGGACTATGTTGAGTTGCAAGTTTTTCTATAGACTTGCGTGCAGAACGAAATGCCATTTCACTTAACTAGACAACCATTATATGATTAAAGTCGAAGTGAAGCGCAATATGAAGTATCAAAAACCGATATTGGGCCAACCGCAAGAAACAACAATAAAAGTTAATAATTATTAAAAGTATTGTATACACATGATATTGCAGTACATTTTGCTGACTAAATTTAACCCAAGGCAATTTTATTTACCAGCATGATTGAACTGAATTTATTTATTGATATTTCTCAGTGAATTTTGTTTATTTTTATTTCTTTCTCTTTTCTTGAATTGTGACACTCTTGGAGAAACTGAATTTAACTGAAAAATTTGCATGGGAACAGATTGCATATGCATTATATATGTATATATGTATGCCAAAAATAAATAATGTATTCGAAATATCGAAAATAATAGGCCAAGCGCATAATATTCAAGAGTCTACCACGATTATTATTTTGTGGCATTTTAATAAACACGTTTTCTTTGTTTTAGCACAATAAACGAGTAAGTGTAATTCAATTAAGGTTAATGCACATATTAAGGTCAATTAACTTGGCTACCGCTTACTAAAAGCTTTACCAAACCCCAATGAAACAATGTGAAAAAGATGTCGGACTAAATTGGGTTATTAGCTGAACACACAAATTAACTGTCAAAGAACTATATTAAAAATCTTAAAACAATAAAAAAAAAATAAATTAATTAATAAATACTACATTAAACTGAAAGTCTAAATGAAATCTTTTTGAATACTGGTTTCATCATAAAATGTGTTTTTGATTTTCTTTTTGTGGCTAATGGAACTAGTTCTACTAACAATTGAGGTAAAAATACTTATGCCTTAGTTTCTGGGTGAGTTGTGGAAAACTTTTGGGTCGCGGTTCGTGAATGGAAACTTACCTGAAAAACAAAACAAGAGAGAAAAGAGAAAAACGCACATTAGATATTAAAAATTTACTTTTAAACAAGAAAAAATAGAGAAAAAAAAGAATGAAAGAATATTTCGTAAGTTCAAAAATGTAATAAAAACAAGAAATTTATGAAGAATTTAGTAAGATTTAAATAGAGTAAGGGGCACTGGGACGAAGGGAAATGGCAACATCAGTGGGTAGATAGACAAGTGGTGCAAGAATTTATGGCTATAAAAATGTTTATTGCTTGTGCTCTTACGCTGCAAGAGAGGGACGCGCAGCACACTAGAATTTGTGTCCCTCTCACTTGTCGTCTGCCTTTCTCTCACTCTCTCTCTCTCTCTTTACAGGTTTTTTTTTTTTTTTCTTTTTGATTTGGGCAATATTTGACAGGTAGTCCGAGGGGAGCCACTGAGCTGTCACTTTGAATAATGCGTCCCCTCACAAATTGGTATTGCGTGTGAACTGCACAATCCCTTCTCAGTCGCCCCTTTCCCGTTACTCTCGATGGATTTCCATTTTTTTTTTTTTTTACCATACATTTCTAATTAGCTGCCAGCTATAAGACTCCGAAATTTTCAACACTTTTCATGAAAATCAAGCCGTCATTTGATAAAAGTATCCATATAAAATGGGATCTTGTTTCTGGCAGCAAAAAAAGTGCGAACAAAAAAGCGGCTCACGCAACGCGGCTTAATCCTTCAAACGTTGATGACAAGTGCCTCAGCGCTCAGGACATGCCTATGCAGTATAGCCAACAGCAAAGAGATTTATAGATCAAAGGGGAGACAAAAGTAAAATATAAGACTGAGCCAAAATAATAAAACACAAAAAAATTAAAATTTTAAATATAAATTTCTTCAGATGAGACTAAAACTGAAGCCAAAAGCAGCAAAGCTGAATCAGTCAAAATGAAAATATAATTTTTTAAATATTATTCATTTTTCATATCAATTGTTAAAAAAAAAAAACTGATAAGAAACTTTTTATATATATTTTTGTATGATTGCAAGTGAATATCTTAACTGATATAGCTCTACTAGAGAAGAGTATTATGAAAGTAACAGCAGCAACAACTCTTAGGAGCAATGCACAACACATACATACATATATATTTTTTAATCAAAATTCTCTTAAATAATTAAAATGCAAATTGTGTGAGCTCAAAAAGTAAATTAAAAAAAATAAAAAACAAGAACAAACAAATGGCAGACACTGGCGACAGGCGATGACACGCAAGGACGACAAAGCAACAAAGGACAACAGCCACAAGCCGAATGATATGACAACACAAAACAACAAAAACAACAACAGCAACAACAACAGCAACAGCTTCACATAATAATAATCATGTTGCTGTTACTGCTGCTGTCGCTGCCGCTGCTGCTGCTGATAATGATATTTCCAGTTGAGGACAACGACTTTGACAGTTCTTTGTGGTTTTCGCTCAGCTCGATAAGAAGGCAGAACGAAAACAAACAGCGAACACAGCAACAGTTGCTTTAAAGTGTTAACTATTATGATACTGCTCATAATGAGGTTGATGGTGATGATGATGATGACTGTGTCATCTGCAACAAAGTGTAACAATTCAAAGGGGGAATGAGTAATCGAAATTCGAAATACGAAAGATTAAATAAAAATATATTTAAAAAAAACATTACAAAAATATTTTGTACATATGGTTTTATATATATATATATATATATATATATATATATATATATATATATATAATAAATATATCTAACAGTTACCAAAACTGAATAAGTAAATACCATGGATTAATATAGAAGAAAATACTACTGTTTCAGACATAAACAAGTTCAACCGCTGGCAGCTTTTTGAACTTCACTCATATTCCATGCAGCCCATCCGCTGTGCCTGCTAATGAAGTTTGTACCCAACACAGACGTGTTAAATTCATGGCACAAGCGTTGCATGCGGAAGAGGGGATGGATGATGTTGGCTCGCCAACCCCTTTCATCCCCACACTCTTCTCAAGAGTAAAGGTTTAACCCAAGTGCGAGCGGCACGTGCTCTTCAACGAGTCGTCTTCTCTCTGCTATACTCCTTGCCATCTCATTTCGTCCCTCCTTCTCCCCCTGTCCCTGCTTACCCAGTCGATAAGGTTTGTGAATGTTGTGTTCATTAAGCTGCTTATTATGTTTGCACTTAAAAATTCATATGTGACCATGGTAACAAATTGTGTGTGTTCTGCACATTTTTAGTTACTACCTTATTCACTACCTCTCTGTCTCTCTCTCTCTCTATCTTTCTTTCTTTCTCGCACTCTCTTACTTAATACGTGCATCCTCTGTAAAGTTGAAATTATTAGCATACTTAAGGACGCTCGCTGGGTTTCGGGGATTTGAAAATGTAATTAGGACAATGGGACACATGCCATATTTTTATAGTTATTCTCTGTTGTAAACAGGGTTTTAATGTTCTCGTTGTAGTTGTTGTTGTTGTTGCTTCTCTCCTGCCTCATACTGGTTTCACTTATTTTAAGCTCAAAATGCAATTAAGTATACGACATGTGATGCCCGCCTGCGTGCACATCATTTTATTATATTATAAGCCTCACTTTTTATATAAATATTAAATTAAGCCCATAAAATGAACATTCTCACATTTATCAGGTCACTGGGCTTAGGGCTACGAGAGGCTTGTGGCTTGTGCACTGAAATGTCTGCGGTTAGTTGTAAAAGATGTTGTCTAACACAAATCGCAAAGCTGTCGACCGCAAAACATTTCATTAGTCTTATCAGGGGGCTTAGCTAACTAAGAGCGATGCACGTGAAATGCCCCACGTTGATAAGTTGAAGGGAGAAACTCTTAAGTTTACTGAAACCTTAAATTGTGTTCAGTTCTTTAGATTTACGAATATTACTGTCATTGGGTTTGGTTTTTCTCAGCTATAAAAAAAATCTCTTGTTCTCAGTTTTCACTGCCGCTATGAGTAACAATCACAGCTTTATACTCTTCAAAAAAAAAAAAAACTTTGCTGTACATTATACTGTACATACTTTTGTCTCTAAGCTGTAACAGCAACAACTCGTTTTAATAATCTCATGTAGAACTTAATAGTAATTGATATACTCTCTTGCTCTTTCAATATTTTGCATATTCTTTTGCACTACAATTTTCCACTACATAGGCTGACTGAGCCAAACAAAATAGAAAAGCAAAAATTTGAAGTCGCAAAAATTATGAGCATAATAATATTAATGCTCATAACTGTGGAATGCCGGAATGAAACAAATGGCAACCATTTAGTGAGAGAGTGCCAAAGGAGAAGCAAGAGCAGCTGCTGAGGGTTGTCTGATATACAACGATATACAAACAAGAGAGAGAGAGGGAGAGAAAGGCTATATCAGAGAAAGTATAAAAGACTAGACATCACTAGGATGGCAAAGGGAAGTTTATTTAAGCGAAAATGCAATTTTATGCTTTTTAATTGAGCGAATATGCGTGTAACACTGCTGATATGAGGCTGATGACACTAGAATGGGTGAATGAAGGGGAATCGAGCGAGTTAAGAGTGTTTGTTTATGCAGGGCAATAGGAAGGCGTGGCGCTGCGGCTGGGCGTCAAGTTGATGAGTTTGCGATGCATTCAAGCGTCAACATGAATACAAAGTAAGCAGCCCAGGACTCGGAACTGGGGACAGAGCTGATGCCAAGCTGTTGATGGTGCAGCTGATGCTGCACATTAACTGGCCAACCATAAAGGACACTGGCAGAGGCGGTGCTAGACCGAGTTGGGTGCTAATGTATTTAAGCAACTAAAAGTAGCTGAGACAGCAGATGGGAGTATGGTGTGAGCAATGGCAGCGGGAGCTGGCGCACTTTGTTGCTCTGGACACTGGCTGATGAAAAGCAATAAAAATGCAACATTATTAATCATCATCAATCAATGTCATCCATCAAAAATGCGGCAAGTCGAGGCGACGCATCGTTTATGAAGCTCCCTTTGTTCCGCTTCAGTGCTGTTGCTACAGCTCCTGCTCCTCCAGCTCCTGCTGCTCTTATTCGTGTTCATTCTTCTTGCTCTGCTCTGTCCCATTATCATCAGGAACGGCTTTTTCTACATCTAGTTCCGCCCTTAGGCAAAGCTGCCAGACGGACTGGAGACAATGCGGAGTGAGTGGCAGGCGCGAGAGAGAGATAGTGAAAAGGGGCGTGGCAGTTGTGAAGGGCGTGTGACACTTTAATAGTTCTCAAGACACTGAACAAAAAACGTTTAAATTGAAATATATGAAAATGTGCCAGGTAAGGCCTTAAAATTCTGTCAACATTTTTTCTTCTTACTCGAATTACTCAGTTTAACAGTTATACCTTAATGTTCGAGTGACCATTAACAATAAATATTATCGTAAATATTATCGTTTATCGTATTTCAAACTAGTTTTTTTTTTTTTCAATCGATCTGTTTCGTAGCATGGACATTCGTTTTACTTCAAATTTTATTAGCACACATTAGGCAACCTATTAAGTTCGAATTTATCAACAACAAAATACTTAATAAAATGAATCTATTCACAAACACGAATTCTATGTTGTCGTGGTAATATATCAAACAAGACACCTTTGCATAATCAACATAAAAACTTAGCTTAATAATGCGACAAATCAGACAAATTTTTGCTGTGCTGAACTTGACCCTCGCCATAAACATTTCAGATCAACATAAGGCATTCGATTTTACCGAAGGTGCTTAAAATTATTTTGCGTCTTATATTCATTTGTATTATTTCACTAATCAAGTTCCAGTTTCAATTCCAACTCATGCATATGAATGGGGGAATGCGAATGGCATTACGCTTTAGTCTGCTCGCAAAAAGATCGATTCTGTTACGTGATATGCTGACACTATATATTTTACTCGAGTATTCCAATAAACTATTAAAAAGTCACTAAAGGTGGCGCTGCAATGCAAAAGTTTGTAACAAGTTTTGTAACCGAAACGAAAACAACAACAACAAAAGTAAGACGAACAGAAAATGCAGTAACTGTAAATTTGTTGCCAAGAAAAATAAAAACAAAAGAAGCATTGAAAGAAACAGGTAGAGAACAAGACACGACACGAATTGGGCAACTGAAAAGTGCTAAGAGCAGAATCCATAGAGCGGAGGGCAGCTAGGTGAAGTAGATAGCTGAATGAGAGACGAGTACTTCAAGCATTTTGTATGTCAATTGCTATTCAAGAATTCACGACACGAAAAAAGAAGCAGACCAAGAAGAAGCCCAGCTAAAAGATGGATAGATAGCAGACAGTAGTGGGTGCTGGTGAGAGAGAGATGGAGAGGGAGAGCAAGAGAGGGAGCAACTCCAAGTAGGGAACAAAATGCCACAAAGTTTTTATAATTTTTTTTATTTATTTATTTTGGAAGTCAAAAAGTTTTCAAAGCAGATGTCGGTGCTTGGAAAAGAGACGCTCGAGCAACTGTAACTCAGTTTGTTAATTAAATTCACGTTGGCATCAACAACAAAAACAACAAAAAAAAAAAAAAAAAAAAAAAAAAAAAAAAAAAAAAAAAAAATATGTATATATATAAATTTGTAAATAAAAGAAAATAAGGAACGGATAAATTGAAATATGCAAGTAACGCAAAAGGTGTCATGACGTAACAAAATCTTCCAAGAGCGTGTGCCAAGTTCGAAAAGGTGAGACAATTAAATGCAGATGAGCTATGATCTTACACTACTCCTCGACAGGGTTGTTGGGTTAACATTTCAAGTAGCTCATGCGGCAATTAACATAATTATTATGCGCCTCGCTCTGGCTTGCTTGTTCAACTTTACATTGTATTTTCTTATCCGGTTTGTTCTTTGAACATTTCTTTCGCTTGGACATTGACTTTCTTGGCCAAGTTCATTGACATTGCGTTCTTTTTTTTTTTTTTTTTCTTTCTTCTCTGTTTCTTTCGCTTGCTATTGTTGCATTTTGACTTTCATTTAGTTGCTGTTTTTTGCTTATATATTTATTGATTGCCTTCAAAATTTCTATATTTTGCGTAAGAAAACCTTTCTCTAAAGTGACAGGCAGCTAATATGATTGGCAATAGGCTCTTAAGGCGTGTGAACTATTGACACTAATATATAGTATTAGAAAAGTGAATGACTGCCCTCCTTATTCAGCGATTGTAAAAGGTTTTTAATTACACCGGAAATAATATAGCATTTTACTAATTTACCAAAGAAAACTTTTTGCATATAAGAACTATCGTTTCGTATTCAACTTTTCTTTTACTTTGGCTCAAGTAGTTTCTAATTTTTCCCACAACATTTCCACAATCAAATCTAGGCTAGTCCGCACACACGTACTTTCTTTCATATTCCAACACCCTTCTTTAAAAAAAAAAACTCTTTGTTCATTAGTTCGTATAGTTCTCATCATTCATTAGCCGCACGATTCTAAACACACAAATAAAAACCTGACTCACATTTTTCGCTTACCAAACACAAAGCTCACGAAGAAAGTAACAAAACGCAAACATTTGAGAGAGAGAAAAAAAATAAAACTCAAACAAAAGGGCAAAGAAGCCGCAACACAACAAAATAAATTACAAGAGAAACATAAACAAACGGTAACCCAGTTTAAATTAATGTCATGTCGATTGAATTTTATTTTAAACTATGTGAGACTCGAAATAATTTTCAATAATGAAAAATAGTTTCTTAAACTCAAGTAATATTTTTAAAAATTTATTTTCTTTCTAAGTTCTAGACAACACTTGTTCAACGATCTGTCAAAAAAAATAAAATAAAACTCGTTGATTGACTGCCGCGACAGATCCCGCGCTACTCACCTCGCATTGCTAAAAACTAAAAAGAAAATAAAACAAGTTGCCAAAGACGCCCACCAGCTGACCGCATTTGACAGACAGAGACATAGAGACAGACAGAAACAAGGAGAGAGAGAGAGCGCGAGCGGGCTTCATAATGGGTCACATCTCTACCTCTACCTGGTGAAAATTCCAAAAGCCAGCGCAAAATATTGTCTGCTAAATGAGCGACACTTATTTATGTAGCTTTTCATTTATCTTTTTCCACTTTTCTTGTTTTTCTTTTCATTTTTCCCGCCGCGCTGCTTTTCATGCTCGCCTGTTGACACTTGCTTGATAAATTTGTTTTTAGCTTCTAGATGAGGGAACTTGCGGGCCGACTGTTGAGATGGCCGATACTTGATCATATCTCACAAATGGATTTGTTGCCCATTCTTGGGGAAACGTGTGACTAATATTGAGATGAAAGAAAACAGCAACAAAACCCGTAATCTAATAATCTAAAGAATAACACAAGCTATTAAGAATACTTTTTAATCATGGACAAGCTACGATTTGATGACAAATTTATATAAAATATAAATAAAACCTCAGACTAACACGATAAGCAACAGAAGTTGAAAATATTAGAACGTACAATGGACAATTTCTCTAAATTAGACAGCAAGAGAATTCGAATAGTATTAAAATTTGTTAAATGATATACGTTCTTTTATTAATATAGATCATATAAAAAATTAGTAAAATTTCAAATTTTACAGAGAATTAAATCAATTTCTGTATTTCATTATTTTAATATACTGTTTTATTTTAGATTTAACTTATCCTTACTCTCTTTCTGTAAAACAGTTTCCCTCTATTCTATGACCATTCCAACTAATATTTATTGTTCATTTGTTCCACTGGTTCCATTAGCAACTCCTGATTGGGCCGATTCAATTAATGTTCAGTTGTGTGAGCCACCGTTTTGACTGACATTTTCAATTTGCACTAACTTCAATGCCAGGTCAAAATGTAGCAAAGCTATGCAAGCAGACAGGGTTGGAAAAGGGTTAACAAGAGAAAAACAATTTATATAAAACGCAGCGGCCACAAAAACAAAGAAGTGGGCAAAAAAAAAAAAAACCCAAGTGACGCCTTTCTTAAGGTATTAAGGTCAAACGCGTTAAACCAAAGAGCCAAAACAACAAACGACAATACAGGTAATATAAGCAGGCAGGCAGCAGCAGATTTGCAACAGCAACAGCAGCAGCATCATCAGCATCAGCATCAGCAGCAACCGCAAAAGGCACAAATCCATGAAAAAGAGGAGAAAAAAATATTTACAAAGCCTCAAACCATGCCGAGAACGTTGGCAAGTAACGGTAAAAGAAGAGAGTCCAAGAATTAGGTCAGGCACAGTGAAATGTGCAACGCAAATAATTGGCCAAGAACGACCGAGAGAGCCAGCTAGAGAGAGTAAGAGAGATAGATAGAGGAAATGAGAGAAGTTTGCTGAAATGAAATGAAAGTTAAGAACAAACAGCGTCAGCACAGCTCCAACTCTTTGGCTCGCTCGCTTTACCGTTATGTTGACCGCCACAGTTAACGGTGTTGCTGTAGAACGTTAACCCCGCCTACCCTCCTACCATCTCTTGCTTATCATGTGCCATCAGAACCGGTTAGAATTCTTTACAAGCCGCTTCTTCAGCATTTAGCATTCAGCATTGACACGCATTTCGCAACAACAACAATTGATATCTTTGATATATTCCTTCGGGTTCTGATGGAACTTCTATAGAGAAGAAACTGGGTTTCAATCGGCTCAGATCTGAGGCTTTCTAAATGAAGAATTCTTTACAAACAAACATGTCTCAAGTGCCCACATTATTCAATCAAATTAATTTATGCAATAATTTTATCAATTGAGATTTCAAACTAAACTCAGTCAGTGCAATGAGCTATCAATCTTACCGCCCGTTATTAGCTAACATTAGCGTTCGTTAATACAAATTAAATTTATTACTAAGCCGCATGATTTCTGCAATGCAAACAGCAAGAAGAAATACAAGAGTTAAAAAAACAGGAAATTGCTCAATCAAAAACTTTATAGACAAAAAAAAAAACCAAATTAAATCAAAAAGCAAAATCAAAATATAACAAAACCAAAAACCAAACTTGAATGCTTCCGTTTGATTGCTTAAAACAAGTGTTTTTCATATTTCGCTGCAGTTTGTTCAGTGAAGCTTATTCTTCTTCTTGTTAGCAGGTATTTCGCACTTTTGATTTTTGTTTTGATCACAACTTTAATTCAATCTTTTGATTAGCACACGAGCAGCTAATTTCGAAGAAATAAAATCGCTGCGCTATCTATTAAAATTAAAAATGAAATCTGCGAGTGGTGTAAGTAAAGTTGAAAGACACATTCAAAGACATCAAACAAACAAGAATTACCTAACGCATTTTGCAACACTTAAGTCATCAGCTTCAATTTAAGTTCAATTATCTATTCAAATATTTTCCAATTGCTCTTTTAATTGTAACTCAATTGATTTCTTCAATTCAATAACAATTTCAATTAACAATTGTATTTCTCTCTTCAATGAATTTAATTCAATTCAATTATGACAGCTTTCTATCGATATATTGAATAGTTTGCAAACACTTTCCAAATTATAATCCATAATACTGATAGACCACTTAAAGGCTTATACTTTTCAAGAGCTTTTCAATTCAATTGAATGCTATGAAAGTGGTTTCATTTCTGATTTCCTGAACTAATTTAATTATATGGTATCTAAATTTTATTTATGTTAAACTTTTAGTCATCAACTTTTACTCGTAACTCTTCCGATTTCTTCATATGAAACACATAACAATTTGCATTCATTTTAATTAATCTCAATCTTATGTAAAATCCTATTCAACTTCTAAAACATACCTCTTTGCAAATCTTCCAAATTCATGTTTGTCCATTTCTTCTAATTCTTCTATTTGTGCTATTTACTTTTAGTTTATGATCTTGACATTTTCCTTACTGGTAAAACTTGCTATGCAGGCAGACAGACAGACAGATAGATAAACAGATCGAAATAGAGATTCGGAACTTGAATAGGGGCTAGACACAATCTGACTAGACCAGTCTAGTTAATTAATTAGTTTTATCAGTTTTCTGGGTTGTTTTTTATGTTTTTTTTTTTTTCTTCTTTTTAGTTCTATGGGTTGAAACATAAAGCGAAACTGAAATGTATAAACGCATCACAAATTCGCTGCTCGAATCGTTTGACATTTTAATTAAATTATTCCATGCTGTCAGAATGTCGAATATTTGTATTTTATTTTGATAAGTTTCACACTGACACGCTTAATTTTTCTTTTTATTTTAAAATATTTTATATTTAATTTGGTATGTGAGAAGCAACAAAAGTTCTTAGATAAAAGCTGTCAGACCTGTTTCAAAAAGAACCACAATTGTGAATATGTGAATATGTATATAATTAAATTAGTAAATTGGTTTATTGCCCTAAAATAATTATTTATACAGTTTTTAAGAGTCGCTTGAAAGCATTTTGAGGCCAGTTATTATGCAAATTTATTTAAGGGTTAGATGAACCATTTATTACTTTATATTATCTAATTCAATCAGCATACATATGCAATTTTTTCTTAGTCATTGCCAAAACGTAATCGCTGTCTAGTCTAATAAATTCGTCAGTTTACTGGCTCTCTTAAAAATAAACCAAATCTAAAATAGCCAAAACAAATAGAAGACAAAAACTGATGACTAATTCAGATAAATTAAAATAGAACATATATTAAAGAATAAATACTACTACCTCATATATATATATAAGGCTGATTTGTTGATTTCGGCAATCAAGGCGAGTGACTAATTAATGCCCAATACAATTTATGATTAAACTCTGCTCTACTATCTCAAATTGGCTGCTTCACCTGTTTTTCAGCTACTTGCCCAATTTAGCTGTTAACTTGTTTTGTTTTTGTTCTTTTCTTTTTTAAGTGTTTTTAATGGACTGCCAGCTGAAATACAGTTTTATACAAGCAAAATGGTTTTCTAAGAGGGGCGAACCAATTTGACCTAATGACGCAAACGGATGATCGTGTAGAGATTTGTTTAGTGTTCGCAATAACCAATACGATTTTCATTATTATATAACATAGAATGTGGGGTTAGTAAATAAAACATGGAGCCATGTGCGAAAATTCATACACTCGGTTTACCAACAACAAAGACCTCCATTAACTGCGTGTGTTTAGATAAAATGTCTGTGGAGGCCTCTAAATAAGCCGATGTATGTAAACAAATATCTTTTGCTTTTATTTGCGATCTTCTTAAATAGTTTACGTACATTGTCACCTACCTGCAATAGAGAGAGAGAGATAGAGAGAGGGGGAGAAAAGAATTAGAAATATGATTTTATAAAATAGAAATATTGCTAATTGAATACATTAGTATTATAGTCTTATATGAATAGTCTTAAGAAAATGTTATTTGCTTTATAATAATATAATATAATAATTCTTATTGAATTCTATTAAGATTATGTTAAAAATATAAATATTCTATGAGACTTTACACGAATTTTACGAATTGATCAATTGGGACCAAGTTGTCTTTAGCTCGATTTTCTCTGTTGATAGATTTTACAGCCAACTACAATCTATCAACAGCTTTTTTATCGTCCTAACCAAGATGTAGGTTTAAAGCTGGTTTATGAAACGCTTTCGACAAGAAATCTTATTAAATTGGAAGCCATTGTTGACAGTTCCACGATGATAGACAGTCGCTGTGTGGCAAACAAAGGCTATCTCCCCATGGCTATGGCTATGGCTATGGCTTTTGCTTTGGCTTTGGCTTTCGGCGAGAGCCTGGCAAACTAGTTAAGCCACAGGGGACGACCGAAAAATCCGCATCAAAAGCGCTGTTCATAAATCACGAGGCCTCTTTTTCAAAAACAAAGGCCAACTGCGACACAGAAACCAAAACAGGGCATCCAGCGAATAGGGGCTTTTTAGGGGGTCATGAGGCGTTATATCATGCAGTGAGCGGGTCAACTGCTGGCTCATAAATATTGACGCGATTCGTGCGCCGAAAATTGTCACTCGCGGTTTTTTGACGTTGTTGGGTTATTAAAAAATTCATGGCTTGTAAAATGCAGAAAATCCAGGAATATCAAATATTTAAAATGTCTATAAAAGACAAGAAAGAGAGACAAAGCCAGCCAATTGGCAGCCAGGCGAGGCAAAGCGGCTTAAACGCAGACACACACACACTCACACACAACCGCACAGATTTCAGGCCCCTTTTGGCCTTTTGGCCACAAAGTGCGACTAGGGTGGTAGGATTTTGGGGGTTTTAAGGGTTTTTCTGGTCACCAGACTGTTCCGCTTTCATTGCCTGCATTTGACTGGCGGCCACTCGAAAAATATCATTTACATATATACAGGGGCATATTCTTGCCGCCTCTAGGCCCGTTCCTCGCCCAGCTTCAAACACACACGAGAAGACTTTTCATACGACTCCCGCAGCTCAATTCGGTTGCTCTCTCTCGCTCTCTTTCTCTCTCTCTCTCTCTTTCTCTCTCTATTTATTTATTTATTTTTTTTTTTTTGACATGTGTCGCATTTATGTTTTTTTATTCATTTATTTATGCTCTGGCTGCTGTCGCTGACGCTGACCATGCGATGCCCCAAGCGCTTGCCACGCCCACACCACTGCAATCTCTTGAACCCTTTGATTTCTGGCATTTCACTTTGGCTGAATTTAGTGCCATATAAAATTATATTTAATTTTCATGCTGCAGACATCGTCAGTCATTTACTTTAACTTACAACAATTTTTATATAAATTTTCATATATTTTGTTTGTGTAAAATATGTATTTCAGCATTTTTTTTATTTTTAACTTCAAAGTGCAGTTTTTCACATGTTTTAAAGGGATTTCGATTTGTAATTTGTGTTTATTTTGGCGCAGCCTCTGCGTAAATTTATTCTAACAGATCCCAACAACAAGCACATCTGTCAGTTTTTCTCTTACATTTTTTTCTGTTTTTCTTCTTTTTATTCTTTTTTTTTTTGTTTTGTTTATGTTTTAATTACGTTTATGCGGTTGATTTTTGTTGATGCAAAAGCAGCAGCACGCAGAAGCGAGCTGCAAGGGAATTTCTGGCTCTCCATAAGCTGCCAGTTGCGTGTATTAGTGTGGGTGGATGTATCTTAGCTAAGCACTTGGCCTTGAACAGCACCACAAGCAGTACAGCTAATAGAAATGCCAAACGTCATGGTTAAAAGAGGGCTGATTGGAATTCAATTTGGGCTTAGGGGATGCTTATTATAGATTATGAAACAATGGCAATCGAAAGCAAATCCAGCTGCATGCAAAACAATCAATACGAAAGCACAGAAGAGAACACTTTAGAATTAAGCTGTATGCTGTCCCTGATTGCTCCGGTTTGATATGATTGTAAGGATATGTAAGCGAATTAATTAAGGTTTTGTAATGCCCAGTTACAGCTAAAGCTCTTTGGTCTTATATAACAATAGAATATAAATATATGAATCCAATGGTTTTCAATTTAATTAATATTATTATCAATAAGCTTGTTCTAGACGTTACTGTACTGTAATTTAACTTTCATCAATTTGTCTGCATTTTGTATGCAGGTTCCTTAAGTACGCTCAGCTCGTTCTAGCAGTTCACTTTTTGTAATATTTTTCATTCTTTACCTTTGACCCGCATCATGCATATGTATTTCCTGACTCTCTACAAAAATATGAGCCTTTCGTCCGTTGGCATGATAAATGACTGGCATACATTCTATATGACCGAAACAGTCATTCATCTATTCGAAGCAACTATCTAACCCCAGAATCTATCTAACCATCTATCTATCTAACTTTAGCTTGGTTCGCTTTTTATTCTTTTTGTTTTGGTGGCCAACAATATGGCAAATATGGCAACAGAGTCTATTCAATACTCAGTCACTCTTTTATTTCTTTCTCTTTTTCTCAGTCTTTCTCGCTCTCGCTCTCCCCCTGCCACCATTGTCTCTGTCCAGTTGTGAGCTTCTATCTAATATGGCCATCGAAAGCTTTTGTTGCCATTGTTGTTGTTGTTGCTATTGCAACTTGTCAGTTTCGGCGCAAAGACCATCAATTTACTTAGCTTTATTATGTGCACACGCAGCGGGAAGTATTTCCCATGAATTTAGGGAGGTCTGCGGCAAGGGGGCTGGCTCTATTCTCTATTTGGCGATTTGGCCCTTTTGTTTACGCTTTGCACGCAATGCATAGAAACGACAGAGAAAAAAAAACAACCAGAGAGCGAATATATATTAGAAAATCGTTTCCCTATGCAAGTGTCGTAGTGGCATCCAGCTTGCATACATACTCTTTCTTTACCCTGCAAAAAACAATGGCTAGGCAGCAGCAGCGCCAACAAAATATATCTTGACACTTCATCGTTAGCCAAAAAGTAGCGCAACATAGCTAAACAAAAGACAAGCAAAGCACAGGACAAGGCGTGGCAGGCACATCGTGACACGAGGCGGTGCGAGGGTCTCCAGAGTGAGGCGAGTAGGGGCCAAAGGGAGGCAAGTGCTTGCATTTTCGCGCTTGGCGTTAAATTCCCCTGACAGCTATAAAATTGCATTTTAGAGTAGCGCAAAAAAAAAAAAAAAAAAAAGACCACAAAATAAAAGACAGCTCTGGAAAAAATAAAATACATACAGATACATTGTAACGTAGCTATGTATCTAATAAATAGTTATTGCCAATACAACAACAACGACGAATACCCACACAAAATTGATATTCCCCAATGTGTGGCACAGCAAAAGTGCGACATCATTATATAAATTGTGTGTGTGCGAAGGAAACATGGAACGTAGCATCATATGTTTTGTATCTAGCAGATACGTGTATGGAGAGAACGTTGAGTGTTGGCTTGAAGTGATTTCACACACAACTCTCCCCATTGGATTGTCTGTGTATGTGTGTGAACGCAAACATGACCACAGGAAATGTTTCACAGCTGTGCAACCAAATGCCAAAGCAAATGCGCAAAAGTATCTCAGCGCTCAACTATTTGTCAAAGTTTAAGGCAGTGCAGAGGGTGCTGCACTGGCGGAGGAGGGTGCGCTTAGGGTTGTCCAGGCATTTAAGCAAACAAACAGAAAATGGCACGTGACAAATGCCAGATAGTTGCACATGTATATGTGAGAGTGTATCTTAGGGCTATAGCAGAGACTGCGTTTTAGCTAGTTGTTACTTGAAGCTCAGGCAAAAGTAATTTCCTAAACTCCCGCTCTCTCTCACATTCCCTATCTCTCTCATTCTCTCCCTCTTATTCTCTCTCATTTTCTGTCTTCTTTTGTTGATGACATGCGGCGTCTGTCACACATGTTGACAGGCAACGCCCCGCAGTTTCGAGGCCCGCCTGTATGCCAGCTGATAGCAAGCGCGGCACGTGTTGCAGCCACGTGAATGACTCGAGGGCAATGCGGCAACAGGATGGCAACCCTCGCAAAACATTTTCCCTTTTTTTTTTTTTTCTTTTTTTTTTTTTTTCATTTTGCCCGGTTTTTTTTTCACTTATGTCGAGATTACACGCTTGTCAGGCGCAGCCAAAAGCCGCTCATTTGCCATGCATATCAAGTTGATGGGCAAAGGGGTTAATAGTTTGTAGCAGAACCAGGATGAGGAGGAAGAGAAAGAGATGGAGATGGAGAAGGATGTGTAGAGAGATAACGAAGCATTTCAGCTGTGATATAGCAATATCACTCTGTTGAAACTCCATACTAACTTTTTCGACTATAATTCCTAAACATTTCAAATGCTTAAACGTGTAAAAATGAATCTGACAGAGTTCATAATTTCATGTCTTAAGTAGCTTGTGACACTTGAGTGTCACAAAAGTAACTCACAGCTAGATAAGCTGACAAAGACACGCAGAGATATCACACAGAAAGAAAAGTGTGTCAGCCAGGTGAAATTGTCATAATTATTATATGAGCCGAGTTAACTGACTCGCAATGCCATGAAATTCAAATGCTCATTGCATTAGCCATGGCCAACTTTCACCCACAGTGTTGTTGTAGTTGTAGCTTTTGGTAATGCGTTTCGTCTCTACCTCATGCACATCTCTGACAATGCATCTATATTTGTATTTTATTTAATATGTACAGAGAATTAGCCAAGCCCATTCCCATTCGCATGCTTCGTTCCCATTCTTCATTATTATTATTATTAACATATCACTGGAGCTTTAACCCAGTTGCAATTCTGACCCATCTGTGTGTGTGTGCATGTGCCACAAAGGGCGGCAATAGCAATTAACATTTGCAATTGCAATTGCTCGTGCGAAACTGTTAAATTGCACAGCGCATTTCCGCCGCATACAAAACATTTCCATTTCCAGCCCAGAAAATCAAATGAAAAATTCAAATAAAACCAAGTAAAAATCGACTAAATTCTACTCTGTGAATAGTATTTTAAACTGCGTAAATAATTAGCAACACAGATAATCACTAGCTTTATTCAGCTTTCTTCAGTTTGTTTCTATGACTACAATCTCCACTTCTTGATTGTCTCTTCCGCACACCATTAAACGCTACAGGGTATTCTGCAGATCGAAATCCTCTGAAACGCTTTGCACTTTGCAAATTATTTAAGCAAATTATGCGCACAGCTACTTCATCATTCTTGTAATAAGAGAGCTAAGCACGAGTCCAACACTGGCAACCGCCCTAAGTCAAACCCCCAACTCACGGCTTGCCATCAACTTACAACCCCCTGCCTCCTGCCGGCACCTAGCCAACTAACAGCTGGTAGATTCTCATTCGCATTCATAATCCCAAAAGAGCCAAGGCGCAAAATGAGCAAAAAACTTTGCATATCAGTTTCCTGGCCTTTGTGACGGCGCCGTGGACGGCGCTGCCAAGGGCTGGGCGGTGGTGGCGCAGTTTGGCAATTTGTTGAAAATTTGTTTGGCATAAATTGTTATCCGAGCTGAGCAGTTGCACTTGAACACTTTTTGGGCACTAAACTGTAAACTCGGAATATAATTAATATTATAAAGCACAAAGTTTTAAAGTGGGCGTGGCTGGATGCCATTCAATTGTCGCTAAAGGCTGGTTCATTTATTAAGAAATTTATATATTTTTGATGGAATTGATATTAAAATCAAAAATTCAAATTTTATGTCAATTTATTTCGCTTAGTTCCTCGCTTTAATAGAGACTCAACAGACATATTATCAGCTAAAAACGTCAACAGTAACAGTTACATTAGAATTTACTTAAGCTTACGAGCTTCAGAGTTCTAGACATGCACTTACTTGTAAGATTTTGTTTGCAGACGTACATACGTTAAGCGTCAGTCTCTATCTAGATATATAATACTAGGCTCTTGTAGCTGTCAATTATGGGTACTACTAACCACTCAGAGACTGAACCATTATGTGGCATTTGCATACGCTGTCAATTGGCAAGAAAAGCAACAACTAGTTGCAATTAACTTGAGCAACGCAATATACAGACAACATATGCGCATCTGCCAGATATATTTGTATATATATATCTATATATGTGCAAGCCACAATCGAATCACACAAATGCTAAACTCACTTTAGGTGGCTGTCGTTATCAGTTTAGTTGGCCTTTTGCTAAAGTGCACCACCCAGCGCAGTGGCAGCACCACAATGCAACAACACACATCGACATCATTCAAATGGCTAACAAATTGCGCTGTCGAATGCAATATTTTTGCTTTTAGCCATAATACCTTTTACATATGCTACGACAGCAGCCGCCAGAGCAAAGTATTTTAAGCAGCCTCCTGCATCAGTTACTCCTCTCATTCTCCCTATCTATCTATCTCTTCTCCCTCTCTCTCTCTCTCTCTCTTTCCAGCATCTTTCTGCCTCGACTGGCAAGGTAAGTAAGTTGCATGTATTGCATGCAGGCAGCTCTTGGGCCAGCTTGTTAGCATGAAATGTGTCTGCCTCAGCTTTAGTCTAGGTCTGGGTCGGAACCTGCCCTCTACTCTGCTCTGTTTTCTTGGCTCACCAAAGATGCCAGAGTGATAAATCCTTGCGGCTTTTTGTTTCCACAGCGACGTCGTCCCACTTGTGTGGGTGTGACATGCTCTATAGCCACGCCTCTGGCCGCCTCTGTCTGAGCATTGCATTACAAGCATAATAATTCTTACTGACAGTTCCCGACGAGCTGTTACTTGTGTCGCTCCCTTCATCCCTCTCTCGCTCCTTCCCACCTTCTCTTTCTATCTGTCTTTCTCGATACGGGCTCTTCTTTTAAGGCGTTCATCTAACAGAACTCACAACATTTATATATACTCTAATCATTGGGTATTTCTGTTTGCTAATAAACTATGTATTCTATATGTTTTATTGTCGATGTTTACAGGAAAGCCTTGAGGCTAGTAGAACTTTAGCTTGAATCAACCTAATTCTATCACAAATATGTTCAACAACAAAATATGTTTAAAATGTGGAATCTAACAAAATTTTGACCGTTTGTTACAGCTTCATTAATAAATCACATCCCTAACTATATTCCCTTTAAAAAGTAGCATATTAGCAAAAGCATTTGAAAGCTGTCAACTTTTTATCTTACCATCTAATTTTATTTGTTTCATTCTTTTTCGCATTTCTTTCCACTTAGCTCCCAATTAAAGCAAAAGTTTCATTTCATTTTTATTTCGTATCCCTTTTTTATTTGTACTTGGGTCTAACCCAGTGAAATTTACGCCTCGTTAATTTCAATTTAAGAGTAGACAGTTTGAAAAAAAGAAAAAGATGTTATATATATATATATATATATATATATAATATATATATAATATATATATATATATATATATATAATATATATATATATATAATTTTTTTTTTTCAAATACTGCGGCTTTTTTAACACGCAGATCGCGGCATATTCAACCAACTCTAAAGCGCAAATTAACAGCTCCATTTCGAACGACCCTTAACTACCATCCCACCCACTTGTGACATACATTTATATATATATATATATGTATATACACACACGCACACACACACGTACATTGGCTTTGGTATATACATATATATATGTATTTCATCGTTGGCCAGGAAACAGCTTTGCGGCAGCCGGAAATGTTTCCACTTCCACTTTATTGCGGCTCATTCTTATTCCTTTTTTGTATTTGAGGCTCTATCCATCTCTCTCTCTCTCTCTCTATATCTCTTTCTCTCTGTCTCTTTATATCTCTTTCTCTCTCTCTCTGTATATCGTTTTTGGATACAGAACTTGCAGCAATCCACACCGCAATGCACAAAGTGCATTACATATTTCACTAATTAAAATAATGGAAAATACAATATTTGTAATTATTTACATTTTTTTTCTGTTCTTTTTTATATTTTCTGTCATTTTTGGGTTATCTGGGGGATTGTGACATGACCCAATGTTTTGCTGAGTAATTTCGGCAAATATCTAAAGGGAGGCCAAAGAGTCAGCAGTTGAGAGTCGTCTCATCATTTAGCATAATGAGGTCGAGTGGTGATTAAATTTGGACCTGGTATAAAAAAAAAATAAATTCCGCTGTTGTCAAGGTACATAACTATAGATAGCTCTGGTCATTGTTATAAGAAAATTTTATTCAGTTGTATTTTTTTTATATTACTTTTTTTTCTAAGTTCATAAATTGTCAACAAACTAAAAGTTTTTATAATTCATTGAAATGATTTCGGCTTTATTTAAGATTTGTTTCTTCCATATTTCATATTTAATCTTCTCGCTATTTCATTTAAATCTTAACAATTCTTATTTATTCATGTACTCGTTTTACCTTCTTATTAAGATCTACATTTTATTATATTTATTTATGCATAACCCATATATATTTCACGCTTAATTGCACTGTTGACCTCGCCAATCTGTACAAATAATCTTATTTTAAGTGCAATCAACTTTATATAAAACCTAATTAAATACTTGACCCCGTAAGTAAGAAAAACAGCTAAGAAATGGTATCCAAAACCTGTTATAAATTTGTCAAAAATTATAAGTCAGCGAAAAAGAGAGAGAGATTGAGAGATCCATAGAGCGAGAGAGTTGGGAAGAGGGAGAGTGAAGAATGAGAGGAAAAACAAGTTTAAAATGTATTTCAAGTGTTGACAATTGGCTTAGTGACTCCTCTTCGCCGCTGGCCACAGGCACTTGGAAAAGTATGCGGACAGCTTGTAATCTTCACACATGAAGACACACAAAAATATTTAATGCAGACGTAAGGTTGGAGAGGTCATTGTACGAGAGAGATAGAAAGATATTGAAATATATTCAAATGATATGAGCCACACAGAACTTTAAGTCAACAGCTGTTGCTGCCACCGCCACCGCCCACGACGCCGCTTACGACATCGCCTGTGGCCTGGCTTGATTCAGTTGTCTTGGCCACATGTTTTCTTTAAGCCCATGTCGTCACACATTGCCCTGGGTCATTGACATGCGAGAAACAAAAACGACAGTTGAGATGACAACAAAAATAAAAAATAAAATAAAAAATTAAGTCGAAAAAAAGTAATTTAACAAATAAAATAAATGGAATGCAGTATCGGAAACTGAAACGAAATTATGGCAAGCATTATTTTACTCATATTCTTTATCTAATGATTTGTATATACATTTTCAATCTGTTTGATGATATTTGCGCCAAGTCAGAGAAATTCTTGTTACACTTTGATGAAAAAAAAAATACACTTAATGATTTTTCGACATCAGCATATCTGTACATATTTGTATGAATCATGAATCATAATGTCGTTGCAAATGTGTAAATTTATATTATTTATATTAATATAATAAGAAAAATTCAGATGATATTATTGTTGTTATTAATAAATAATTAACTTGATTTAATTATGCAATATATAAAGAGACATTATTATTAATAATTAATCATTCTCATTTCATCTCTAGAATAGATATTCTTGTGAGTAAACATTGATTATATTATACTTTTTTTTTTTTTTTCCAATTTAATATCCAGAAAAAATGGATACTAAAAAAAAAATTGAATTTAAAAAAAAAAATATTTCTACATTTTTATTTTTTATTTAAATGAACCGAACGAATAATATAGAACAGAGTGTACGAGATATATGGGGAAAAAATATATATAATAAATATGCCCAGCATCAACGTAATTTTCTGCACATTTGAGCAGAAAATTATCGATTTTATATGCAGCAGCCCACCGAATGCAACACAGCAGCTGGCAAATAGAGCGCCACAGGCCACACAGGGGGCAACAGGGATGAGACAGACATAGAAACAGGGTCTGCGCGGGGCCAGCGACATCAGCCAGGGGCAGTCAGACAGTTTTTGGATTGGAACTGAAATTCAAGTGAAATGATGCCCAGTATTTGATGAAAGCGGCAAAAAATAGTCTACAGCTAAATGGGTTTTCAAATGTTTACGCCAAACGAAAAATTTAGAGGAGATTCCCAGAGATTGGGAGACAGAGGGAGATATATTTGGACAGAGGCATAGCAAAGGCTCAAAGGGGAATGCAAGGTGTTGGAGGTGGCTGCTACTTTGCTTACTTTTCATTCAAATATTTTGATGTGTGTACTTAACGCTGCGAGACTTGTGCGGGCGATAGGGTTATAAATGGGAGGTGTGGGAGAATGGAGATGTGCATGAGTGTTGAATTGATATTTGCTAGGGTTTTCACTGTTCTCCGTCTCTCTCTCTCTCTCTCTCTGTTTCACTTCGTGTGCCTCCTTCTCTGTCTAACAGCTGTCTCTCAGCGGTTCAATAAACTTGCGCGTGAATTTTCTATTTTGCTAGATTTTTTTCCCACTACTTCTTCTTTTTTTTATCACCAATTCGTTTAATGTTCAACATGTTTTACAATATGCCAGAGACAACAACAACAAAAAGGACTGGGCCCAAATGTGCGATCGACATGGGGCATGCGGCTATAAGGGGGGAGACGTGCTACACAGGGGCGTGGCGCTGCGTTTTATGTGTCAAACATTCTATAAAGTGAAGTGGGCTCTAAGAGCAGGAGGCAAATGAGGTGCGACAGTGGGGGGCGGGGCTGAGCGGGATGGGGAGGCATGCCAGCGCAACGAGGCGCATAAAACAGCCGGTCTGTTTCCCAGCGGAATTTTTGCGTTTTTGTTTTGAAGTGCTCAGCCAGTAAATACGTGAGAGCGAGCGGCGGGCGGACAGCGAGGGATTGTGTGTTTTAGGTGAGTAGCTGATAGATTGTTAAAATGCAAACGCAGCCAGCACATAGATTATAGTACTCTGGGGCTTGGCCCGAGTTTACAGCGAATTTATCTAGAATTATGGTGTCAACTGTGAATTTAAAGATGAGCTGATAAGTTCGTTGATTTAACATTGGGATTAATATTTATTTAATATATACTAATATATACTATATCTACTAAACAATTGTCTATTTCTTTATCATTTGCTATACAAATATTTTTTATATATAGTTCGAGCACTTTAGAATTTTACTGAAGAAACTTTCAACAGAAACTACAGACAGCTCGTTTTGAAACTATTTTTGTTAACTATGCATCACTTACTTCCAAATCAATGCTTGTTTTTTTTTTTTTTTTTTTTTTTTTTTTTTTTTTTTTTT
>JAUESP010000248.1:0-150509 GCA_030914335.1 Drosophila borborema
CCTGTTCTTGTTATGCTGCTCTAGAGACTTTTCTTGTGCTGATGTGAGATTGTTTCTTATCTGCACCGCAGCGTTTACAGGTATATTGTGAATGATTTCTATCGGTTTCTTTTTTGTCACCGAATGAATCGACCTATTGTATTTGGTTGTTGTTCAATGGTATCTTCAATGTGATTTCCATTCTTTAAGCAGCGACTTATGTCTCCTAAAGTACCGGAAAACGCTCGACTTGCCCATTAGATGTACTGTGTAAGGGTGGTGCGTTTGCAATCGCAATGTCAAAGTTGTTTGCTAACATTGTCCGGATGGTCTCTGAGTTTAGCGATCTCTCGTTATCGCAATAGATAGTCTTTGTCTTTGGGAAAAAATTGAGAATCTGTAAGAGTGGAGCTTTTACATCCACAATTGCGCGTGATCGTATCGGTTGAACGACAGCGAATTTAGAGAATTTGTCGATGCAGGTTAAAAAGTATTTCCCGTCTGTGGAGTAAATATCTACATGTAGTATTTCTCCGGCATATGAAGGTATGGGAGTTTTCCCTAATTCTTGCCTGATCGGATGTCGGTCATGTTTGTTCATAGCGCATATTCGACAATTTGCTGCTATTTCGGTTGTTAACGACCCATTTTTGGGAAAAAATAGTCCCTAAGTATTTGTTGGGCATTTTCCTGAGCTGCGCGATGAGCGCGATTGTGCTCCGCTATAGCTATTCCCCTTTGTTCTGTAACGTCTGATATGTCTATCACGAGGCTTTTACAGTGTCGAAAAGTTGTTGAGGGAAATTCCTTCACTAGGTTATGTTGAATGAAGGCTAGAATAGGAAGATCACAATGAATTGCATTGGTCACTTCGGAGTTTACCACTTCTGTAGAGTCTGAGTAAGTGTGTTTGCGATCGGAAAATTGTATGACATGTCGGGTCTTTGTTTTGAACAAAATATATGTCTTTTGTTGTGGGACAGTGCTTTCTTCCAGTATAATCTGATTACGGAAGCAGTTTACAGGTTTATCTGTTGTCTCGATTGTGTAAGTCAGAGACTCTTCGCTGTGGATTGTAGCGGCATCGGATTCCGCCGAATCCTCCAGAGCGTTAATATTCTGGCGAGACAGAGCGTCTGCCACAAGGTTCTCTTTGCCTGGCTTATATATGAGATAAAGCCTTCCAGCGCTTTATCTTGGCATTCGGATTTTTGTCCGAAACCGCGAATGTTAGCGGCTGGTGGTCTGTGTAGATGTTAAGGGTTTTTAAACACCGTAACAAGTAATTTCTGAGATTTTTCAGTGCCCACACAATGGCTAAGAGTTCTCTCTCATTTGTGGCAAAGTTAATCTCGTTGTCTCGCAATGTGCGCGAGATCATGGTTATAGGGCGTCCGCCCTGAGATAGCACAGCACCAAGCCCTTGGCCTGAGGCGTCTGTTGTCAAGTCAAATGGTTTTTTAAAATCGGATATGCTAACAGCACATCTTCGGAAGCTAACAGCTCTTTTAATTTGTTAAAGGCTTCTAATTGTGTTTGACTTAATTCGATGTTTACCCTCCTCGACTGATTAGCGCTTATCTTGCCATTTTCGCCTTTCAAGACTTCCGTTAGGGGTCTTGCAATGTTGGCAAAGCCTGCTATGAAGCATCTGTAATAGCTCGCTAATCCTAAGAAGGATCGAAGATTGAATAAAGTTTTTGGCGGTTGAAAGTCTTTTATGCCCGTACTTTGTCGGCCGACGTTTGTATTCCGCCTCTGCATACTGTGAATCCTAAGTATTCCACGCTCTTTTTGAAGAACTGGATTTTTCTTGAGAAACTCTCATGCCAGCATCCCTAAGGTTTTTCAAGACCCATTCAATGTGTTTGACATGGTCTTCCTTATTGGGTGAGAAAATTATTACGTCATCCACATAGACGTAGCACGTTTTCCCAATTTGCTCCCTGAGGACATCGTCTATTGCCCTCTGGAATATACTAGGGGCGTTCTTTAGCCCGAATGGAAGTCGACAAAATTCGTATTTCCATTGTTTACAGAGAATGCTGTCTTTTCTCTGTCCCTCTCTGCCAATTCTATCTGGGAAAGCCCGATTTTAGGTCTAGTGCTGGTAAAATATTGAGCATCGCCCATATTCGATAATAGTTAGAGATAGTTGGGATAGGGTATTATCGTCGGTTGTTTTTTGATTTAGTTTCCTAAAATCAATCACCAGACGTTTTTTTTATGACCTGTTTCGTCGTCGACACCTTTTTGTCGACTACCCATATTGGAATGTTTGTAGGGTGACTTGGATGGTCTAATTATGCCATTCGCCAGAAGTTGTTTAACCTCTGCGTTGACGAATTCAGACACACCCATTGGGTATGGGTATAATTTAGAATACACCGGTTCGCCATCCGTTTGGATAGTGGCAACTGTGTTAAATGTTGTAAGGTAAGGATTCGTTAACGTCTGCGAAGGCGTTTTAATCATCCTATCAATCATACGATTGAAAGTAGGTCTGATCGCGGCAGGCACATCCGCATCATGGATTTCAAAATGATTCACTTCTTGACAGTTAGTGAATTTGATCTCTTCTATACCTTGATCATATTCTATTTTATATTTGTTAGGTCGATTTGGGGCGTTGACTTGTTTTAACAGATCAAGGCCAATGATGCCATCGAAATCTTTTAGTGATTCGAGCATGAAGAAAAAGGAATTTGACTTTGAAAAGGTGAATAAGACACTTATGTTGGATTTTTGTGTGTCCATGGAGTGACCTAACCTGGAATGGGTTGTTGACTGGCATCCAATGTGCCAGTTCAGGAAGGGGGTTTAATATAGTTTTTAGACGCTCCAGTATCAATTAAGAGCTTAATGGTGCGCCCTGCTATCGTACGTTCTATGTACGGGAGCAGGGAGTTTCCCCTAAAAAATTGCAGTTTTCTGTTTCTGACAAACTCATCCTCAACTGCCTCTGTCTCATGTTGAGAATGGGACCCGTAGTCGTCAGTATTGTCTTGTTGGGGCAAATGATTTACGTTTTGTTGCGTTCTCATGGATTGGTCCCCCATAATTTCGAGAGATTTTATAGCTTTGAACGGGTTGCTTAAAACGCGAGGAAGAATCGACTTCCATTGGTTCAGGTCCGCGGTTCTGTGCTTTTTGGGAATTGAAGCGCTGTTTAGAGCTGCTTGGTTTCTGTTGGTTTGAGTTTGAGTGTGTCTGAAAATGAGGGTTCTTCTTTTGATAAGAACCATCATTCTCTGCTGACCACTTTGACGCCAGTTCTGGGTCTTTTGGCCATTTGACTTTTGAGGCTTCTCTTCCGAGTATTTTGCAAAACTAGCTGCAAAAATTCCTCTCTCATTACTCGATTCAGCTTCTTGAGCTAAAGCTAGAGCCGAAGGAAGGTCTTTGGGTTGCGCCGGAAAACGGCCCCACCTCACTGATTTTCTGAGTCCCGAAATGAGGTTGTGCAGAGCGTCATTTCTGAATTTGCTATTCAGGACAGCCGCTGCAGCAGGGTCATGTGTCATTATAGTTTTATTGGTTAGTAATGTTAACTTTTTCTCGATCTCATCGTAGTATTTTAGCAACGATAGATCGCCTTGCCTAAGTGTGCTCAATTGTTGTTGAATCACATGCACAGGCGTTTTGTCAGAGTATGTGAAGTCTAGTCTGGCAATAATTGCCTTGAAGTTTAGTACAGTATTGAACGAGGCAAGCATAGCGTCTGCTGGTCCTCTAACTTTGTTGCGAATTATTGCAACTGCTTGATAGTGCCTCGAGCTGCCATCGTAAGGTTCAAAAACCTTATAGGCTGCGCAGGCTGCTTGTCTCCACGAAACATAATTCTCTTGCTTGCCGTCAAACTCTGGAATTGACTTAACTATATCTAAGGGTTCGTCGCATTTATTACCCGCGACAATTTTAATCTCTTCATAGATCTCGACCTGAGCGGTCGGTCCCACAAATCTGTTAAAATTGTTCTGTAAGAGCTTTTATTCTGTTTTCAAAAGTAGCTGCTTGCTGTTCGAGTGCATTTTGCATTTGCACTCCGAGTTGCGCTACTTGTTCCTCAGTCATTTTTTGTCGTCTGTGTTGCAAAAAGGAAGAGATAAGTTCGTCACCGCTGCTATCGTCCGACCTGTTGCTACCCTGCATTCGCCTAATCGCTTTACTCTAGTAGTAATATCAACGAAATTCAAATTCTTCACTAAAGAAAGAGGGCACTGACAGAATGATTAATTCGGACACTAACAATTTATTCAACAAGATATTTTATTTAAAAGTATTGCATTTTATTTCAAATTTTATTTTATTTAATTCGATTTTTTCTTTTTCTTTTTTTTTATCAAAAGTATTAAATTTATTTATATAAAAAATAAATTTTTATTTTAAAGTAATAAGTTTTATTTATATTTAGAATTTTTGATTTGAGAGTATTTAATTTTCATAAAAAATGTTTTATAACGTAAAAGAGAAATGAGCAGTTCACTTACATATGCATTCTTGAATTCGTTTATATAAATTTATTTGGCAGTGGTGGCCGATACAATGGTCCAACGCTGATATGATGGTCCAACGCTGTCTTCGTTGTTTTGATTTGTTTGTTTTTTTTTTTTTTTTTTTTATTGTACTCGCTCAGTGGTCCGCTGGGGTTTTTTCTTTTTGTTTTCTTTTTTGTTATTCACTTTTTGTTTTGTGTTCGGCTAGCTAATGCTGCTTTTATATTTTCGTTATTGTTTTATTCACAGTGGCTCCTGGCGTTGGCCGAAGAGTTGCACAGATCACAAATGTTAGGTTTTATTTTTTTGTTTTTGTCTATGACTCCTGGCGTTAGCTCAAGGAGTTTCATAGATCACAAATGTTAAAGGCGTGTATGTTCACTTGCCGTTGGGCGCCAATTATAATAAGACGGGTTATTATGCAAAGACACTTTATTCCTTTATCAATTACAATCTTTTTATTAGCTCGTGTGAGCATTCTTCGAGAAGATTCAAAACTAAAACTTTATAAACCTAAACGGCGACTCCAAGCCATCGCTGCCGGCGGCCGGGCCGACAGAACGCTGAGCTTGCAACTTCTGCGGACGATCACCCCGCTGTTGCGTGGTGGTGTCCAATTTCGCCTGCAACTCTGTTGCAACGGCATCCGGTGAAGCTATTGCTGACTCGCTGTCAGCATTATTTGATCGGCGCGTGCTAACTTGTACATATGTATGTACATATTTGTGCATGTAAAGCTAATTGTAAAAGAGTTATGATTTCTAAAAAAAAAACCTAAAATGTTAAATAGAATATGTAGATCATATGCTGAAACTCTCATTACATTCCATTTATATTTTAAAAATTTTAAAACAATTAAAATAACAATGGAAATGCAAGCAACGTTGAGCAATGCAAATCAATTTTCGTATGCGTGTGCACATATACACACAAAAAATCTTGGGCCGTTTTCTATGTTGCTATGCGTGCAAATTCTAAGAATCACAATTGTTTTTGAATTGCGTTAGAATTGTCTTTGAATTGTATTTGTATTTTCAGCCACTGCTTTAGTTTTTTTTTCGTATATGGCAAATATCGTTCGTTTTCGCTACTATGCTATTTCAGTGAGCCGTGGTGTAGATGGCAAGACAGATGCACCGAATGTTAGGCTTTCGCAGGTTCTAGCCTTGCCTTAACCCCTTCATATTTTCTTATTTTTATTTATTTATTTTTTTTTTTTTTATATTTCTTTCTTTTTTATTTATTTATTTATTTATTTATTTATTTTTTTTTTTTTATTGCAGCTTTTGTCTTAAACTCTACAGCGCATTTATAATTATACCTTAGCTATTGGGGTGGCTAAAAGCCTTTATTGCTATAAGTCTGATTTAATTTAGGTCAGTTCTGAGATCTAAGGGGTGTGATCTTTTCAGCTCTTTTTTATTATTATTTATTCTTTTGTATTTGATACCTTTGAAAGTCAGTTTGGTAGTTGAACTAATTGTGAATAAGTGTTTTTTTTTTTTTTTTTTTTTACTTTCAAATATTTAATAGCATCATTTCTGAAAGTGTTTTTGTTTCAATTATATGTTATTCCGTTAAGTCAACAGAAAATAATGAACAAAAAAAAAAAAAAAAAAAAAAAAAAAAAAAAAAGTCTGCCCAAATAACAAAAGCACGTGACATCTGCGGTTTTCCTATATGTACGCCCACATGTACATTCAAAACTAGTGTAGCATGGTCTAAAAATTTAAACTTGCTAGATGGCGCTTTAGCAGTGAACTTATTTACTATGGCTATTACAGCTTCGAGTGGCATTGATATATTTCTTTTACAATTATGAAGTGTCTGAGTTAATTAAGGTGATGCGTGTTAATCGAAGAACGTCTATTTGTTGGGTCTATTTTTAATGATATTTAATAATATAACATTTTTCGCATTTCAACTAATATAAGCGCCATCTATTATTATTTATTTTTGGCAATGCATACACACATATGTATGCATGTATATCATGTCCATATGTACATTTTGAACGTTACACGCATACATTCTTATCTACATATACTTTCTGATTTATCCATATGGGTAATTCTCCAGAAAAGTCAACTTTTTGTCACGTTCGACAATTTGGTTTGTTGTAATTATCTTGAAAGCTGATTAATTTCAATACTAATCAAGAGCAATATATTGAACTATTTGTCAAAATTAAGAAGTTTTTTTGCCATTTTTAGCACTAAAATTGATGCATTTTCAAGATAATTGCAAAAAACCAAATCGCAGTACAGATTATTATTTTATTTTATTAAAATTGGGTTCAGGGTATTATCTAGTCGAGCACTCTCGACTAGAGTTTTCTTACTTGTTTTATTTTCGTATTCTGCTATGTGCACTTGTTTGTTTGTCTGATCTAACTGTTAAGAGTTTTTGTATTGCTCTTTGAGCACCACAGGAACGCAGAAGTAACACGTCTTATCTCGATGAGGTTTTGAGTGAAACTGCTTTTTTATTTAATAAACATTTAATTAACGAAATATTTCGGCAATTAGCAAACGTACATGGCAAGCAGCAAATGTTTTTCCTATACATACATACAGATTTACACATGTACACACTATACGAGTATACTAACAATTTTCTATGTATGCATACAAAAGTTTGCATGCCAGAATATTATAAGAATTGTGACTGAATTGTGAATTTTTCTATCGTTACTTTTTTTTTTTTAATTATTACTTTTTAATTTTTTTTTTTATATTTGTATATTTATTATAAAATGCTTGCTGCCAATTGAAATTTATTCATAAAAATACGCATATGAATTGTGCATTTAAGCACTAGAAACTACCTTTTCGATTTGAAACGCTGCGATGCAAACACTTTTTCTATGCATGCATATACATACAGTGGCGAGCACGTGTGGATACATGTTGGCCAAGCTGACGTTAAAATGCCCGTAAAAACTTAAAAAATGCTCTAATCGATCCAAATTTTTGGATTTAGATTCATTAGATATATTTTAATAAGGAACTCAACAGGTTTTTTCAAATTTGCTTACAAACTAAAGTTTTTAAGCTGGATACATAAATCGAGCTATGTATCCACTTTTGCTCGTTTTTAACTTTCTTAAAATAACTGCTTAATTTAGTATTTTTGTCCAAAGATCATTAGCTTTGATCACATTGGCAATGCTGCTAGACATACTCTCCACCAATTTTTCAATATGGGGGTGGGGAATTTTGCTCCAGTCCGCCTGAACCCGACACCAAGGATCACCCATCCCTGTCGGTGTTGTGTCATATTTTGGGAGTCGTTTTTTAAGCAAAACCTATACATTTTCTATAGGGTTTAGGTCTGGACTTTGTACAGACCACTCCATTATATAAAATTTTGGACTGCCGAGCCAAGTATTGACAATTTTCGCTTTGTGCTTGTGGTCATTGTCCTGCTGAAAAATGACTTCTTCCTCGGGATACGCACTATTATCCACAAATTCTAATAGGATGGTCTTCTGAATACTTAGATAATCTTCCTTCTTCATAATTCCATCGATCTTAACCAGTGGGCCGAAGTTCCACCATGTGAAGCAGCCCCCATACCATCAGTCCGCCCCCACCATGCTTCATGGTCATTTTGACCTGATGCTTTTCTTTTTTGCAATGCCAATAATATTGCTTTCCGTCAGACTGGTAATGGTTTATTTTGCTTTCATTTGACCAAATAACCCTCTTCCAGTCGGGTCTAGACATAAATAAACCATTACCAGTCTGACGGAAAGCAATATTATTGGCATTGCAAAAAAGAAAAGCATCAGGTCAAAATGACCATGAAGCATGGTGGGGGCGGACTGATGGTATGGGGCTGCTTCACATGGTGGAACTTCGGCCCACTGGTTAAGATCGATGGAATTATGAAGAAGGAAGAATGTCTAAGTATTCAGAAGACCATCCTATTAGAATTTGTGGATAATAGTGCGTATCCCGAGGAAGAAGTCATTTTTCAGCAGGACAATGACCACAAGCACAAAGCGAAAATTGTCAAGACTTGGCTCGGCAGTCCAAAATTTTATATAATGGAGTGGTCTGTACAAAGTCCAGACCTAAACCCTATAGAAAATGTATAGGTTTTGCTTAAAAAACGACTCCCAAAATATGACACAACACCGACAGGGATGGGTGATCCTTGGTGTCGGGTTCAGGCGGACTGGAGCAAAATTCCCCACCCCCATATTGAAAAATTGGTGGAGAGTATGTCTAGCAGCATTGCCAATGTGATCAAAGCTAATGATCTTTGGACAAAATACTAAATTAAGCAGTTATTTTAAGAAAGTTAAAAACGAGCAAAAGTGGATACATAGCTCGATTTATGTATCCAGCTTAAAAACTTTAGTTTGTAAGCAAATTTGAAAAAACCTGTTGAGTTCCTTATTAAAATATATCTAATGAATCTAAATCCAAAAATTTGGATCGATTAGAGCATTTTTTAAGTTTTTACGGGCATTTTAACGTCAGCTTGGCCAACATGTATCCACACGTGCTCGCCACTGTATGTATTGTGAGGAGCAATATAGGTATGCACGTATGCAGTGTATATGAGCACATATATTTGCTGTGTGTTTATATGCACATACGTGCATACATATGTTGCTCCACACAGCGACGCGAGCACTATAGGAACAACCCTTGTGATTGGAAGGGGTCAGAGAGCGGACTATAGTCGGTCTCTTTCGCTCCTATAGTGTCAGCAATTGGCTCGCGTCGCTCACCCGCGGGTCATTGGGCACCGTTAGCCGAGGTACCGCTCCAAGTGACGGACGCTCTCTCTTTGCATTGCAACAGCGGTACTTCGGCCAACGAGAAGCTGCCACGGCAGTTGGCGGGCTTCTGGCGTCACCCAGATCACGCGATTGTGCCGTTAGATGGGCACGAGCGGCAGGCAGGACATTGTGTAAGTTCACGTGTCCGTGCGACGGGGCGTGGCATTTGGACGGTATAACCGAAGGTTCGTTACAACTGGCGCCCAACGTGGGGCTCTGCGATAAGAGAATAACTCGGAGTTGTGAACAATGATGCGAGCTTGTGTGTATAACCTCAAGAAGAACGATGTGCTGCGATACGGCGACGAGTTTGGAGTGACGCTATCAGGCACATTAGACGTGATGCGGAGACAGTTCGGTGAGTGGGAAGAATTCCATATTCTCTCAGGCTCGCCGAGCTGGCGCGGCTGCATGGAAGCCGCCCTTCGAATAGCGAGGACGTGCCAACTGTCATCGTTGGAAACGAACAATATGAAGAAGATCCGAATGCGACACGACTACCTCTGGCATCCACCAGTGCTGCCGCGCCGCTGCAGCAGGCAGAGCAAGGAGCATGGACAGCCACGTCTACACCGCAGCCTGAGATAAGGACGCGAGGGCGAAGCAGCGCAGAACAGGAGTATCTAAAGATGGCCAAGCAAGTGAGGGAGTGGAACTTCCGCTTCGATGGCACTTCAAAGCCGTTGGAATTCCCGGAGCAGGTGGAGTGGTCGGCAGACACCTATGGCCTTTATCTGGACTTGATCCCGAAGGCAATGCCAGAGCTGCTTAAAGGTATGGCCTTAAAGTGGTATGTGGCCAACAATAGGCACTGGAAGGCGTGGGGAACCTTCGTGAGAAGCTTCCATGAGTTCTTCCTGCCGAGAGACTATCTGGCGGATCTCAAAGACGAGGTCAAGCGTCGGAAGCAGATGATGGACGAGCCGTTCGAAATTTAGATGGTGGAACTACAGACGCTCATGCGGCCGATGAAGTTGGCCGATGAGTTTTCAAAGCTGGAGCGAGACCGAGAGAGGTTGCGTCGGCTGCAGCGGCCAGCACGGACGCATCTAATGGCCATGGAGGAGGAAGATGGCCACGAATAAGAGTTGCTGCGGAGAGGAGCCCTGGAGGAGAGTTCTCGTCCTGCACCAAGGACTGGTGCCACAGGACAAAGGACACACATCCCGAACCCATCCAGAGCGTGCCGGATGTGTGGCCAGGAAGGACACCGAGCTGTTGTGTGCCGCAACAAGGCACTGGACTTCTGCTGGCAGTGTGAACGCATAGGCGTGAGCCCTGTTGCCTGTTGCCAATCGGGAAACGACCAGCGGTACCCGCAGTCCAGGGGCGTGCGGGATCAACGCCAAACAGACCCAAGGCGTTAGTTGGCAGCCTGCGTGACGAAGGCCACCAACTTACGGCGATCGTGGCATTGGAGCCTAGCAGCAAAAAGCCACGATCGACATAGGAGCCTCCAGCAGCTTTGTTAGCGAAAAGCTCGCTTAAAGGCTCCAAGGAGTGGGCGTGCTGGCGGCGCATACGTCTGGCGAACGGCAGCTTCAGCGAGGTGGACTCGCAACTGGACCTAAAAATTAGCCTGGTCAGTCGGCAAATGGTAATTCCATTACTAGTGCTGCCAGGAGTAATCGACCATCTGGTGCTGGGCTGGGATTTCTTGGCCGGCATGGGCACCACATTGGAATGTGGCGGCTTGGCGTTGAGTATCAAGCCAAGAATCCACAGAGGAGTGGACAGCGGCAAAGTTGTCAGTGGCGGTTGCCAGTGGAGAAAGAGGTCAAGAAACGCCACTGGAAGCGACACAGGTGGACCAGAAACTGATCCATGCGGATCCGGAAGTGGATGCCTTTCTGAGACACGAATTGGAGAAACTCCAGCACGTAAAATGCACCACCAAAATCACGGAGCATCGGATCACCATGCAGGACACGCGGCCTATTAAGCAACGCTACTTCCCCAAAAATCCGAAGATCCAGGCGGAGATAAACGGATAAACGGAGATAAAAGGCTGCATAGAGCCTTCTAAGAGCCCACACAGCGCGCCGATAGTAATGGTCAGGAAGAAGAATGGCAAATGGCGACTGTGTGTGGACTTTAGGCAGCTGAACAGCAGATCCATGAAAGATGCATACCCTCTGCCTCGAGTGCATCACATTTTGGATCAGCTACGAGAGGCGCGCTATATCACGAGTCTGGATCTGAAGGATGGATATTGGCAGATACCCATGGAGAAATGCAGTCGACCATTGACAGCGTTTACAGTCCCAGGAAAAGCACTCTTCCAGTGGAAGGTGAAGCCGTTTGCCTCCACTCGGCACCTGCAACATTCCAGCGAGCTCTGGACCAGGTCATCGGCCCTGACATGATGCTACATGCTTTTCGTACCTGGACGACATCATCGTAATCGGCAGGACACGTCAGAAGCACATGGAAAACCTGCGAGAGGTGACTACGGGCAGCCAACTTGAGGATCAACATCGACAAGTGCGATTTCTTCAAGAAGGAGCTGAAATATCTGGGTCATAAAGTCGCGGAGGATGGCTTTCGCACTGACCCAGAGAAAGTAGCCGCGATTGCCCAGCTGAAGCCACCCACTAATGTCAAGGAGTTTCGTCAATATGTGGGAGTGGCTTCATGGTATCGTTGCTATGTCCCAGACTTCGCCACCACAGTACATCCACTCAATGCACTGCTCAAGAAAGGCGTCAAATGGGAATGGACGGAGGAGCATCAAAGAGCATTTGAGACAGTAAAGGCCAAGTTGACGGAGTCACCTGTCTTGGCATGCCCTGACTTATCGAAGCCGTTTTGCTTGCAAACGGATGCAAGCAACTATGGACCTGGAGCAATCCTGACGCAAGCTTCTGAGGCAGATGAGCGCGTCATTTCATATGCCAGCCGGACACTTAACAGCTCTGAGAGAAACTACTCTGCGACTGAGAAGGAGTGTCTGGCCATAATCTGGGGCATACGAAAACTCAGACCGTACCTGGAAGGCTATCACTTCATATGGCTTTAAAGTGGCTCAACTCCATCGAGAGCCCTTCAGGAAGGATTGCCAGATGGGCACTGGAGCTTCAGCAATGCGACTTCGAGGTTCGCTACCGAAAAGGCAAACCAAATGTCGTAGCTGATGCGCTATCACGGCAGCCGCTGGAGGAGGACGCATG
Organism: Drosophila borborema; assembly: GCA_030914335.1. Taxonomy (NCBI): domain Eukaryota; kingdom Metazoa; phylum Arthropoda; class Insecta; order Diptera; family Drosophilidae; genus Drosophila; species Drosophila borborema. The sequence goes on from JAUESP010000248.1 coordinate 12,441, forward strand.
CTGCTAGGCCAAGAGCAGAGAGACGCCAGATGGGACAGCATGTCGCTGGCTACAAAGGCTACGCCAGGATATGCGGAAAACTCCGCAGAAGTTCGCAGACTATAGAGAGGAGGCTGGAAACATATATCGGCACATTCCGCACCAAGCCGGCCACGAGGATGTGGCTGCATGGAAGCTGTGTGTGCCAACAGAGAGGCGCAAACAGGTGTTGGAGGAACCACGACGCTGTCACCGCTGGCCACCTTGGGAGCAGAAAAACCATTGCTCGGGTGGCAGCGAGGTACTACAGGTCGGGCATATACCGGGATGTGCGTAGCTACGTACAGCGGTGCGAGGTGTGCCAGCGCTACAAGCCCAGTCAGTTGCAGGCAGCTGGTCAGATGCTGACACAGGTGCCCGAGGAGCCATGGGCAACTGTATGCGCCGATTTTGTGGGTCCGTTACCGAGGTCGAAGCATAGGAACACGACGTTATTGGTGTTCATCGATCGATTCTCGAAATGGACGGAGATGGTGCCTTTGAGGAGCACGAACACGGCGGCGCTGCAGAGGGCATTCCGGGAGAGAATCTTGGCCAGATTCGGCGCGCCAAAGGTACTCATCACGGACAGTGGCACCCAATTCACCAGTCGAGCCTTTAAGAACTTTTTGGACGAGCTGGAAGTGCGGCACCAATTGACGGCGCCATACACTCCACAAGAAAATCCAACCGAGAGGGCCAACAGGACGGTGAAGACGATGATCGCGCAGTTTGCTGGCAGCGATCAAAGGTGCTGGGATGAGGCACTGCCAGAGTTGACGCTGGCAGTTAACATCAGCGTGTCGGCATCTACAGGGTATACGGCAGCGTTCATCACGCAAGGGCGAGAGCCGAGGCTGCCCAAAACCATATTCGACGCACAAACTCTTGGGACAGACCAAGAGGCACAGAGTCCCATGGAGAGGGCAGGCAAGATGGGATAAGTATTGGAAATTGTGCATCGAAACCTGGAGAGAGCTGCTCAGGACCAGGCACGGCAATATAATCTGCGGCGGCGGCAATGGAAGCCGGCTATTTGGGACAAGGTGTGGGCGAAAGAACGCGACCTGTCCAACGCGGCGGACGGATTAGCAGCAAAGCTGGCACCACGATACGGAGGACCGTATAAGGTGATCAGCTTCGTGTCGCCCGTCATCTGCCGCAGCTCGGATGCCGAAAACGGACCAGGACCCGCGCATGTGGCTGACCTGAAGCCGTGGAGAGGCGAGACGGGTGAGTCACATAGTGATGCAGAGTAAGCTGTCTGCCGCCGCAACAACAAAATTTTAAATCGCGCGCGCACTGTAACGTACATTCGTACGTAACAACAACACGCACAGCGGACGAGATTTGGACGCGCACACTTAGAGCAAACGAAAGGAAATGCAAAACAGCCAACAACAAAATGCATGCGGCATATAAAACAGCCAACACCAAAATCCACAGTGCATGAAGACAGGCAAAAACAATGCAAGGCAAGGAGAACTTAAAGGCATAAGTTGAGCCCAGACAAGAGGGAGGGGTAAGGGGATGCATGGCAGCGGTATCCGGGCGATACTTTAGCATTCGGCCTGCCTGGAATTCAGCAACTAGGAGCAGGTCGATATGCATCCCGTTCGACGCTGACGCCCACGCCGCATGCAGCGATGGCATGGGTATAAATAGGGCGAGCAAGCATGCGCTCGACCTATTTTTACGACATCTGAGCAAAATGACCCACGTGCGTGCAACTTTCAAAGAGAGGTGTTCTGGGGGGGCACACCCGGCCAATCCGCGGCTGTTAATGCTAACAGCGATGCTAACAGCGACTATAGGAACAACCCTTGCGATTGGAAGGGGTCAGAGAGCGGACTATAGTCCTCTCTTTCGCTCCTATAGTGTCAGCAATTGGCTCGCGTCGCTCACCCGCGGGTCATAGGGCACCGTTAGCCGAGGTACCGCTCCAAGTGACGGACGCTCTCTCTTTGCATAGCAACAGCGGTACTTCGGCCAACAAGAAGCTGCCACGGCAGATGGCGGGCTTCTGGCGTCACCCAGATCACGTGATTGTGCCGTTAGATGTGCACGAGCGGCAGGCAGGCCCCGCTCCAGAGCCGAACAGGGCCTGCGGCTGCCCTATAAAAGGCTACCAGCGGCGTCATGAGCAATTTAATGAGAATCGAGAGTAAGGAGAGTGAAAGTGAAAGTGCAAGTGCGCCGCAGCAAATCAAAGTCAACGCGAGTGAAAACAAACACCCGGCGTTGTGACAGTAAATTGGCAATATTTATTATAATTACAACTAGAATATAACAAGTTCAAATCAAAACTCTTTAAGTGTTATTATTCAAATATCGCAAGAGCTTCAACAAATAAATTTGTTGAAACGAATTCACAGTCGGCTGAATTTATTTAGGTTTAGCTAACGATTACATGTTATTTTCAAAAGACCTGGGCTCAAATCCTGATGGAAACTTTTTATTTATTAATCGAAAACTTATAAATTTTATTTTTTAAATTCATTAATATTATTATATTTATGTTGAAATGCTTTCTGCCATCTTAGCAATTGCTACTGAGCTATTATATGCATGAATTAGGCAGTTGGCCACAACAAACTTCTTTGCCGATTTGCCACGCCCCCAGTGGGCGTAGAAGCATAATTTTTTGCCAGTTCTTAGAAAGAGCCCAGGCTAACATGACTGCAAAACTTGGTTGCTTACATTCCAAACAAGTAAGAACGTTGCAGTTAGGCGCAACTAACTGCGATATACTTTGTTCCCATAGGTGCATCTTATTTATTTAATAAACATTTATTTAACGAAATATTTCGGCAAATAGAAAACGTAAATGGCAAGCAACAAACGTTTTTCCTACATACAGATTTACACATGTACACACTATACGAGTATACACACGATTTTCTATGTATGCATACAAAAGTTTGCATGCCAGAATATTCTAAGAGTTGTGACTGAATTGGGAATTTTTCGATCATTACTTTAGTTTTGTCAGAGACGCTCTGGCAATGCCTTATTTGGTTTTAGTAAACGAAATCCAGGTCAGGGCAGTGGCGCTGGTGGTAAGCGCTATGCAAGCTGTACTTAGGTGCGTGGGTTCGAATCCCGCAGAAAACTTTTTTTTTTTCAAAAATTATTATTATTTTTTTTTTTTTTCATTTTTGTATATTTGTATATTTATTATAAATTGGTTGCTGCCAATTGATAATAATTTATAAGCATACGCATATGAATTGTGCATTTAAGCAAAAACTAAAACAACTTTTCCGATTTGCCACGCTGTGTGGCAAGCAGTTTTTCTATGCATGCATATATGTATGTATGTATGTGTACGTGTATACACATCCAAGTGTGTATACATATTGCAAGAATTGCGATTGTATTGTTTTGTTTTGTCACAAGCTGCTGATCAGCTGGTCAGCTGATCAGCTGTGAATTAATTTAGGTTTAGCTAACGATTACATGTTGTTTTCAAAAGACCTGGTTCGAATCCCGCTTGAAAATTTTATTCAGTAATCGAAAACTTAAAAATTTTATTTTTTAAATTCATTAATATTATTATATTTATGTTAAAATGCTTTTTGCCATGTTAGCAATTGATACTAAGTTATTATATGCATGAATTATGCAGTTGTTCACAACAAACTGCTTTGCCGATTTGCCACGCCCCCAGTAGGCGTAGACGCATAATTTTTGGCCAGTTCTTAGAAAGAGCCGAGGCTAACATGGTTGCTTATATTCCAAAAATGCGAAAATTACAGGGTATTTTTCGATATGCCACGCCCCCAAAGAGGCTGAAAAATTATTTTTGGGTCATCGATAGAGGAGGACATTAGTAACTGAACCATCCAAATTTCAAGCTTCTAGCTTTAAAACTGTAGGAGATATAAACTTTTGCGGTTTGCCACGCCCCCTGTGGGCGTATATATATCTACCGTAGCTTGATCTTGGGTTATCAACCAGAGTATACATGCAAAATTTCAAGTCTCTAGTGTCAATAGTGTTCAAAATATAGCACAATTTGAAAAATCACTATATACCGAGTATACATTCCAAATTGCAACTCTCTAGCTCATCATCTCGTATGATAACTTAACTATGGGCGGAAGAGTTTTCCGATTTGCCACTCCCCTAGTGGGAGGATCGGGAAAATTCTTACACTTTATAATTCGGAAACATATATGAGTATATGTTTAAAATTTCAAGTCTAATGGCGCCGAAAAATATTGCGTTCATACGGACAGACGGGCGGACAGCAAGACGCACATTGCACAAACCCAATATACTCTTTTTCCCTTTTTAAGGGAACAGAGTATAAAAACCAAAAACAAACACACGCTACAAACAGTTACACCGGGCTTAGCCCAACAACAACAACAATGCACGAACCGCCGGACATAAGCAAATATAGAACAAGTAAAAAAGTTGCAGTTAGGCGCAACTAACTGCGAAATACTTTGTTCCCATAGGTGCATCTTATTTATTTAATAAACATTTAATTAACGAGATATTTCGGCAATTAGAAAACATACATGGCAAGCAACAAACGTTTTTCCTACACACACATACAGATTTTCACATGTACACACTATACGAGTATACACACAATTTTCTATGTATGCATGCAAAAGTTTGCATGCCAGAATATTCTAAGAATTGTGACTGAATTGGGAATTTTCGATCGTTACTTTTGTTTTGTCAGAGACGCTCAAGCAATGCCTTATTTGGTTTTAGCTAACATTGCTCAGATCAGGGCAGTGCCGCTGATGGTAAACGCTATGCAAGCTATGTTTAGGTGCGTGGGTTCGAACCCCGCAGAAAACTTTTTTTCATATACATATTTCAAGAATTGCGATTGTATTGTTTTGTTTTGTCACAAGCTGCTGATCTGCTGGTCAGCTGATCAGCTGTGAATTTATTTAGGTTTAGCTAACGATTACATGTTGTTTTCAAAAGACCTGGGTTCGAATCCCGCTTGAAAAATTTTTATTCAGTAATCGAAAACTTAAAAATTTTATTTTTTAAATTCATTAATATTATTATATTATGTTAAAATGCTTTTTGCCATGTTAGCAATTGATACTAAGCTATTATATGCATGAATTATGCAGTTGGCCACAAAAAACTTCTTTGCCGATTGCCACGCCCCCAGTGGGTGTTGACGCATAATTTTTGGCCAGTTCTTAGAAAGAGCCCAGGCTAACATGCCTGCAAAATTTGGTTGCTTACATTCCAAAAATGCGAAAATGACAGGGTATTTTTCGATATGCCACTCCCCCAAAGAGGCTGAAAAACTATTTTTGGGTCATCGATAGAGGAGGACATTAGTAACTGAACCATCCAAATTTCAAGCTTCTAGCTAACGGAAAAAGGAAAATGATTTGAGAGTATGCACCTGGAACGTACGGACATTGTACAGACCCGGTGCTGCTCAACAACTAGCGGATACCCTCAATGAGTTGAAGGCTGACATCGCAGCCATCCAGGAAATGCGATGGAAAGGGCAGGGGCGCAGAAGAAAAAGCAACTGTGACATCTATTACAGTTGTCTTAATGATAGGCATGAATTTGGTTGTGGTTTCGTCGTAGGGCCCAAGTTGCGGCACCGAACCTCGCACTTCACACCAGTTAGCGAGAGGATTGCGACGACCCGAATAACTGCCAAATTCTTCAACATCAGCCTAATCTGTGCGCATGCCCCGACGGAAGAGAAAGACGATGCTACCAAGGATGCTTTCTATGCAGAGCTCGACCGAGCATATGACCGTTGCCCGTCACATGACGTTAAAATCCTTCTAGGAGATTTTAACGCCAAAATAGGGCGGGGGGGCATCTTTGGAGTAACCGTTGGCCCGTTTAGTCTACACGAGTCCACATCGAGCAATGGACTTAGACTAATAGGATTTGCGGCCGCACACAATATGATTGTACGTAGTACAGGTTTTCGTCACCTCAACATCCACAAGGCATCCTGGCTGTCGCCTGATCGTCTGACGCGAATCAGATTGATCATGTTGTGATCGATGCAAGGCATGCATCTAGCATACTTGATGTGAGATCTTGTCGGGGGTCCTAACATCGACTCTGACCATTACCTTGTTGCAGCCAAGGTACGCGCACGGCTGTGTGTCGCGAAAGTCTCACGTCAAGGTATGCCAAGAAAGCTGGACATCGAAAAGCTGCAATCACAACGACATAAGGATGCCTTCTCCACTCGACTTTCGGGCCGACTTGGCCAACTCCCTCCAACGCCTATAAATACAACGGATATGTGGGCGTACATGTTCAATGCCATAAACGCCTCTGCTGTGGAAGTACTTGGGTTCCAACGCCCTCCCAACCGGAATCCATGGTACGACCAGGAGTGTCGGGAAGCGACTGCAGCAAAAGACGCCGCCTACAGAAGAACGCTGCAAGCAGGAGCTACTCGAGCGGTGGTGGATATTTATAGGTCGCGGAGACGAGACGAGAAGCGCCTTTTCAGGAGGAAGAAGCGGGAGATGGAAAGGCTTGAGTGTGAGAAGATGGAGAGTAGCAGAAGCAAGAACGATGCCCGTGACTTTTACCGGAGGGTCAAGCGCATGACCCAAGGGTATAAGTCTGGATCGCTTGCCTGCAGGAGTGACGATGGAAACCTGGTTACTGATGCGGAGATTGTACTGAGGTTATGGCGGGATCACTTTGAGAGTCTTTTGGCTGGAAACAGTGAGAATGAGCTTGACGAAGTTGGTCCATTAACCCCAATCAGAGATGATGGTGTTGAAGTTCCCATCCCTAGCCATACGGAAGTCGAGACAGCTATACAGCGTCTCAAAAACAATAAAGCCGCGGGGGCAGATGGCTTACCGGCTGAATTGTTTAAGGCTGGAGGTGATGAGTTGGTAGGGTGCATGCACCAACTTATCAGCAGCGTATGGCTAACGGAAAGCATGCCCGATGATTGGAACCTCAGTATGATCTGCCCAATCCTGAAGAAGGGTGATGCAACACAACGCACCAACTACCGTGGCATCAGCCTTCTTCCCGTCGCATACAAGGTTCTCACGAGCGTAATGTGTGAGAGACTGAAACCATATGCTGAAGCATTGATAGGTCCGTATCAATGCGGTTTTCCGTCCTGGCAAGTCTACAATTGACCAGATCTTCACATTGCGCCAAATCCTGGAGAAAACACACGAGAACCAATTCGACACATACCACCTGTTCGTCGATTTTAAAGCTGCTTTTGATAGCCCACGGCGAGACTGCCTGTACGCTACCATGTCTGAGCTTGGTATTCCTGCAACGCTAATACGGCTTTGTAGCATGACATTGAGCAACACCATCAGCTCTGTCAAGGTAGGAAATGACCAATCCGAAACCTTCAATACCAAGCGGGGTCTCAGACAAGGCGACTCGCTGTCTTGTGTGCTCTTCAATTTACTTATGGAGAGTATAATAAGGAAAGCTGGAGTGCATCGGATGGGCACAATACTGGGGTACAAAAGTGTCCAGCTCCTTGGTTACGCTGATGATATTGATATCATTGGTCGTAACAAGCGTGATGTAACTGCGGCTTTTGGAGCTATCGAAAGGGTATCAGCTAAAGTTGGTCTTGCAGTAAACATGGGCAAAACAAAGTTTATGGTGTGCAGTACTAGAGAGTCGCGGCGTCTTGACTCTTACCTTACTGCTGGAGACTATAACTTTGAGTCTGTCAAGGACTTTGTCTATTTGGGAACTGCAGTGACCAACAAAAATGATGTCTGCCTGGAGATCAAGCGGAGAATTACACTTGCCAACAAATGTTACTTTGGGCTCAGTAGGCAAATGAACAGTAGAGCCCTCTCTCGAAAGACAAAGGTAACCCTTTACAAGACACTCATCATTCCAGTGCTGCTTTATGGAGCGGAAGCCTGGACCGTGACGCAGTCAGATGCAGCTGCTCTTGGTGTCTTCGAGAGAAAGATTCTTCGCAAAATCTTTGGACCGATTTGCGTTGGCGAAACCTATCGTATCAGGTGGAACGACGAGCTGTACGAGCTATACGGCGATGTTGACATTGGCAAGCGAATTGACATTCAGCGTCTTCGTTGGTTGGGTCACATTGCTCGTATGGAGGAAAACACTCCAGCTTGTTCGGTTTTTTATGCGGTAGTTAGAGGACAACGAAGAAGGGGTAGGCCTCGAACCCGTTGGAAGGAATGGTGTTACCAACTGGAGAAGTCGCGCACAGGACAGAGAAGCGTGGAGGCAAATTGTGCATCAGGCTGTGCTCCGATAGGGGTGTTATTGCCAATTATTATTTTAGCTTTAAAACTATGGGAGATATCAACTTTTGCGGTTTGCCACGCCCCCTGTGGGCGTAGATATATCTACCATAGCTTACTGGTCTTGGGTTGTCAACCCAAGTATACATGTAAAATTTCAAGTCTCTAGTGTCAATAGTGTTGAACATATAGCACAATTTGAAAAATCACTATATATTCAGGTCCGATTTGCCACGCCCCCAATAGGCGTAGACATATAACTTTTTAATAGATCTTCTTAGAATCATAACATTAGCTCACATGCAAAATTTCAGCGTTCTAGCTTTAACGGTGTAGAAGATACGTATTTCCCGATTTGCCACGCCCCCAATAGGCATAGATATATCCGCCATAGCTTTTTGAACTTAGGTTGTCACCCCGAGTATACATCTAGTATGATAGCTTAACTATGGGCGGAAAAGTTTTCCGATTTGCCACGCCCCTAGTGGGCGGATAGGGAAAAATTTTACAGACGGACGGACATTGTACTATGGGTAAAAAGCCCGAATTTTTGGCATAAATTGTCCCTGAAGAGATAGAAGCTTGAAATTTTGCATATATATTAGTATGAGTATTTTATAATTTCGGATTTTTTTTCTTCCAAAATTGAACCACACCCCCTCCTTCCTTCAAATTTATATATTTAGATAGATATTATGGTAACACAGATTTTGTAATTTCAGTTTTGGATGCCACGCTCCCTTCGCCACCAATTTAAAAAAAACGCATTTCAAATACTAGGGACTTGCAATTTGGCACATAGATAGATACTCTTAATCTACTCTGAAAATTTCATGAAGATCGTCCTTCTAGAAATGGAGTTATCAGCGTCCAAAGTATAGCCCAACCCACCCTCAAGCCACGGCAGCAACAGCCCGGTTAACAGAGCGCGTGGTCATACGTTCGTAAAGAAGAAGAGTATTTTTTTGCTCAATTAATTAATAATTATCTTCCGATTTGTTGTCTTCGCTTACTTTGTTTGACCATATAATCATTTATTGCACTATATTGTCGCTTGTTGCTGTTCCACACTTCCAGCAGAATGGAATTGCTGAACTCATGTGTAGCTGCAACATGTCGATTATTTCATGAAGGGGCAAAAATGGACAAGATGTCTTTTTAATATTGGATTTAGCAAACATTAGGACACAATTTGTGATTTCAGCATTTCAAATGCATTTGACGGGTCAAAAGTTATGTCTGACGAAACGCAAATATAAATATTAATTTTAATCTTAAAAATGCACGCAGCAACATGTTGCACAATTGGCCAATAAATCACAGACAACAAAATAAATTGTAAGAATCTCATTTAAATACCTCCCTGATATTTTTCCATAACAAAACTTTTTCATTATTGCAACCTACAAAGATATATTCACGTTGAAAGTCCAGAATGCTATCAAGCGCTTTTTTCGATTTAACAAGCAACTCTGAATCAGCTAACTGTGACGAATGGATGTCTTGAAAATTTTATAAAAATTATTTTAATGTCTACTGGAGTATTATAAATGAGAAAAATAAACCAGTTGGCGGATATTAAACAAAAAAAAATTAGCATTAATGCCAAAATTTCGGGATTTTTACCCATAGTGCACTGGTGGTTAAATTGAATGAATACTTTTCACCGCAACGTAACGCAGTTTTCGAGAGACACATGTTTCGCAGCATGACGCCTCGTCAAGGTGAGTGCTTCGCCGAGTTCTTGTTGCGACTAAGACAACAAGCCAGTAAATGCTCGTTCGGAACAACCAAGATTGAAATCCAGGAGATCTGCATTACTGATAAAATAATTGATGCCTGGGCTAAGGCCACGTTTAAAAAGAAGCTGCTGGAATCGTAGTTGAAGCTATGCTATGTGCACCATTGAAGAACAAGTGATCCAGCAGTCAGAGACAATGACGATCCCGCCGGATGCCGAGATTGTAAAGAAAATCGCGGTTCAGTCAAAGAGAGTGGAGTAGAAGACCATGATGAACGGAATATGGCATGCCCGGCAAGGAAATCGAAATGTAATAAGTGTTCCCGGTTCGGCCATTATGCTCGTATGTGCTAAACCACATTAAAGAGGCAGCGTAGCACACCATATGAGTATCAACGCAAGCGACCGCGAACCTCGCAGTTCCACGTGCATGCCATCGATGAGGAAGATACTAAAAGTCAGGGCGGCCAGGGTTGGTCAAACTGTTTTAAAGTAACTAGCGAACCAGGAGGAGAGCAAACCGTGTCATACCTAATTGGGGGATCCCAGCTGCAAATGATCATTGACTCCGGATCGCGGCACAACCTGATAAGCCACGGCGATTGGCTGCGATTGAATCGTAGACACCCGATGTTAGAGAGTCGAAATGAAACACTCCACATTTACCGAATTCAAAGATTGAACTCTTCTCTTTGTGAGAACAAAAATTGAACTGTTTATTCCTTAAAATCCTAGTGCTTATATACCTTAAAAATACTTCCAGGCACTGGAAGGCTATAATTAATTCCATGCACACAAGTGCACAGATGTTTGTCAAGTATCCCTTTTCGATCGCTAAGCCGTTCTCACGTCTCGCGTTACATTTTTATTACTCGCTGCGTTTGTCGCTGCAGCTAAGGGATGACATGTTTATTACTTGGCTTCAGATAACGCGCAGGTTATCGACTATTGCCTATTTTTTAATATGTTATATAAGTGGCATGTTCATGCTTGAACATACTGCCAGGGGCCTAAAATTTGTGGCTGGGAAATTTTAACTTTTTAGTATTTTAATTTTTGTCGCATGTTCATGTTTGAACATACTGCCAGGGGGCCCAAAATTTGTGTGTGCTCAGAACTGCCCTCCTGATGATTGTCCACTCGTCTCTGAAGTGGCTTCTGTGTGGTTGATGAGAGTCCTGTCATCTTCCCGAAGGTTCCTATCATCGTAGTCTTCCTTCATGCGGACCCTCCATTGCTACAAATTCTCATTTCTGAATTTGAGCAATTTATTTATTTTTTTTTTTTTTAAGTTGTCCTCTTTGGACTTAAAGTTGTCCGTTCCCTTTTAATTTTTGGGAATACGCCGGCACAATAGCGCAAATCTGCTTTTGATTTGCGCCACATGTTCACGCTTGAACATACTGCCAGGGGGCCCAGAATTTGTGCGCGCTCTCCTGATGATGGTCCAGTCATCTCTGAAGCGGCTTCTGCGTAGTTGATGAGAGTCGTCGTCTTCCCGAAGGCTCCTGTCATCTTTGCCATCCTTCAACCTATTGGTTTGGGGATGAAGGCCCGCTATTGCTACAAATTCTCTTTTGTGAATTTGAGCAATTTTTGTTCGTTCCCCTTATTTGGGGATACGTTTCCACTGGCGATACAATTCTCTTCAGGAATTGATCGTCCGCTGCCCTTCTTTGGAGATGCGGATCTACCAGCTTTTACAAATTCTCTTATGGAACTTGTTTTTCCGTTCCTATTTTTGGGAATACGGATTTATTAGCACTACAACTTTTCTTTTTTAAAGTTGAGCACTTTTTTTTTTGATGTCCTATGCTGAGATTTTGTAATACCTCACAGCACAAAGACGCTGCTTCCTTCTCTGTGTCTCTTACCACTGGTGGGGGAAAACAACAGAGAAGGCTCGAAGGACCAAAATGTTATTTGGCTGAGTCTTCTTGAGCCCGAAAATGGAACCCTGAACTCTGGTCCCTTTGGATTCCAAAATTGAACTCTACTTCTTGAGCAAAAAAGTTGAACTCGCCTTTGCTAGCCCAAAAATTGAACTCGCCTTTGCGAGATCAAAAATTGAACTGTTTATTCCTTAAAATCCTAGTGCTTATATACCTTAAAAATACTTCCAGGCACTGGAAGGCTATAATTAATTCCATGCACACAAGTGCACAGATGTTTGTCAAGTATCCCTTTTCGATCGCTAAGCCGTTCTCACGTCTCGCGTTACATTTTTATTACTCGCTGCGTTTGTCGCTGCAGCTAAGGGATGACATGTTTATTACTTGGCTTCAGATAACGCGCAGGTTATCGACTATTGCCTATTTTTTAATATGTTTATATAAGTGGCATGTTCATGCTTGAACACCCGACGGTGTTTAATATTCGCACCACTTATGCGTCGGACGAGATGCTGATAGTGGTTAACGTCTTTGAAGCCCCAATTAGAGTTCAAGAAAGACCAGGGATGATTGCTACATTTTATGTAATCGAAAATGGAAGACAATCGTTACTGGGTCGAGACACAGCCCTGCAACTCAACGTCCTAAAACTTGGCTTAGGCGTGAATAGAGGGCTGCTCACACACATTTTCCCAAATGGAAAGCTTCACCTGTGAGACTAGCCATAGACCACAGTGTGAGACCAGTGCAGCAGCCAATGCGCAGATTCCCGACTGCGTTAGAAGACAAAATCGCAGAAAAGATAAACCAGGCTGTGCAGCAAGATATCACAGAATCAGTTCGTGGACAGAGCCCATGGATTTCGCCAGTTGCAATTGCATTCAAAGGGAGCGGAGAAATAAAGCTATGTCTGGATATGCGAAGGGCGAATCTGTCCATCTCAAGAGAGAATCACCCACTGCCGACATTCCACATATTTATGAACATTCTTCGAGAGGCAAAATACTTTCCTAGGCTAGATTTGAGAAATGCTTATCACACATTAGAATTCGACGAGTCAAGTCGGCAGATTACTACATTTATTACACACAAGGGACTATTTCGTTACAAAAGACTATTTTTTGGAGTTAACTCGGCCCCAGAAATATTCCAGAGGCGGCTGGAAGAATTTCTAGCAGGCTGTTTAAATGCTCTTAACTATATTGACGATGTCATTGTTTTTGGCAAAAACGAAGAGGAGCACGACAATGCGCTAAAAGCAGTTCTGAAAATCTTTTATGCCCACAACGTGGTGCTGAATGAACAGAAATATGTGTATAAAACTAATAAACTCAAATTCCTAAGCCACATTCTGTCGGACCATACTATTGAAGCGGATCCAGAGAAGGTCAAGGTGATCGCAGGCTTCCGTGAAGAAGTTTTCTAGGCCTCGTAACATACGTTGGGAAATTTATACTGGATCTAGGAGGAGATTAATAAAGGCAAGCACCACATTCGAATGGAGCGACAAGGAACAACGAGCTTTCGATATCTTGAAGAAACAAGTCGTCGAGGTAACAAATCTGTCATATTTTAATACAAATTTTCGTACGTGTCTCATAGCCTAAGCAAGCCCAATTGATGACAGCAACGTGCATCATATCATATCGTTCGCCAGTAAAAGCCCAATGGACGTGGAGAAAAGATATTCACAAACGGAGAAAGAAATTTTGGCACTAGTGTGGGCAGTGGAGAAATTCTACTACTACCTAGCGGGACTGGAATTTGATCTGATAATAGACCATAATCATTTGGAATTCATCTTCAAACCAACTTCGAAAATACCGGCACGGATCGAACGCTGGTTGCTACGTCTGCAGTCTTATCGATTTCGAGTCATTTATAAAGCCGGAAAAGAAAATATCGCAGATTCCGTGTCGCGTCTTTGTCAAATAACTAAAGCGGAAGCTTTTGCTTGGCAAGATCAGCAGAATATCTTTCAAATTGTAGCAAAAGGGGTACCAAAGTCGCTAACCGTATCGGATATCATGGACAAAAGTAGGTAGGACGAGGAAATAATTGATACAATGACCTGCCTTAGCACCAACTCATGGGGGGCAAACGCATCCAGTCCATATTATCCATTCTGATGGGGGTTATCAGCAGTTGGCAATGTACTGTTACGCGGAACCAAAATAGTCATTTCAACAATACTACGATCTCAAGTGCTCGAGCTAGCCCACGAGGGTCATCCGAGTGAATCTGCTATGAAACGGAGACTACGATCAAAGGTGTGGTGGCCAAGGATCGACCGAGAAGCAGAAAGTTTTGTCAAGGCCTGTAGAGACTGCATCTCCATTTCGTTGGCTAATAAACCGGCACCAATGGATCGACATGCGACCCCAGCTGGCCCATGGCAATGTGTCGCATCCGACCTACTGGGCCCTTTGCAAAGCAACGACCATGTACTGGTGTTAATCGACTACTTTTCTAGATACATGGAATTCAAATTTATTAAAACTATCTCTTCGAAAGTATTGATCTAACAAATGCAGGAGATATTTTCTCGTTTGGGAATATCACGAACACTGAGAACCGACAACGGTCGGCAATTCGTCTCGAATTTCAAGATTTTTGCCGGAACAACGGTATTACACAACAAGTAAGAAGGCTCTAGTCGAGACGGCTCGACTACGAGATACCCTGAACCCTACAAAAAAAAAGTGATACTCTTCTTCTTTACGCACTTATAAGCGCGCGCTCTGCTAACTGCGCAGTTGCTGCCGTGGCTTGGGGGTGGGTTGGGCTGAACTTTGGACGCTTATAACTCCATTTCTAGATGGACGATCTTCATGAAATTTTGAGAGTAGATTAAGGATATATGAATCTATCTATGTGCCAAATTGCAAGTCTCTAGTATTTGAAATGCGTTTTTTCCAAATTGTGGGCGAAGGGGGCGTTCCCATTTTCAATGGGTTGAGGGTAAAAAAATTATGCCGTGATTTTTATACCCTGAACCCATTGAAAATGGGAAATCAGGGTATAATGGTTTTGTTAAATGTATGTAACAGGCAGAAGGAGGCGTGGCAGACCCCATAAAGTATATATATTCTTGATCAGGGTGACGAGAAAAGTTGATATAGCCATGTCCGTCTGTCCGTCTGTCTGTATGTTTGAACGCGTCGATTTCCAAAGATACAAAAGCTAGAGAGTTTATTCTTTTTGTGTTAGGTCCGTATATTGCATGCGCAGTACGAGTTTGTTTCAGAAATTCGATAACTTGTATATTTGCAAAGTTATCGATAACTGAAATTATCAGGAACCAGTTATAAAATTCTAGCTAATTCATCTTTAGAGTTAGAGTCTCCAAGTCTTCTGCATATATATAGATACCAATTTAATACAATTTCGGTTTTTGTCAGATTTTAGATTCCGGTCCTCACTTCGCCCCACCACCCTCAAGTGTATAAAAAATGCATTTCAAATACTAGAGACATACAGTTTGGTTTAGCATATAGATATGAGTATCATAATCATAATCTGAAGATATCAATACGATTGTCCATCTAGAAACAGAAATATTAATCATCAAAGTTTTCTCATCAAAACCCATGCGGCGCAGCAGCAAAGCAGCGAGACAGCAAGACGCTTGCAATGCTTACACAAATGCACACACACATACAAGCATAGATCAGCGTGTGTGTGTGTGTTCGTGCTTTTGCATGTAAAGTTTCTTACGCATAGAGAATCGAAACGAAGCATTCTAGGAATATGATTCGTTCGAAGAAGTGCTCAGGGGGTTTCGTAGTCGAGCAGTCTCGACTTTAGCTTTCTTACTTGTTTAACCGTAGCTTTGAGGTGTGGCCTAAAGGTGAGACGCTTGTCCAGGGTGATGCCAAGATATTTCAC
This sequence comes from Drosophila borborema, assembly GCA_030914335.1. Taxonomy (NCBI): domain Eukaryota; kingdom Metazoa; phylum Arthropoda; class Insecta; order Diptera; family Drosophilidae; genus Drosophila; species Drosophila borborema. The sequence continues at coordinate 28,226 of JAUESP010000248.1, forward strand.
TTGTGCAGGTTGCTGAAGATTTACTCCCGACATCTGGATTGGGGATTATGCATTGGCAGTCTTTTTAGAGTGAAGCAAATGTTCATTGTTTTTAGCGGGTTGACTTTGAGATTCCACCGCTTGCACCAATCATTGAGAGTATCCAGATACCTCTGCAGTCCAGTGCTTGATTCTGCAAGGTTTTTTGAGTTGTATATGATTGCTATGTCATCAGCATATGTGGCCATGACAGCTTTCGAGGGAGCATCCATATGTTGAGAGGACGGCCTAGGTACATATGTCGGCAGTATACAGGGAGAACAGCAGCGGACGGTCTTCTAGATAAGATCTTAAGAGCCCATAGCACGGAGAAGGTAGTAGGTTTTTTATTTTGCACAGTAATCCATCGTGCCACACTTTATCAAACGCTTGCTGCATGTCGATGAAGACAGCGTTGGAGCATTCGGAGTCATCAAAAGCCTGCAAGATGTGTTTCACCAGTCTGTGGACTTGTTCCACTGTGCTGTGTCCCTCCCGAAATCCAAATTGATGGTCCGGTAAGATATTGGATTGTCTTTCTTCAAGCATGAACATGCCACTTATATAAACATATTAAAAAATAGGCAATAGTCGATAACCTGCGCGTTATCTGCAGCGACCAACGCAGCAAGCAATAAAATCTGTGCACTTGTGTGCATGGAATTAATCATATCCTTCCAGTGCCTGGAAGTATTTTTAAGGTATTTAAGCACTAGGATTTTAAGAAATAAACAGTTCAATTGTTGTTCTCACAAAGAGAAGAGTTCAAATTTTGAATTCGGTAAATGTGGAGTGTTTCATTTCGACTCTCTAACATTTTGGTCCTTCGGCGTTCTCTGTTGTTTTCCCCCACCAGTGGTAAGAGACACAGAGAAAGGAACCACCGTCTTTGTGCTGTGGTATTACAAAAAAAATTTGTTATATTGCTCTGTTCTCCTCCACCAGAGGTAGGAGACAGAGTATATATACAATATAGTGCTCAAATTAAAAAAAAAAAGAAAAGTTTGTAGTGCAAATATGTCCGTATCTCAAAAATAAAAAGGGAACGGACAACATTAAAAGTCCGTATAGGACATCAAAAAAAAAAGTGCTCAAGTTTTAAATAAAGACAAATTTGCAGTGCAACTAAGTCCGTATCCCAAAAAATAAGGGAACGGACAACTTTAATAAGTCCAAAGAGACAAAGGACAACAAAAACCGCAAAAAAAAAAAAAACAAAAACAAAAAGCGGACACAAACAAAAAAAAAAAACAAACAAACAACAACAGCACCAACCAATCACGCAAGAACCATTCTGAAGACAGAGGATTCCAAGCACACAGGAGCCATTCTGAAGACAGCAGGATTCCAATCGATCACGCAGAGCCACCCTTCGGAGAAGACTGGAGCTAAGATAAGTCGTAATTTTATTTACTTTATTGTTCAAATAAGAAAAGAAAATGCTGTCAGAGAAAATCATAGTACTGTTAAAAAAAGCTAGGTAGGATACAGAATGAGCTAGAAAATAATAACTCAATATTGTTAAAATTGGGGATAATAGACCACCCATATTTTAACAATAAGGAGTTTAAAAAAGCGATAAAAACTATAAAAGATATAAAAACAGAAATTTTGAGTAGCGGGAAGCAAATCAAAGAAGAAATTAGGCAGATAGGAACGGTTACAGTTCATGAAGAGAAAGTCGATCAGATAAGAAAATATCTAATAGAAACAAATGAGGATATTGCGAAATCAAATGTACCCAAGAAAAGGGGGATAATCTCCCTGGACTACCGAGAATGCCAGTCCCAATATTCTTTGGTGATGCTAAAGATTGGGACTCATTCGCTCAACTATTTAACGACCTTATCGATCAAATACAGGACCTAACTTCTGCCATAAAATTTAACTATTTGAAAAGCTCATTACGAGGAGAAGCAAAGAGCATGGTTGCTCACCTACTAACAGGGTCCGCAGATAACTGTTGAGGTTTTTTCTCTTTTGATATAAATCAAAACGCAGTTTTGTAAATGTAGGTGCACAAAATAAGTTTATTTAATAAAATCAAAATTATAAGTAGCAAGTACACAACGCGACGTTTTCAACTTAACTGAGCCGACACTTTCATAACTGATCTTGCACAACACAAAATGATACAATGATACAGTACTCGATGTGCAGCATGCTTTTATACTTCCTTCTCTTTCATACAGAATTATCTAGATGTCTTCTTCCTATGCTACCTCTCTTACATATAGAATGTTCTAGATGTCTTCTTCCTATGCTACTTCTCTTACATATAGAATGTTAGTATGTTTTCGTATGCTTTTCTATATGTACATTTGTATGTATGTATGTATGTTATGTATGTACACAATCCAAAACATTCGTTTTCTTATTCTATTGAAAATGCTTGAACAGCCAACGACTGACTTTACAGTTACTTCAAATGCTTATTGCTACAAAGATGATAATGATGATGAGTTTTGTTCCAGATCATTCTTCAACACCCTCCCTAAAACTCAACATCTCTATAAAATTTTATTCTTTACTCTTAGTTCCTAAGTTTTCTCGCTGCTCTCCTTTGGCATTTTCTATCAGTCATATATGATGCTATTGCTTCAAGCACGACATCCCATTCTCTCCTTCGGCTTCGTTCATTAATTTTAAGCGACTGTCGCCTTCCCTTCTGCCCTTCTTCTCTTAAATACTTCGCTTATGTCTGTCTCCGCTTTGCTTGATATTCTTTGATTTCGTCTATCTTCGCTGCTACTACACGTCTGCCAAATCTACCCCTGCTTTCCTTAGCTCCTCTTCTTTGCTCCTCAACGCTTTTGCTGCGCCTTCTATCATGCTTTCCTCTGATTGCCTTTGAGACTTCTTCCTCCTCATCACTGCTATTGCTACTGCTGCTGTTGATGCTACTCCCGCTCCGATGCGTCAATTTCTTCTTGCTTTTCAATTACTTCTTGGTTTTCAATTTATTCTGCTTTTCACTTTTATTTACTTCTTCAGCTGCTTTTTATGGCTCTGCAGTTTCGTCAGTTTCCATTTCTTCATCATTTTTTCTGTCTTGAGAGTGTCCAGCTTTTCATCAACTTCCATTATGCTTTCGGCATCAGCTTTCGTCTCCTCTATTGGCTTATCCACTTCTTGTATGTTGTCTTCATCCACTTTCATTGTTTCTTCTTCCGCCTTTTCTGATTTATCCTCAGCTTTCTCAGCAGCTTCTTTATCTTCGACCTTTTCAGCTTCTAAGGTGCTGCAACTGGCCTCCAGATGCCTATTGGTGTCATCTGCTGCCACGAAGGATTTTTCCTCGTCCTCCGAGCTACCTGCTTCGCTTTCTGCACCCGATTGTGGTTCCGTTTTCTCCACATCGCTTCCTGCATTCGAGTTGGCTACATTATTCAATATACGATACTTGGCAGCCAGCAGTTTATCCAGCCTGAAGTCCTCATTCGTGCTCTCGCCTTTCAGTTTTTCCTTCAGTTTGGCCAGCTTTCTGTCCAGATCCTCGTTGCTATCATCGCCCTTTTTGCTCTTCTTCTTCTTTTTGTTGCGTTTCGTTGCCTGTTCCTGCTCCGTCTTAGCTATGCGATGAATTTCTTTGAGTTTCACTAGATTCTCCAGTAGCTTATGTCGCGATTCCAGCGGATCTTCCATTGTCTTACGTTGTGTGTTGACCTACTCTATGGATTGTTTTTACTTTTCCCATTCATTCCATACGCCTTTCATGGAGCGACGCTCAGACTCCAGTTCCCGTAGTAAATCCGAGATGCGTTGATTCTTTGCCTGTAGCTCACTCCGGCACTTGTACACTATTTGCTTCTGCTTTTCATCTTGTTCAACCAACAGCCGCTGCATTTCCTCGTGCTCATCCAGTATTGCCTGCTTTAACAATTCAACTTCCATTTGGCATTGCTGCAGATCGCGACACTTCAACTGATATTCGCGCTGCAGTTCCTCACGATCCCGCTTCTCATTGATCTCCCTGCGCAGATCATCCAACTTGCGTTGCTGTTCTTGTTTCACTTGTACCGTTTTCCAAACGCGCTGCTTTTCATGCACAGCCGCCTCACAAATTGCAATCGCATCTTGACCTTTACGCCTCACCTTGATCTCGCTCAGATGCTGATTCTTGCTCATGTGCAACTGGTTACGAGTCTCATTCAGCATCGTCTTGATCTCCATGGATTCACTATACAGCGCGGTGAACTGCAATTGCAAGCACTTATACTCTGTCGTCTCCGCGATGACCGGTGCACGTAGCTGGCAAATATCCATTTTAAGCTTCTCGACTTCCTTCAGAGTTTCACGATGCGTGGCATTCAGCTTATCAAGCTCCTGTGATCGATTGTTCGCCAATTGCCGATACACCACCAGCTCTTTCTGCAGCTCCTCTAGATGATGACTATTTACATTCATCGTTGCAATACTACCACCGCTACTGGGCGTCTTTGCAGTGAGCGCATCCTGATTCTTCATCGTGTGGGTATGCCATGATTTTTTCAAATTTAAATCTCCGCCACCCATGTTGAGATTTGCTTTTCCGTGAGCTTTGATAATTTTAGAATCACCTACGCCTATCTTCCGGGGCTCCAAAAATTCTTCATATGTAGAATGCTTTCACATGTGATCAGAAGCTCCTGAGTCGATCACCCACACGTCTTTTTCTCTGCCGTCCCTGCTCGCAATCAATCCTTTTCTCGATGATTCACCCGATTCTCCGTGATTGTTTTCCGCTCGACTTCCTGCATTTCTCCTTTGGTGACAGTTGTTGCTCCTGTGGCCTTTCTTCATGCATATATAACACCTGTAGCAGTCTTTCTTCAGATGTCCCATCACGCCACAATTATAACACTTCATAGTTTGCTTCTTATGTTCATATTCACTTTTATTTTTCCTGTTGCCTGCAACTAACGCTGTTGACTCTTCAGATACCACTTCTTGTTCTTTTGACCTTACTTCTTCTGTCATTAAACGAGTCGTCAAATTATTCAATGTTCTTTTACTATCCTCGACCGAATCCCACGCACTATGAAAATAGTTAAACTTCTGTGGCAAAGACGATAGGATTCGCGACATTAACATTGTTTCAGGCACAGCACTTCCAAGATTTTTCATCTTACTCCACAAAACTTCTAACTTTGAAATATTATAGTCCACACTTTCATTTTCAATCCATTTGAAATCAAAAAACTGTTTCTGAATATCTGATAAATTAATTTTCTTCTGATTTCATATCATACATTGAGTTTAATTTTACCCACATTTCTCTAGCTGTTTTGCAGCTCACAATCAATTCCATCGGTCTTCTCTCGATAGAATGAATTATTATTTTTCTTGCAGTCTTATGAGCCTTTAAAAACCTTTTCGAGTCTCTTTCATACGTCGCAGACTCCTCTGTCGGACACGTCAAAACACCTTCGCACACGGCAAGAACATCGTCGTCTTCTTCTAATAACGTGCGAATCATGAAACACCACAAATGCCAATTGTCTTTGTCGCGTAACCGTTCTATTTTCATATTTACCGGCTCCATTTTTACTGTCTTTATTTTACTACAAATTTGTAATTCACTTTTGTACTTGCACTCGATTTCACACTACATTACACTTTTAGTACTGTCTGGGCCCATAACCTGTTGAGGTTTTTTCTCTTTTGATATAAATCAAAACGCAGTTTTGTAAATGTAGGTGCACAAAATAGGTTTATTTAATAAAATCAAAATTATAAGTAGCAAGTACACAACGCGACGTTTGCACGTCTTGAACAACACAAAATGATACAATGATACAATACTCGATGTGCAGCATGCTTTTTACTTCCTTCTCTTTCATACAGAATTATCTAGATGTCTTCTTCCTATGCTACTTCTCTTACATATAGAATGTTAGTATGTTTTCGTATGCTTTTCTATATGTACATTTGTATGTATGTATGTATGTTATGTATGTACACAATCCAAAACATTCGTTTTCTTATTCTATTGAAAATGCTTGAACAGCCAACGACTGACTTTACAGTTACTTCAAATGCTTATTGCTACAAAGATGATAATGATGATGAGTTTTGTTAGAGATCATTCTTCAACAATAACTATACCGTAGCTTGGGGGTTATTAACAAAAAGATACGAAAACAAAAGAAAAATTTTTTCGGAACAATTTAAATTTAGATATTGACTCATCCAAAAGTATCAACAACTTCATACACACAATCAAAATCACACCATTAAAAATAAAGCTCAACTCTCAAGTGAAGTTGACAAAATGTTTGCACATTTAATACTAAGAAAATTTAGTAAAGAGGCTCTTCAATTATATGAAAGCCAAATAAAAAAGACAAAGGACATACAACTGCTGACTGACGTAATGGACTTTTTAGAACAAAGGTATTACTCAACGTCCGAATCAAAAACAGAAGAAAAGAAAGTCTTCAAAAGCACTACCAATGTGCAATATTGTCCGATATGCAAAGCAGTAGGTCACAGTGCCATGCAATGTACAAAATTTAAAGCAATGTCTACTTATGTCTAAAGTGTTTAAAACACTCAAACTCATATCGGTGTAAAAGTAACATAACTTGTTGCTTTTGCAACAGAGATCATCACACAATGCTACATTTAAATATAAATAAAGACAGGGTTAATACAGTAATGGCAAATGAAAAGGCCTTATTAGCCACTGCAATAATTAAAGTAAAAACAAGTAAGAACGTTACAGTTAGGAGCATCTAACTGCGAAATACTCTGTTCCCATAGGTGCATTTTATTTATCTAATAAACATCTAATTAACGAAATATTTCGGCAATTAGCAAACGTACATGGCAAGCAACAAACGTTTTTCCTATACATACATACAGATTTACACATGTAAACACTATACGAGTATACACAAAACTTTCTATGTAAGCATACTAAAGTTTGCATGCCAGAATATTCTAAGAATTGTGACTAAATTGGGAATTTTCCGATCGTTACTTTAGTTTTGTCAAAAGGCGTTCTAGCAATGTTTTGTTTTGTCACAAGCTGCTGATCAGCTGACCCTTTATGTGAATTTATTTAGGTTTAGCTAACGATTGCATGTTATTTTCAAAAGACCTGGGCTCAAATGCCGCTTTTTATTTATTAATCGAAAACTTATAAATTTTATTTTTTAAACTCATTAATATTTATGTTAAAATGCTTTTTGCAATCTTAGCAATTGCTACTAAGCTATTGTATGCATGAATTATGCAGTTGGCCACAACAAACTTCTTTGCCGATTTGCCACGCCCCCTGTGGGCGTAGACGCACAAGTTTTGCCAGTCCTTAGAAAGAGCCGAGGCTAACATGCCTGCAAAATTTGGTTGCTTACATTCCAAAAATGCGAAAATTACAGGGTATCTTTCGATATGCCACGCCCCCAAAGAGGCTGAAAAATCACTTTTGGGTCATCGATAGAGGAAGACATTAGTAACTGAACCATCCAAATTTCAAGCTTCTAGCTCTAAAACTATGGGGATATCAACTTTTGCGGTTTGCCACGCCCCCTGTGGGCGTATATATATTTACCATAGCTTATTGGTCTAGGGTTGTCAACCCGAGTATACATGCGAAATTTCAAGTCTCTAGTATCAATAGTGTTCAAAATATAGCACAATTTTCAAAATCACTATATAACAGGTCCGATTTGCCACGCCCCCAATGGGCGTAGACATATAACTTTTTGATCGATCTTCTTAGAATCATAACATTAACTCACGTGCAAAATTTCAGCGTTCTAGCTTTAACGGTGTAGAAGATACGTATTTCCCGATTTGCCAGGCCCCCAATGAGATATATCCGCCATAGCTTTTTGAACTTGGGTTGTCACCCCGAGTATACATATCAAATTACAACTCCCTAGCTCATCAGCTAGTATGATAACTTAACTATGGGCGGAAGAGTTTTCCGATTTGCCACGACCCTAGTGGGCGGATCGGGAAAATTTTTACACTTTATAATTCGGGGGTATATATGAGTATATGTTTAAAATTTCAAGTCTCTAGCTGTAATAGCGCCGAAAAATATTGCGTTCATACGGACAGATGGACAGACGGACAGACGGGCGGACGGACAGATGGACAGACGGACAGACGGGCGGACAGCAAAACGGACATTGCACAAACCCAATATACTCCTTTTCCCTTTTTAAGGGAACAGAGTATAACAAGCAAGGAGAACTATATTGAATTAAGAGCATTGATAGATAGCGGGTCTCAAAAAACCATTATATCTGAGGAGGCCGCACAGTTGTTGAATTTACCCCGAATCAGAAATGAGACAGAAATAAGTGGAATATCAGCAGAAAACACTTGTAGGTCGAAATACAAAGTGAAGCTAGATATAAAAACAACAGAAACAAAAAGAGCAGCTAAAGGTTGAGGCCATCATAGTATCAAAATTAATGAAGGGCCTACCAGTAAATAAAATAAATATAGATACAGCTAAATGGCACAGTTACAGTTTAGCTGATCCCCAATTTCATAAGCCAGGTCGAGTAGACATGATAATAGGCTCAGACTTATACGCACATGTACTAAAAAATGGAATAGTAACAAGTAAGAAGGCTCTAGTCGAGACGGCTCGACTACGAGATACCCTGAACCCTGCAAAAAAAGTGATACTCTTCTTCTTTACGCACTTATAAGCGTGCGCTCTGCTAACCGCGCAGTTGTTGCCATGGCTTGGGGGTGGGTTGGGCTGAACTTTGGACGCTTATAACTTCATTTCTAGATGGACGATCTTCATGAAAATTTCAGAGTAGATTAAGGATATATAAATCTATCTATGTGCCAAATTGCAAGTCTCTAGTATTTGAAATGCGTTTTTTCCAAATTGTGGGCGAAGGGGGCGTGGCATCCAAAATCTGAAAATCAAAAATCTGCGTATCCATAATATCTATCTAAATATATAAAGTTATTGTCTCTAGATGAAACGGTGTAGTAGTTATACACAAAAAACCTAAAAATGGAAACGAATTTTCGATTGTTTATCGATAATTTGGAAATGGGATGAGTTATCGAAAAAACAAAATAAACTCGTACTGCGTAACTAACATACGAGTGTTCATGTGAAATTTCAGCTCTCTAGCTTTTGTAGTTTCCGAAATCTCGACGTTCATACGGACGGACGGACGGACGGACGGACAGGGCTCAATCAACTTATTTTTTTATGCTGATCAAGAATATATATACTTTATAGGGTCTGCGACGTCTCCTTCTGCCTGTTACATACATTTCACAAAACCAATATACCCTGAATTCCCATTTTCAATGGGATGGATTGCTCGGGCAGAATACAAAATTTGGATGGATTGTATCAGGTTGTACAAAATTGAAAGATAAATCAACGATAGAAGCAAAAAGAAAGAGATGCCCAAATCAGAAGAAGTGCAAATAAAGCAAATAAAGGATGGAAATTGTCATCCAGTTAGACGGCCACTACGAATAATAAAAGAAGTTCACAAAGCTCAAGATAATAAAGTTAAAGCCGTAAAATTATATCACAAGAAGGGTCAGTTACACGACTTATCAACAAAATATGCCCACAGTGTAAATTAAAAAATGAAGACTCAGAACAAAGAAGCACGAAACAAACCACTAGGGGGCGGGGAGGATCAAGACTAAGCGTATTGATGGCTATGATAATGTTAGCATTACTCTGTCAAATGTCATGTGCAAAAGTAACTACTCATAATAATAAAATCCACTCAGAGAGATACGAAGAAGTTGCAACCTCATACGTAGGAAAAATAGTTGAGATTCCAAAAATAGTGTGGAGCACATTAGAATTAACAAAAATTAACCACAGAAAAGAGATAGAAAATTTACAAATAGCAATACAGCATATGAAGGAAAGTCACTTAGAGTTAAACGGGCTCCATTTTCATCATACATCAGGACACACATCAATGATATTAAGCATTATAATTGTAATAATATTAGATATATATGCCATAAGAAAATGTAATGTAAAGAGACGATTAAAAGCTATAGCATTTCCTGGTACTATATAATTTAGAATACAAAATTTACAAAATATCTGATAACCTGCGCGTTATCAAAAACACAGAAATTAGGCCCCCGGGCAGAATGTTCAAACATGAACACGGAAAATAAAAACATACATATGTATAAGAATAAACATTACGGATAACCTGCGCGTTACCAAACATAAAATTAAAATTTCTAAGCCACAAATTTTAGGCCCCTGGCAGTATGTTCAAGCATGAACATGCCACTTATATAAACATATTAAAAAATAGGCAATAGTCGATAACCTGCGCGTTATCTGAAGCCAAGTAATAAACATGTCATCCCTTAGCTGCAGCGACCAACGCAGCAAGTAATAAACAAGTAAGAAGGCTCTAGTCGAAACGTGTAAGGGAACAGAGTATAACAAGCAAGGAGAACTATATTGAATTAAGAGCATTGATAGATAGCGGGTCTCAAAAAACCATTATATCTGAGGAGGCCGCACAGTTGTTGAATTTACCCCGAATCAGAAATGAGACAGAAATAAGTGGAATATCAGCAGAAAACACTTGTAGGTCGAAATACAAAGTGAAGCTAGATATAAAAACAACAGAAACAAAAAAGAGCAGCTAAAGGTTGAGGCCATCATAGTATCAAAATTAATGAAGGGCCTACCAGTAAATAAAATAAATATAGATACAGCTAAATGGCACAGTTACAGTTTAGCTGATCCCCAATTTCATAAGCCAGGTCGTGTAGACATGATAATAGGCTCAGACTTATACGCACATGTACTAAAAAATGGAATAGTAACAAGTAAGAAGGCTCTAGTCGAGACGGCTCGACTACGAGATACCCTGAACCCTGCAAAAAAAGTGATACTCTTCTTCTTTACGCACTTATAAGCGTGCGCTCTGCTAACCGCGCAGTTGTTGCCATGGCTTGGGGGTGGGTTGGGCTGAACTTTGGACGCTTATAACTTCATTTCTAGATGGACGATCTTCATGAAAATTTCAGAGTAGATTAAGGATATATAAATCTATCTATGTGCCAAATTGCAAGTCTCTAGTATTTGAAATGCGTTTTTTCCAAATTGTGGGCGAAGGGGGCGTGGCATCCAAAATCTGAAAATCAAAAAATCTGCGTATCCATAATATCTATCTAAATATATAAAGTTATTGTCTCTAGATGAAACGGTGTAGTAGTTATACACAAAAAACCTAAAAAATGGAAACGAATTTTCGATTGTTTATCGATAATTTGGAAATGGGATGAGTTATCGAAAAAAACAAAATAAACTCGTACTGCGTAACTAACATACGAGTGTTCATGTGAAATTTCAGCTCTCTAGCTTTTGTAGTTTCCGAAATCTCGACGTTCATACGGACGGACGGACGGACAGACGGACAGGGCTCAATCAACTTATTTTTTTATGCTGATCAAGAATATATATACTTTATAGGGTCTGCGACGTCTCCTTCTGCCTGTTACATACATTTCACAAAACCAATATACCCTGAATTCCCATTTTCAATGGGATGGATTGCTCGGGCAGAATACAAAATTTGGATGGATTGTATCAGGTTGTACAAAATTGAAAGATAAATCAACGATAGAAGCAAAAAGAAAGAGATGCCCAAATCAGAAGAAGTGCAAATAAAGCAAATAAAGGATGGAAATTGTCATCCAGTTAGACGGCCACTACGAATAATAAAAGAAGTTCACAAAGCTCAAGATAATAAAGTTAAAGCCGTAAAAATTATATCACAAGAAGGGTCAGTTACACGACTTATCAACAAAATATGCCCACAGTGTAAATTAAAAAATGAAGACTCAGAACAAAGAAGCACGAAACAAACCACTAGGGGGCGGGGAGGATCAAGACTAAGCGTATTGATGGCTATGATAATGTTAGCATTACTCTGTCAAATGTCATGTGCAAAAGTAACTACTCATAATAATAAAATCCACTCAGAGAGATACGAAGAAGTTGCAACCTCATACGTAGGAAAAATAGTTGAGATCCCAAAAATAGTGTGGAGCACATTAGAATTAACAAAAATTAACCACAGAAAAGAGATAGAAAATTTACAAATAGCAATACAGCATATGAAGGAAAGTCACTTAGAGTTAAACGGGCTCGATTTTCATCATACATCAGGACACACATCAATGATATTAAGCATTATAATTGTAATAATATTAGTTACATATGCCATAAGAAAATGTAATGTAAAGAGACGATTAAAAGCTATAGCATTTCCTGGTACTATATAATTTAGAATATAAAATTTACAAAATATCTGATAACCTGCGCGTTATCAAAAACACAGAAATTAGGCCCCCGGGCAGAATGTTCAAACATGAACACGGAAAATAAAAACATACATATGTATAAGAATAAACATTACGGATAACCTGCGCGTTACCAAACATAAAATTAAAATTTCTAAGCCACAAATTTTAGGCCCCTGGCAGTATGTTCAAGCATGAACATGCCACTTATATAAACATATTAAAAAATAGGCAATAGTCGATAACCTGCGCGTTATCTGAAGCCAAGTAATAAACATGTAATCCCTTAGCTGCAGCGACCAACGCAGCAAGTAATAAACAAGTAAGAAGGCTCTAGTCGAAACGGCTCGACTACGAGATACCCTGAACCCTGCAAAAAAAGTGATACTCTTCTTCTTTACGCACTTATAAGCGTGCGCTCTGCTAACCGCGCAGTTGTTGCCATGGCTTGGGGGTGGGTTGGGCTGAACTTTGGACGCTTATAACTCCATTTCTAGATGGACGATCTTCATGAAATTTTCAGAGTAGGTTAAGGATATATAAATCCATCTATGTGCCAAATTGCAAGTCTCTAGTATTTAAAATGCGTTTTTTCCAAATTGTGGGTGAAGGGGGCATGGCATCCAAAATCTGAAAACTACAAAATCTGCGTATCCATAATATCTATTTAAATATATAAAGTTGAAGTCTCTAGCTAAAACGGTGTAGTAGTTATACCCAAAAAAACTAAAAAATGGAAACGAATTTTCCCATTTTCAATGGGTTCAGGGTATAAAAAATGTACTGCGAGACGTGAGAACGGCTTAGCGATCGAAAAGGGACACTTCACAAACATCTGTGCACTTGTGTGCATGGAATCAATTATAGCCTTCCAGTGCCTGGAAGTATTTTTAAGGTATATAAGCACTAGGATTTTATTTATTTATTTATTTTATTTATTTAAAAAATATTGACAAATCGAGAGTCAAAATAGCCTAAAAAAAATACAATTATTACAATAGAATCACCAACCCGATGGGGGTATTTTATTTGCCAGTCCGGCCAGCTATGCCCCAATTCACAACCAAATATGGTCAGTGATAACTATTGAAACTATGCAAAGAAAGTGTTAAATGAAAATATTACATATAGATTATAAGAGACTAAATATAATTAATATAATTACAATTTAATAATTCTTAAAATTATAAATAAAAAATAAAAAATAAAAAAAATGAACAAAAATAAAAATAAAAATTAAAATAAAATAAATAAAATAAAAATAGGTAAAGAAACAAGGAAGATATTAACAATATTGAAAGATAAATTAAAAGAAGAGCTATAATATAGAATATTTAATAGGATTGAGAAATCACTGCAAGCAACAATAGCAACATAATGTAGCTTATGCCTGTGAATTGCGAGTGATTTCCCTAAGGTGTGCTAAAAGCAACGATTTAATTTTAGGAAGAGAGAGCTCTAAGGAAAATATTTGATAATATTTATTAAAATTAACACAAAGAACATGAAACGCACTATGCAAAGAATAATCCGTAGTGCATATACGTAAATGAAGCGGACGATAATGTCTAGTTGTTCGGGACGGAACCGAGAAATTAAGACGGATCAACAAAAAGGACGAATCAATATTACCGTTAATTACTTTGTACAAAAAATCAATTCCTAAAATTGTTCTGCGATTCATTAACGATGGAAGATCAATGAGCTGAAGCCGACTATGGTAAGACGGTAATCGTAAATTACTGTCCCAGTTAAGATCCCTTAGGGCAAAAAGAAGAAACTGTTTTTGGACTGATTCAATACGATCTTGATACAGTTTATGTTGCGGAGACCAAACAACTGAGCAATACTCTAAGATAGGACGTACAAGCGAAATAAATAATTGTTTGGTAATAAAAGGATCTTTAAATTCCTTAGACCAACGTTTAATAAAGCCAAGCACGCTTTCGGCTTCATTTATGATGGTAGAAATATGAAGATTGAAATTAAGTTTACTGTCAAAGAGAACACCAAGATCTTTGACTGTAAAGACGCGTTGTAAGGAAATGTTACTAATTTTATAGTCAACAATATGAGGAATAGAACGACTAAAAGTCATAGTCATACACTTTGAGCAATTTAGGTGCAACTGGTTCACCACACACCAAGATTGAAATGCATTAAGGTCATCTTGAAGTTGTAGATGTCCATTTGCACTGGAGTATGGAAGGCAAAGTTTTACATCATCCGCATACATAAATATGGTAGAATAAGAGATGCAACTAGGAAGGTCATTTATAAAGAGCGAAAAGAGTAATGGTCCTAAATGGCTACCTTGAGGAACACCAGACGAAACAAAGATAAATTTAGAAATAGCTGTTCTCAACAAGACTCTTTGGGTTCTACCATTCAAATAGGATGAAATCCAGGACACAAGTTTAGGAGAAAATCCTAAGCGTTCAAGCTTCAGAGTTAGTATCTGATGATTAACTCTGTCAAATGCTTTACTGAAATCAGTATAAATAACATCGATTTGCATTTTTTTAGACTATCATTGACAAGTGAAGTAAATTCGAGGATGTTGATCGATTCTGAATAAAACCATGTTGGGATGGTTGAATAATCGATTTGCAGAAATGTTGCAAGGTTGATGTTATAATTTTTTCAAATAGCTTCGGAATAGCAGATATTTTCGTGGCAAAAAGTTGACTTTTCTGGAGAATTACCCATATGGATAAATCAGAAAGTATATGTAGATAAGAATGTATGCGTGTAACGTTCAAAATGTACATATGGACATGTATATATACATACATACATATGTGTGTATGCATTGCCAAAAAACTAATAATAGATGGCGCTTATATTAGTTGAAATGCGAAAAATGTTATATTATTAAATATCATTATAAATAGACCCAACAAATAGACGTTCCTCGATTAACACGCATCACCTTAATTAACACAGACACTTCATAATTGTAAAAGAAATATGTATATCAATGCCACTCAAAGCTGTAATAGCCATAATATATAAGTTCACTGCTAAAGCGCCATCTATCAAGTTTAAATTCTTAGACCATGCTAGGCTAGTTTTGAATGTATGTATATGTGTGCATACATATAGGAAAACTCTTACCGCAGATGTCACGTGCTTTTGTTATTTGGGCAAACTTTTTGTTTATTATTTTCTGTTGACTTAACGGAATAAAATATAATTGAAACAAAAACACTTTCAGAAATGGTGCTATTAAATATTTGAAATTAAAAAAACGCACTTATTCACAATTATTGAACGACAGAGTAGCGAAAACGAATCAAATTCGCCATATACGAAAAAAACTAAAGCAGTGGCTGAAAATACAAATACAATTCAAAGACAATTCTAACGCAATTCAAAAACAATTGTGATTCTTAGAATATACACGCATAGCAACATAGAAAACGGCCCAAGATTTTTTGTGTGTATATGTGCACACGCATACAAAAATTGATTTGCATTGCTCAACGTTGCTTGCATTTCCATTGTTATTTTAATTGTTTTAAAATTTTTAAAATATATAATGGAATGTAATGAGAGTTTGAGCATATGATCTACATATTCTATTTGACATGTTTTTTTTTAGAAATCATAACTCTTTTACAATTAGCTTTACATGCACATATACATACATATGTATGTATGTATGTGCGCCCGCAATGCGTCTTTCTGTGTCGCTGCCTTGCTTGCTGCGCCACTTGAGTTTTGATGAGAAAAATTTATAGACCAATAATTCTGTTTCTAGATGGACAATCATATTGATATGTTCAGATTAAGATTATGATATTCATATCTATATGCCAAACCAAACTGTATGTCTCTAGTATTTGAAATGCATTTTTTACACATTTGGGGGTGTGGGGGCGAATTGGGGACCGGAATCCAAAATCTGACAAAAACCGAAATTGTATTAAATTGGTATCTATATATATGCAGAAGACTTGGAAACTCTAACTCTAAAGATGAATTAGCTAGAATTTTATAACTGGTTCCCAATAATTTCAGTTATCGATAACTTTGCAAATATACAAGTTATCGAATTTCTGAAACAAACTCGTACTGCGCGTGCAATATACGGACCTAACACAAAAAGAATGAACTCTCTAGCTTTTGTATCTTCGGAAATCGACGCGTTCAAACATACGGACAGACGGACGGACAGACAGACGGACATGGCTATATCAACTTTTCTCGTCACCCTGATCAAGAATATATATACTTTATGGGGTCTGCCACGCCTCCTTCTGCCTGTTACATACTTTTAACAAAACCATTATACCCTGATTTCCCATTTTCAATGGGTTCAGGGTATAAAAAAAAACAACAGAAGAACAACTCCTCGGGCACGGCGACTGGAGCGCCTGGCGTTGCCGCTACCGTGCCCGAGGGCTAGATCCACTGGCTACCATCCCCGTCATGATACTTAGTTGCACAACGCTAACAAGCAATGGCAAAGCTAACAGCAACAGCAGAGACAACAGTTGCTGCCGCATCAGCAACAGCAGCAACAAATGGCAGCAATAATGTGCAGCCTTTACGCACGGCCACGCCCACATGTTTATTAAGTGGACGCCAGACGCCATCAGGGCTATCGATGCTCTCCTTGCAGGAGTCCAATTCATTGCACAGGCAACAGAAGCAACAGCAGAAGCAACAGCAGAAGCAACAGCAGCAGCAACAGCAACCAACCATTTTTGTGCCCAATAAACTGAGATACAATGTCAGTTCAGCTAACTTTCTGCCCAGCTACGCTAGCAGCAGCAACATCAACAGCACCCAACAGCCTGTGCGACCAGCACCGGCCCCGCCAGCGCAACAAGCTGTGCCAAGGACCCGACAGTGCTACATTGAGCACTCAACACGGACCGGCAGCGTTTCCAAGAACGCACAACACACTTTTAATCAACTATATTAGACTTAAAAGTGCACTGCGTTGCATAAATTATTAATAAGACCAAATTGTTAAACTGAGCGAAACCTTTTCTGCCCGGTCTAGCGTATGGCCCGTAAAGCCATACAACTATTAGCCAGGAAGATCACTACGTTGATCGCATAGGAAAAATAATCAAAAAACAATGAATCAAAAATAAGAAGAAAAAAAAATTTTTTTTTTATATCATTACAAAAACGGATATACAGTTTAAATATCGAGAAGTACAAACAGAAAGAATTCATTTTAAAATTTCCATTTGACAAAACACTTGAATTCCCAATAAAAAGTGTTAATGTCTTTTCAGCGAGCAATGGCTCATATCGCCTCACGCGATTACCTTTTGGTACCTTTTATGCATGAAGTGACATTCCTAAGTCACAAAAGCACAGATCAAGGAATATTACCAATAATTATCCTGTCCCTACAGACGCAGACAGCGCTAGGAGATTGATTACATTATGTATTATTATAGACACTTTAAAACATTCCCGGCACATAATCTGATTATGTAAACAGAATGTTCCATTTGAATAGACAGAGGAATGCGAAAAAGCATTCCAATACCTGATAGATAATTTTGTGGCAGACGCATCATTCCGGATTACAATATCCGACCTAAAAAACATGCATAATAAAGTCATGACAAGTAAACAGAAAAACTCCTGCGCAAGAAAAGTTAAAGTAGATTTGCCTAAGCAAACTCTTGACAAAGCTTCTAAGCCCAACGTATACGAAGTCATTTCCAATGACGAGGTACGGAAATTAATAATCTTGCTTATCGATAATTATACATGCTTCTAGAAGCATGGAAAGAAGATAATCGCAAGAATTGATGTTAGCGGTTTATACTCCAATGGAATTCTCGACTTAGGTCAGTTTTTCCAAAGGCTTGATTGGCAAGCCGGTGTATCTAAATTAGCCAACTCAAAGTGGCGCCGTGCAAAAAGATCTTTGAATTAGTTCAATAGATACTTTTAAAATGGGCAATAAAATAATAAAATTATTAAGAGTAGCGCTACTCAAGCCGGTGACCCTCATCCAAGATGATGAAGAAAAAGAAGCAAAACTGTTTACATTCCATGATGATCATATTTAAGGAGGTCATACAGGCATAAATAAAACATTGGCCAAAGTACAAAGACACTACTATTGGAAAAAATATGACACGTCATATCAAAAAGTACAATAAGAAATGTCTAAAATGCCAAAAATCAAAATAACAGCAAGAAATGTCTAAAATGCCTAAAATCAAAATAACAGCATGAATAAAGACCCCAATAACAATAAAAGCTATATGGAATCTTTCATTCTGAAGTACGGTCCAATGAAGACGTTCATTACGGACATGGAAACAGAATATAAGAATTCCGTTATAAATGACTTGTGAAAATATTTAAAATAGAATATATAAAGTCTACTGCACACCATCATCAGACCTTAGGGACACTAGAGAAAAGTCGCAGAACATTTAATGAATATGTTCGTTCATACATTTCTGCGCACAAAACTGATTGTAACGTTTGGATACAATATTTCATGTAATGTATCGACACAACAACAAAATTGTCCATATGAACTCGTATTTGGAAAATTACCAAATCAGTTCATACACTTTAACAGAAAAGAAAAACTATTATTAATCGACCAAGGTTAAAATTAAGATATAACGTAACTTCAAATTAAATAATAACATACAATTTATTAATGAGCACAAATGTTCGATTGAAAAACAAAAAAGTACATAAAGATAGCTTAAAAGAATTTCATATCTGAAAGAATGCATGAAATAGGACTGATCAACCTTTTTCAAGTAAAAACAACATTTTTCTTCTCTCTTTCTCATATAAAATAGATACAAAAATTAAAGAAAAATCTGATATTTTGAATGATTCATAAAACAAGTCGACTTAAACAAAAAAGAAAATTGTCAATAACAATGCAAAATATGCCTTTTAATTTCTTTTGTTAACTAAAACAAAACAATACAATGAACAGTAAAAAAAAAATACACAAAATAATAAAAAATAAATTTAAGATTCAAATATAACGTAAAATTAAATTAAAAAAAAAAAAAAAATTTTAACTTACAATAAAAATCAAAAATTAATATTAATTTCTTTAAAATTACCACTAAAATAAAATGACTACATATATTACGTCATTTCTTTAAAAAGGGGAGATGTTTAATAACATAATAATAATACCCGACGCAATGTGGAGTATTCTACATATAAATGCGTCATATGCTCAGTGCATGATAGTGTATACTACATGCGCACATAGTGACACTGTCGCTATGCATAAATATACATATCGAGCATAATAATTGAAATACGATCAGCCACTTATATGTGACTGACCGGCAGCGCGAGATATGCCGCGTCTGCATTTTGCCGCATGTCTAAAGTACATGCCGTATGTATATGCCCTATGCATATACATACATATATACATATGTATATAAGCATACTACGCTCTCCCGTTCTGTCGCTGCGCTCAGCGGCAGAACTCTTTTATACATATACAAATAGTGTACTTAGCCTAAGACCATATATTCTTCAAAATAAAGAAACATTAATAATTTGACAACTAAACCGAGCAGAAGCACGCGTGTTAAAATTAAATTATTACAATATATTTCTAATTGTGTCATAATTTCGTCCAATTCGTAATCATTTAAATCTACTGATTATTTCTCGCTCGAGCGAATTCAATTTAAATATTCTTGTGGCAATTGATAATTGTAGCAACAATTTGCATACAGCAAATTCATCCAAGTCGTCTTTCATTTTTTATTTTTTGAAGAAATCGATGTTTTTTTCATCTCAGTTAGAAGTTTTGAGGATTCAGCTTGATTACTGTGAAATATCTTATTTAAATATTGCAGTTCATGCACAATTTTTGCTTAGTGGCCTCTTTCAACGGTTGCAGCTTGGGCGAAGTGTACCTTAAGCTCATCCCACTGCTGCTCGATTCTGCACACAGTAGTTTCAATAGACAGCCATCGCGTATCGCTTACTCTTGGAATTTTTAATGGTGCTTAAGTATACGTGCATTAAATTAATACCGCGAAATTCAGAGATATTATAAACTCAAACAGATTAATCTACTAACAAAAATTGAAGACGAACATTTCACCTAACAGTTAATACGTTAACATTGATTTGACGAACACGATTGACAATGAAACTACACACATATACCTGTCCATTATTCATACATTCATATAATTTTTTGTAGCTCATTGGTCTGCAAGAGCTTTTTGCAAACCATGAATACGTTTCCGCTATAAGAAATTCCAAAAAGTATTCTAATTGTCTGATGTAGGATATTAAAAGTACAAATAAGCAAAGTAAAATGGAAATAGGCTAGATTTAAAGCTATATGCATTTTCATAATTTTTCAAGCATTTCCGTTTTCAAATATGCTAGATCTAGCATGAAATATGCTAAAATGGCAACACTGTAAGTATCATCACTAACCATACAACACATAGACCGAACAACTAGAACAGACTTTTTTCACGCACCAGAATATGAGCGTAGGGAATACTCAACTTCGTATTTTTTCGGTTTGGGCAATTCAGGCTCGGGCAATTCAGGCTGCTACCTGCGCGATTCAGTAGTTTGTCTATTTTGTGTGGTTTGAATTGTAGAGTGTCTGTCAAATGAGCCTCTACGACTTGTAGCAGTCATTTGGCAATAATAAGTACATGGTGTATTCTGATATTGTCAATACATATGTATGAATTTCCAGGCCGAGGTCCGAGGCCCTGCAATTGCTACAGGCAGCAAAAGTTTCGCACACAGTCACATAAATGCTCATACATGTAGCAAGACACAGTAAATGTGTGTGTGCAGTTAAATTCGTTATTTGTTTGAGACTAAAAAAATATATTTTTATTACAAGACGGACTGTCTTTTTCAAACCGAATTTTGCAACTAATTACTTAAATCAATTCTATCCCTAGCTAAGCTGTGGCTCAGTCGACGGCGTTGGCAGCGACGTCGCTTTTGGTGTTATTGAACCGTTGTGCAATTCTTCTTGGAATTGCTGAAGCTCAGGTTGGCGTGTGCAGGAAGTCCACTAGACGCGGTGTCAGCAGATTGGGCTTATTGGTCTGATTATGTCGTATTTGTGTTGCAACAATTTCCGTTGGATATTGTTACAATGAAGAATATTTTCGTCGTTAACTCTTCCCCCTCTAATTTGCACTTGTCCTCAAGTGATCATTAAAAGAAAGGAATGTCGTTGAACTGTATGTTTTCTATTGTTCGTCTTGGTGCCTCTGTTACTTTTTTTGGTTGATTGTTATCCAATAGTAACGTTATCTTTCTCTCTCTCTTTGTATAGAGGAAGGCAATGACGATGATTATCATGACTATTGTAGTGGCCATAAATTTGATAGACAAATATTTATAGGGTATACCAGTAAAGGACTTAAAAATAATAAATATGACACGGATTAATAAATAGTGGGAACAGATTTAAAAAAAAAATATATATATATATATATAGTTCATGCAACGAGTCACCCTACTGCAATTGCTTAGCAAGCGTTGCCTACCCTTTGATTAGACCTTCGCATTAACTGTTAATGCTTAGCATCATACGATTGTACCGCAAGCGGACAAGCGGCGAAGGCCAGACAATGGTACAGCTATGCTTAGCAAGACTGAGTTTTAGAAGTGAGGGAGAGTGGAATAGACCTTGAGTGAGTGCAGACGTGGCGAACTGACCGTGGAGTGTAAAGAAATAAATTATTATCAACACGTGTGTTGTGGACAGTGACGATATTGTGTCGTATGTGTATATAGACAATTATTAAATTTAACAAAATGTAGGCGCTTAACATTAATACAATACTAGCGCCTCGCTAAAGTGAAGCGGGTAAGAACAGCTTGCTCACTCTTAGGTCTTAATCCGACGATCAAACTATAAGCAACAATAAAAGAGCATCATGATCTACATCTAACGTCCACAACAATAGAAACAATAACGAATATAAAACACCTCTTCACGACAAGCCAAACTTCATAACGTCACCTAATAGTCGCCGCAAAAGACGCCCGTAATAACTAAACTACTGCCCAGTATAAAACAACAGTCTATAATTCCACAACAGCCTGAGAAAAAGAAAATCACAACTACAACAATAAAATGAAAATGAAAAATTAAAACAACAACCAACAACACACAACGCCATAGTACTGAATTAATTCATCCCGAACATCGGCCATGTAATTAGACAGCTTGAACGGACAGCATAATCAATGGACTCGACTAGAATTGAAGCAGCGCTAATGTAGAAGAACAGTGAGCAGCAAAGCGGAGTAACTATAAACGGCATCGATAGTGTCATTTTTGAAAGGGCCGATATAATAAGCAATGCATTTATAAATAGATTAAGAGACTTTTTATTTGTATTTGTAATGTTTTAAATTCCACAGTACAGTCAACATGCCACCGTCATCTTGGGCCCAAGGAGCACCCTGGTATGCACTCATATATACATATATAAAGAAAAGTAATCAGTTGTGTAAGTAAATGAAAAAAAAAAATAAGAAAAGCAAGAAAATATGCACGACAATTATAAAGTTAAAAAAAAAAAAAATATATATAAAATCATATAAAATTTAAATGGAAAAGTAAATAATAATAATTGATGAAATGCTAATTAATAATGTCATATAATTAAATTTGTAGATTAACTGTTCATGAATATTTTGTAGTTAATAAGAACATTGTAAAGTAGATGTAAGTAACATGTAACAAAAACCTATTAGTATGTAAGCACCGAACAGAATCTTATCTTTTATAATGAATTTATCGCCTCATTTTTCGATTAGAGTTTTTTTTTTGTATTAGGGAGTACCATTGCATTGAATTAAAATGTTTGAATTGAATATGGATCCTTAAGTTTTTTTTTATAGTCTGTCAACCAGTCATGTCAGAAGCGGTTAAGGAATAATAATCCTTTAGGGATTTGAATAGGGACGATACAAAGGAATCGAGTTATTGTCATGGTAGGGCGGGTAGAGACGAGAGACGATCAACACCTAGTCTCTCCAATCAGTCAAGTCCATAGTCGGGTTTATGTTGCGTGTCGGCGCAGTGATTCTTAATAATAGACTACTCTTAATTTTAGTTTCTGAACGCGCACTAAAACTTTAAGTGTGTTAGAGTGCAACAGTGTAGATTAGGTGGAGAAGAACCCCGACCATCCGACGAGCTAGTACGAGCATAGCGAGAGTGCGCACCTCGAAGCCTTCTACACGCCTAGGTTCAAGCCATCGACTGGCGAACTATAACGCTCCCGATTAGAAAATAGCAGAGCGCAGGTCCTGTACACTACATATATTAAAATGGCGCCCAACGTGGGGCCCGAAAAAGACAGTTTGGTTTGATAGCACACAATTAACCCACTGTAGGGACAGTTTGAATCATAACCGTTAAGTATTGTCTGGGTTCCCTAAGCTCATCCGTAATCCATCCATATCACTCATATTATAGTAACTTAAATGTCAATTATATATTTGTTGGTGACATCGCGGTCTCACGCTTTAGTCCTCTTTTTATTGGATTTTGCGATTGCAATTCATTTCTTTGGATTGGTCGACCTGAAAAGACCTACAGTCTCAGCTTGCGACAAGCACCAAATAAATAATTGATATTACACAAATAGTAGGATACAGCTCAATTAAATTGGAATTACAATAGACTTACTTGAGTGTGAGTGTTGTCCATTAATCGAATGTTTGGTAAATAAACAATAGAGCAATTAACGACAATAGAAGTAAACCCCTATGACTTAGACTGACATCACCTTATAAGTTTCCGACATGGAAAAGACAGACACATTAATACCCCAATCAGATTAAAATTTTCATTCTTTAGTTTTCTCGGTTTTAGTTAGAATATATTATTTCCGAAGGATAAGGCAAAATGTCGGTAATACATAGTACCGAAGATATAGCATCAGCGTTGCAAACGGAAGAACCGTTCTGTAATATATGTAACGAAGTTTTTAATAGGAACGATCTTAGAGCAAAGACATCATGTAGGCATGTATTTCATAAACTCTGCATTACAAAGCATGTTAGGGTAACTCCGAAATGTCCTGTATGTAATGTTGATTGTACAGCAATGTCATTGACATTCTCAGATAATACTCTGTTTGCAGAACTTCAGTCTGAAACCGGCTTACAGCTTAGTGCCAATGAATCTTTTAGTGCAAGCGGTAATAGGTCAAATTACACTAGAAGAAACCAAAGATCCACTAAAAGTCGAGGAATAACTCCAAGACGAGGGATACAAACGCGATCTACCGCTCGTCGAGAATCGGACAGTAACCCGAACGAACAAGTTAATACTTCTAACACCAGACTTAACAATCAAGTTGAGATAGCTAACTATATACAAGCTTCTATCAGTAGCCAGCAGACGCAATTAATCGAACAGCTCACAACATGTTTAAACAAGGCTTTCGAAACATCTTTACAGAATCAATTAGCAGCTCTAAAACTAGTTACATCCGAACAAGCACCACCATCGGTTAATGATAGTAATACAAGAACCAGTAATGCGAACGTTTCACAACCTCCTTTCAATAGTCTAGAATTTCAGACGGACAATTCAAGGGCTAGCGCAAATGGAAACATCTCCATTTCCAAAAAGTCACCTGGGAAAGTGCCCAATATTATGCAAAGTTGGTACATCAAATTTGATGGGTCCAAGAATGGCATGCGAATGGATGAATTTATATATCGCGTCCGTTCTCTCACTAAACAGAATTTGAACAATGATTATCAACTCCTGTGTGATCATTTATACCTGTTATTTACGGGTAAAGCAACTGATTGGTACTGGAAGTTTCACCGTACTCACCCTAATTTTACGTGGGAAATCTTTTGTTTAGAGTTCAAGAGAAGATTTGAAGATATAGAAACCGACTATGACATCTGGGGGAAGATACGAAAACGTAGACAAGGCGAAAACGAACCATTTGACGATTTTCAATATGCAATAGAAGATCTAGTTGACAGACTCCAAAATTGCATACCTGAAACCGAATTAGTTGATCTGTTGATTAGAAACGCCAAACCCACGGTGCATCACGAACTACTTCATTTAAATCTCTTGAATAGATCACAGCTCCGGCGAGAAATCAGGAAACATGAACAGTTTTATAATGACACAAAAACATTTAAGCCTCGAGCTATGCGCTCATATATCACAGAATTGTCAGCACCCGATGATTCTGAGCAGTTATCGGACGACGCTAACGTCACAGATAGCATATCAGAAATGCAAAGACCCAATATAAAAACAATACTAGTTTGTTGGAATTGTGACAAATCTGGACATAGATTCGATGACTGCATAAGTCCTCGGAAGATATTTTGTTTCGGGTGTGGAGCTAAAGAAATATTCAAACCCATGTGTCCGAAATGTAACCCTTCGGGAAACCGAAAGAGGGATGTGTCAACCAACACCAAGTAGGCACATCCTCCGAAACCATTGACAGACATGATAGTAGTACTCAGACAGACTACCAATATAATTCGTCTAACATTCATTTTTCCTTTATACCCATACATAAAAGAATAGGAAATTACAATTTAGTTCGTAAGCAAATTTTTGATAGAATAAATGAATTCAAGTATATGATTAAGCCTAAACGTTCAACGAAACGTTTAAGAGATTTTGGAGAAGGATACGAAGGTTTAGGAGAAAGCTTATATCAGCGATTTTTTTAAACTCAGATAAGAGGCTCTTCACTGACGTTAATATAGAAGGTACAGGCTATATAGCCCTGCTAGACTCAGGAGCCACTATAAGTTGTATTGGTGGCTCAGCAGCAAAAGAATTGTTAGTAAATAAGGAAATTAGAAAATGTTCAGGATACGTTAAAGCTGCAAACGGAACAGCAAGTAAGGTAGTAGCAAAACTCACAAGCCGGATTAAATATCAAGGGAAAGAAGCAGATCTGGAAATGTTTATCATTCCCGAACTAAAACAAGACGTATATCTGGGCATCGATTTTTGGAAAAAATTCGGACTTCTAGACAGAATAACTTCGCAAGAGAAAGTAGCGGAATTAGACGTAGGTCAAATCGATGATAACGAAGATCCACCCAACTATCACAAGTTATCAGAAGAAGAGAAGGCACGACTTGATAAAGTTATATCAATTTTCCCATCCTTCGATACTGAAGGCCTTGGTCGCACCAACTTAGTAACGCATTCTATAGAGGTTGGGTCAGCAAGACCAGTAAAACAACGATATTGGCCAGTTTCGCCAGCTATTGAAAGGATTATGTTTGCTGAAGTCGATAACATGTTGGCACTAGATGTCATAGAAGAGTCAAACAGCCCTTGGAGTAGTAACTGCGTTTTAGTAAAGAAGGGAGAAAAATATCGACTTTGCTTAGACTCAAGACAGGTTAATAAGGTTACCAGGCGGGATGCATACCCTTTACCTCATATTGATGGCATTTTAAGTCGCCTACCGCCAGCTCGTTACATTACCGGTCTGGACATGAAACATGCATATTGGCAAATTCCGTTAGATGAGAAATCTCGACAATATACGGCTTTCACGATTCCAAACAGACCATTATATCAGTACAAAATGATGCCCTTTGGACTATGTAATGCCGCTCAAACACTATGTAGACTAATGGATCAGGTGATTCCAGCTCATTTACGTTCACGAGTTTTTGTATACCTAGACGATCTCCTTGTTTTGTCTGACGACTTAGACTCACATTTGCTGTTGTTGCAAGAAATAGCATTATGTCTCCGTAGAGCAAATCTTACGATAAACATAAGCAAGTCTAAATTTTGTATGAAGGAAATCACTTACTTGGGATTTATAATAGGAGATGGACAAATAAGAACAAACCCCGATAAGATTAAAGCCATCAGTGAGTTTCCAGTTCCTACGACCGTAAAACAACTACGCCGATTTTTAGGTTTATCAGGGTGGTATAGACGTTTTGTAGAAAACTATGCCACAATCAGTTTTGCCTTGACCGAGTTGCTAAAACAAAAGAAAGGTATACAGTGGAACCCTGAAGCCCAACATTCGTTCGAATCGTTAAAGTCTTGCTTGACCGCATCACCAATTCTCATAACACCAGATTTTTCGAAGCCATTCGTGTTACTTTGCGATGCAAGTACGTATGGAATAGGTTGTGTTTTAGCTCAGGAACGGGACGACATTGAGTTACCTATAGCATATATGTCCGAGAAACTATCCAAAGCTCAACGTAATTATTCAGTTACGGAATTGGAATGCTTAGCAGTTATTAAAGGGATAAAAAAATTTAGATCGTACATCGAAGGTCAGGAATTTGTAGTGATAACTGATCATGCTGCGCTGAAATGGCTGATGAATCAGAAAGATTTATCTGGCAGACTTGCCAGATGGTCTATGAAGCTACGAACCTTTTCATTTAGTATTTTGCATAGAAAAGGTTCGTTAAATGTTGTAGCAGATACCTTATCTCGCCAAAACTATCCAGCTATTGAAGAAATTAACTTTAACTGTCCGATTATCGATTTAACTTCGAAAGAATTCCAATCACCTGAGTATTTAAGTTTAATTGAGAAAATCAAATTGAATCAATCCAGATTCCCAGATTTACAAGTAATGGATAATTTGGTTTATAAAAGAACAGAGTTCGCATCAGGCAATGAAGAACAAGAAATAGTTCTTGGAAACTTTGGGTACCATCAACGTTAGTAACAGATGTCTTACAGCAGGCACATGACGCGCCGAGCTCAGCGCATTGTGGCATGAGCAAAACTGTAGAAAAGATAAGGAGACATTTGTTCTGGCCCAAAATGGTTAGTCAGATTCGGAAATACATATCCGAATGCGTTATATGCCGCACGACGAAGAGTCCAAACACCATCCTTAAACCTCCAATGGGTAAACCTTTTTCTTCGGATAGACCTTTCCAAAAGTTATACATCGATCTGTTAGGACCCTATCCGCGCTCCAAAAACGGTAACATTGGCCTACTTATAGTGGTTGACCATTTCACAAAATTTCATTTCTTGTGTCCTCTTAAGAAGTTTACAGCCTCTAGAATTTGTGAATTTTTAGAAGGAACTATATTTTACACGTTTGGAGTACCAGAAATGATACTTACCGACAATGGGTCCCAATTTAAGTCTAGTGCTTTTCAAGCCTTATTAACGAGTTTTGGCGTAACTCAAAAATGTACTGCCATTTACTCTCCGCAGGCTAACGCTAGCGAGCGGCTAAATAGATCAGTTTTAGCACCAGTACGAGCTTACATTGGTCAGGAACATACCCATTGGGATGTTAATTTGAATGCTATCAGTGGAGCATTGAGAGCTTCATTACACCGAAGTACTGGATATTCACCTTATTTCCTCGTGTTTGGCCAAAATATGATTTTAAATGGTAAAGATTACTCTCTGCTAAGAAATTTAAACCTTTTGAACGATGACACTAAACTGAACAAGCAGGATATACTACAGTTGTTACGACAAAAAGCAAAACAAAACGTAGAAAAATCTCACGAGGCAAACGCTAATCGCTATAATTTACGTAGTCGCAACGTGCAACTAAGTGTAGGAGATACAGTATATGCAAGGAATTTCACACAGAGTAATGCTAGTAAGAGATTTTGTGCTAAGTTGGCACCTGTGTTTATTCTAGCTAGAGTACATCAAAAGCGAAGTTCAAATTATTATGTACTTAAATCCGAGGACGGAAAGAATTTAGGCGTATACCACCTAAAAGATATACAGATTCGGACATGACGAATTTCCATGGTCTTCAGATAATGCTTCATCGAGCAGGTCTTGCTGCATTATCTGTGCTGTAGTGGCCATAAATTTGATAGACAAATATTTATAGGGTATACCAGTAAAGGACTTAAAAATAATAAATATGACACGGATTAATAAATAGTGGGAACAGATTTAAAAAAAAAAAAAAAAAAAATATATATAGTTCATGCAACGAGTCACCCTACTGCAATTGCTTAGCAAGCGTTGCCTACCCTTTGATTAGACCTTCGCATTAACTGTTAATGCTTAGCATCATACGATTGTACCGCAAGCGGACAAGCGGCGAAGGCCAGACAATGGTACAGCTATGCTTAGCAAGACTGAGTTTTAGAAGTGAGGGAGAGTGGAATAGACCTTGAGTGAGTGCAGACGTGGCGAACTGACCGTGGAGTGTAAAGAAATAAATTATTATCAACACGTGTGTTGTGGACAGTGACGATATTGTGTCGTATGTGTATATAGACAATTATTAAATTTAACAAAATGTAGGCGCTTAACATTAATACAATACTAGCGCCTCGCTAAAGTGAAGCGGGTAAGAACAGCTTGCTCACTCTTAGGTCTTAATCCGACGATCAAACTATAAGCAACAATAAAAGAGCATCATGATCTACATCTAACGTCCACAACAATAGAAACAATAACGAATATAAAACACCTCTTCAAGACAAGCCAAACTTCATAACGTCACCTAATAGTCGCCGCAAAAGACGCCCGTAATAACTAAACTACTGCCCAGTATAAAACAACAGTCTATAATTCCACAACAGCCTGAGAAAAAGAAAATCACAACTACAACAATAAAATGAAAATGAAAAATTAAAACAACAACCAACAACACACAACGCCATAGTACTGAATTAATTCATCCCGAACATCGGCCATGTAATTAGACAGCTTGAACGGACAGCATAATCAATGGACTCGACTAGAATTGAAGCAGCGCTAATGTAGAATAACAGTGAGCAGCAAAGCGGAGTAACTATAAACGGCATCGATAGTGTCATTTTTGAAAGGGCCGATATAATAAGCAATGCATTTATAAATAGATTAAGAGACTTTTTATTTGTATTTGTAATGTTTTAAATTCCACAGTACAGTCAACATGCCACCGTCATCTTGGGCCCAAGGAGCACCCTGGTATGCACTCATATATATATAAAGAAAAGTAATCAGTTGTGTAAGTAAATGAAAAAAAAAAAAATAAGAAAAGCAAGAAAATATGCACGACAATTATAAAGTTAAAAAAAAATATATATATAAAATCATATAAAATTTAAATGGAAAAGTAAATAATAATAATTGATGAAATGCTAATTAATAATGTCATATAATTAAATTTGTAGATTAACTGTTCATGAATATTTTGTAGTTAATAAGAACATTGTAAAGTAGATGTAAGTAACATGTAACAAAAACCTATTAGTATGTAAGCACCGAACAGAATCTTATCTTTTATAATGAATTTATCGCCTCATTTTTCGATTAGAGTTTTTTTTTTGTATTAGGGAGTACCATTGCATTGAATTAAAATGTTTGAATTGAATATGGATCCTTAAGTTTTTTTTTATAGTCTGTCAACCAGTCATGTCAGAAGCGGTTAAGGAATAATAATCCTTTAGGGATTTGAATAGGGACGATACAAAGGAATCGAGTTATTGTCATGGTAGGGCGGGTAGAGACGAGAGACGATCAACACCTAGTCTCTCCAATCAGTCAAGTCCATAGTCGGGTTTATGTTGCGTGTCGGCGCAGTGATTCTTAATAATAGACTACTCTTAATTTTAGTTTCTGAACGCGCACTAAAACTTTAAGTGTGTTAGAGTGCAACAGTGTAGATTAGGTGGAGAAGAACCCCGACCATCCGACGAGCTAGTACGAGCATAGCGAGAGTGCGCACCTCGAAGCCTTCTACACGCCTAGGTTCAAGCCATCGACTGGCGAACTATAACGCTCCCGATTAGAAAATAGCAGAGCGCAGGTCCTGTACACTACACTATGCAGATCAATATTATGGATGATACTGCGTGTGTCGTGAGTTTTAGTTTTTCCATTTTTTGGCTGTTGTTGATGTGCAATGCCTGCAAAGCTTCTAGCAATAGAATTTGGAGTCGTCTCGATTCTTCTGGTGTCATCTGGATTATCGACGATCCGACTCTTAGTGCGTTTGTCTCGAGATTGTTGAAAGTCCGGTTGCCAATCGAAATGGACTCATTGACGAAACGAATGACATACGTGCCGTTTAACCAGGTGCTTACTCTTGTCGATGTGAGGATCAATAGGCCGTTGGCTAGTTCTTCGATGGGTTCCACATGCTCGGCGTTACTGAACTCACACAGCGATTTTTCTCCATTGAGGAGCCTAGGCAAACATGTACTATTGCTAATATTGACAATGTTATTTTTAGAACAGATCTTAATATTATTATAATTTTTACAATCTTTTAGGATTCCATACATTACATTTTTGTGAGACAATATTTCTTTGTATTCTATGTTTATGATTACATTTTTCTTATGACAGGTTTCACAATTTGGTTTTCGTATTCAGTTTCTTCTACGTTAGGTATTTTTACTACATAAAATAAAGTAGTCGTATTGTGAAATATGGCCACGTCTGAATATTCTAGCATCTCTTCTACAGACAATGAAGGCATTCCTCCAGCTTTGAATATTCTCTCTATTTCATTTACTTCTGCTTCTTTTAATAGGAATGAGTTTACTACGTTAACTTTTGCCCATTGTATGACATATTTTATATTGGTAACTTCCTCCTTAATCAGTCTGACTTGGTTCTGTAAACTTTCTGCCATTTCATGTATGAATCTATCGTCTTTTCTGATGTTGTTTGTAAGGGTATTGGTATTGTAGTTAGTTTATTTAATCTCTGTTCTAGCTGTGAATTTGTTATTACTTGTTTGTTATTGTTATCTATAACTTTATTTATATGTTCTTCTATTTGAACGAAGTCATCATGATCTGGGTTGCCTGCTACATACTTCCATGCAGTGCCTAGCATGTTGATGGCCCTTGAGGGTCTTTTGTTAACGTCATATTCTATGGTACGTAAAGTCAAGTGAGTTTGGTTAATTTCGTGTCGTAGGGTATGGTATAGGCTGCTAAATTTTACACCTTTTTCTGTGTGAAACTCTATTTGCTCTAAGGCTTCTCTAATTTTGTTCAAATTGATGATGTGAATAATTCTTGTCGTTCTTGTTTGTATTTTGCCTAGTCCTTCGTGGATCGTAATGGTTTGTGCTTCTGTATGGTTCGTTATGTCCATAGTCGGTTCAATAGGTTGTGCCATCATCACCAGTATTACGAGTGGTCTATAAGTGTCAAACGTTCTTTATATTACTCTTATGTACGATTAAATTAGTGGATGTTAGTACGGTTGTATTTCTGTCCTCTTTATTTATTTATTTATTTAAGAGCTAACTTATTAATAATAAAATTAAAGGCTAGCTTAGTACAATGGCTTTGGCGGCAGGGGCCTTCAGCTCTAGAGTTGTATTTATAAGTGCATTTGATGGGAGCGTTTTTTTTTTTTTTTTTTTTTTTTTTTTTATATTTGGTGGTATAGGTTTGTTACTTTTAAGTATTTCTGGATGTTTGATGCGTTTGAAGAAGTGGTGTTGGCTAAGCATTGGAGGGGGTTGGTGTTATTGAAAATTGCTTCTCTTTGAGGTTTTAGTGTACTGCAGTTGGTGAGGATGTGCTCGAGTGTTATGGTGTCGTTGCAGAGGGGGCATACACCGGGAGATTTATCTATGTAGTGTTTGTGGGTTATTTTGGAGTGTCCGAGTCTCAGTCTAGTTATTATTATTTGGTTTTTTCTCGAGAGGTGTAGTAAGTTTCTTTTAAAAATATGGTAATTGTTAAGTTTGTGTGGGTTGTTTGTTTGGTACCAGGTTGATGTTTCGGATATGTTGGATTGTAGTTTTGTGAGGTGAATGTTCTTTAAGTATTTTTGTATGTTAAGGTTTTTCTTTGTTATTAGAGACTGGTTCGCTGCATTTTTGGCAGAGGTATCTGCTAGTTCGTTCCCTACTATTTCTACATGCCCGGGCACCCAGAGTAGTTTGAATTTGGGGAAGTTTTTGTTAATAACATTGCGAGCGTATGAGGGATAATGTTCATTGTTGTTTGGGTTGTTAATTGCGTCTATTGCAGAGAGTGAGTCGGTACATATGCAGAAATTGCCTCTTTTGTTTTTTTAGAGTTTCTAGGGCTTCTACTATTGCGATGAGTTCTGTGGAAAATACTGAGGAGTAGTGGGGTAGGAGATATGATTTGATTGTATCGGCTTCGCTTGTGATAGCAAAGGTAGTGGTAGTGTTGTTTTGAGATCCATCTGTATAGATGTTTTGGGGGGGTGTGGTTTTGAATGCCCCAAGGGCGATTCTGAGGCCTGTACTAATTTTTGATTTGATAGGTCGCAAGGTAGTTTTCGGGCAGTGTCCATAGATGGGTAAGCCGTAGTCTGCTTTGGAGTTTAGTATTGCTTTTGTGACATCTTCTGAGGTTAATATGCTATGATAATGGAAGGGTTGAGACGAGCTTTTAATATTTGTATGAGGTAATGTTGAATAGCTTGGTCGGGTTATTATATGCCTATGGAAAGTTGGGAATGGAATATAGAATCTGTAATCTGTTTTGTCGGCCTTTCCTAGAAATATCTGGTTTTTGAATACGTTTATGGGTGATTCAATACTTGGTATTAGGTTATGGCTTGAACTGCCTGCATTGTGTTGGGTGGAGGCTACCGACCTGATATTGTTTATGGCAGGAATTCGAGATAGCGCATCGGCTACAATATTGTCTCTTCCTGGCTTGTAGACTAATTCATAGTCGAATTCTTCTAAGTATGCTTTCCATCTTTTTATTCTAGCGTTTCCGTTCCAACTACTTAACGAATGAATTCCGAAAGGAATGTAATTGGATGGCGATTTTGAGATAGGACGGCTCCAATGGCAAAGTTGGATGCGTCTGTTGTTAAGTGGAATTCTTTCTCGAAGTCTGGATAGTTAAGAATCACTTCGTTCGAAACTAAAGCATTTTTTATTTTATTGAAGGCTTCTACCGCTTCACCATTGAGATAAATTGTTTTTTTCGCGGATAGGTTTTTGGACACGCGGCCATCTTCCCCTCTTAATAAGGAGCTAAGGGGTTTTGCCAACTTAGCGAAATCCTTAATAAATCTTCTGTAATAGCTTGAGAGACCCAGAAATGATCTCAAATCCTTAAGTGTTTTCGGTAGCGGATAGTTTGTTATCGTTTCCACCTTTTGTGGATTTGTTTCGACTCCTTTATCAGATATAACAAAGCCGAGAAACTCAACTTTGTTTTTAAAGAACTCGCATTTGTCCAATTGGCATTTCATATTGGCTTCTTGCAGAGTTCTGAAAATTTTGTCCAGATTTCTGGAATGTGACTCATTATCTTTGCTGAAAATGATAATGTCGTCTATGTATATGAAACATATTTTACCAATAGGTTCATGAAGAATGTCGTCGCCCTTTGGAAAATAGAAGGTGCGTTTTTCAGACCGAAAGGTAGTCGTGTAAATTCATATTTGCCATTATTAACTGAGAATGCTGTTTTCTCAATATCGGACTCTTTTAGAGGAATTTGATGGAAATTACTTTTTAAGTCTATTACTGAGAAAATTTTGTTATTTCCAAGTTGTGCTAGTGCCTCATTGATTTCTGGAATAGGGTATTTGTCGGCTATAGTTTCCCTATTCAGCTTCCTATAATCAATTACCATTCTATATTTTTTCTCTTAGGAGGCATCCATTTTTTTGGGGACAATCCACACGGGTGAATTGTAGGGTGATCGAGATGGACGAATGATTCCGTCCTCTAAGAGCTCTTGTATTTGTTTATGAACTTCGTCTTTTAGAGACATTGGGAATTGATAAAATTTTGAATATATGGGTGAATCTGTCCTGGTTCTAATTTCTGCCTTTACTTTTGTTGTGTATGTTAGTTTTTCGTTTGGGGTGGCAAATAAATTGGGATATTTCTTAACTAATTGGTTTAGTCTTTGCTTCTGTTCGATAGTCATGTGATCAGTTCGTGGTATAACGGTGTTAACGGCTTCAATTTTTTTCCTGTCTGAGGGATATAATCATGTTATTTTTAATTATTAATTGATTTTTGCTGCTGTGAATTACAGCATTATTGAAAGCTATATTTGATCTATAGCTTTGATTCTCTAATTTAAGACAATAATGGAGAGCTGAGGGAAGATCTGCTGGTTCTTTTATACAGAGAATACGCGGCAAGTCTCCTCTCAAACCTCTGATGAATGTGTCTAATGCTTTTTCCCTGTACATCTTGGTCATGAGCATCTCGGACTCTCTACTGAGTTCCATGCAACCTACTTTATTCAATATTAATGTTAAGTGGTTGTAGACCGCCTGATAAAACTGTTCTACCGTCTGGTTGCTGCCCTGTATCAACATGGTCATTTGATATTCTAGAGTTCCTATGTCTCTTTTATCTGCATAATGCAGTGTAAGTCACTTGGAGATGGCGCTCCAGTTTAAGGGCACGTTGTACGACTCGAGGGCCGTATCAGCCGATGATCTTGTTCCTCACTGTATGCAGTATGCCATAGTACATTGGCGAATTTGGCTTGCATATATCGAAAGTATACGATCCACACTCTTTTTCCAGGAGCTGAATTCGGCTTTATTGCCGGAGAATTCTCTGAGGCTTTTCACAATGTCCGGTACTCTATTTAAGTCGTTCAGATTTTGATTATCAGTTATGTTCTGATCTGCTACATCATTAAATTCCCTGGATGGGTTAACTAGTTGTTTCACTAGTATTGGAAGTTGTTCTGCCAGGATTTGGGCAACCGTAGCTGCAATCACCTCTGTTCTGTATATGTTCGTTTTGGCGGTTAATATGTCGTTGTTGTTGTCTGTCGATGTTTTGTCCGCCTACCTGAGGTTGTTCAACTAAAACAGGGGGTCTAATCAGGTTATTTTCGTTAGCCATATAACACAAAACTGACTTCTAATGCAGTCTAGCTTTGTTATTTTATGCTCACAAAATTTAAATTGGTGTGTCTATATTATATGTATATTTAGTATATGAATTAAAAATTTTTGTTTAATTTTCTTCTAATTTTTTTCTTTCTTATTATTTTTATTTATGATATCTGTTTTTTTCCCTAAGCGATCAGCGCAGTGATCTCCTACCTAGAGTTTTGTATGGCTTTACAGGCCATACGCTATACCGGGCAACGCAATCATCGCTCAGTATTACAATAGCTTTTTTTCTTAATTTAAAAAATTTTTTCTTTGTTTGTATATTTCATAGCTTATGTTTTTTAGTTTTGTTAGTTTTCTTTTAATTTTCTTATTTTTCTAACTTACATTAATGATGATGTGGCGATCTCCACTGCTAGCCCGGATTTCATCCTTTTTGGTTTTCCTACTGGGGATCCTGCGACCAGACTCCGTTGGAGTATCCTGTGGACGGACCGTACAGGATTATCGTCCACCGATGGGCAGTCGAACAGTTAAGTTCCAGACTACCTTTTAGTCCTTAGTTACCTTGGAATCGAACGTTGAAATTAATCAACGTGAGTTGCCTCGATTTCCTTCGCACAGACTCTCCGGGTTTTCTGCAGTAGTGACACTTAGAGTATTATCACTCTCTCACGTCACTGTCTGTTCACTATCAAGTTTATGAGTTGTCGTGTACGTACAGGCGTTTTGCTATTTTGTACCCCGAACAACTTTTCACTTTGATTGATAGAGTTTGTGATCACTGTCGCGAACGTACAGGCGTTTTGCTGTGTTGTATCGCGATAGTTTTTTCACTTTTCAACCGACTCTGCTTTTAATCTATCAGTATCACGCACGTACGAACTGTTTTGCTGTATTGCGCGCGAAGTCGGTCCCTGCTTGGGCGCCAGTTATATTCGTTATTTGTTTGAGTTTAAAAAAATTATAATTTTATTACAAGATGGACTGTCTTTTTCAAACCGAATTTTGCAACTAATTACTTAAATCAATTCTATCCCTAGCTAAGCTGTGGCTCAGTCTTTTGGTGTTATTGAACCGTTGTGCAATTCTTCTTGGAAGCGCTGAAGCTCAGGTTGGCGTGTGCAGGAAGTCCACTAGACGCGGTGTCAGCAGATTGGGCTTATTGGTCTGATTATGTCGTATTTGTGTTGCAACAACTTCCGTTGGATATTGTTACAATGAAGAATATTTTCGTAGTTAACTTGCATGCTCATCGCGAAAAAGTAATGCTTATGCACATCAGCGCTTTCATACCCTTCCCAAAAATCTTTACGAAAACACTAAAATTTTGCATGAGCATGACTCTTACTAAGAATGACAGACGGGATCGTCGCGAATCGCCACTCGCGAACAAATTTCAATTTTTTTGGGCAACTGGCTTGTGCTCGCATAGAGTGAGATAGAGAGAGAAAAAAGAGAGAGGGAGAGTAAAGTAAAATAGCGCATAGAAAATGCTCATATGAAAATATGACCATGCCGGTTGAGCGCTTGCACCGCAATGAATTCGTCGGATCATATTTTGACTGCCCGAGCCTGAATTGCCCAAACCGTAAAAATACGAAGTTGAGTGGTCCCTAGGCTCATATTCTGGTGCGTAAAAAAAGTTTGTTCTAGTTGTCCAGTCTATGTGTTGTATGGGTAATGCTTGTACGCCTGTATGTGTGTAAGCATTGCAGGCGTCTTGCTGTCTCGCTGTTTCCCTTGCTGTGCCGCGTGGGATTTGCTGCCATAACTTCTTTGATTAATAATTCTGTTTCTAGACGGACAATCGTAATCAAATGTTCAGATTATGATCATAACATTAATATCTATATGCCAAACCAAACTGCATGTCGCTAGTATTAGAAATGCATTTTTTACTCATATCTGACAAATACCGAAATTGTATTAAATTAGTATCTACATATATATACATACATACATATGTACATATATGCAGAAGACTTGGAGGCTCTAACTCTATAAGATGATTAAGTAAACGATTTTGGGTTCGAATTGCAGGAGAGGTCAATTATTTTTTATTACCTGTTGATCAGTTATCATTTGTTCTTTAATATTTAGTACCTGATTTGACCCTATATGCAAAAATGGGACAAGTTGTTCAAGAGAAATAGTGAACGACTAGAACGGCTCGAAAAAATGGTCCACGAAATGGCCAGCATGTTCAAGCAATGGACTGGGGGCCCAACGACTCACCAGCTTCTCATTTGGAATGCCAATGGCATTGCAGGAAAAGCCAGAGATGTAGAGCTATTCGCGCACAACAACAACGTCGACATTCTACTTTTAAATGAAATCAAACTAAATCGAGGAGATACAGCCAAAATCTATGGCTATACCTTCTATCCGCCTTACAAACCATCAAGTCATAACCATGGTATGGGAGAAGCGGCTATATTCGTGAGAAATTCTCTGCGCCACTTCCGACAAAGAGTTATCGAAACTCAACACATACAAATGTCTGCAATTAAAGTTGCCACAGGATTGGGGGACGTTGAATTTCGCGCCATATACTGCCCACCAAGGAACAGAATTGAAGAAAGGCAATTCAGCGACATACTCGCTTCTTGTGGCCAAAGGTATTTTATTGGTGGCGACTGGAATGCGCGACATTGGCTGTGAGGAGACTCATACAACTCTCCAGGGGCAGAGAACTTGCAGAAGCCATTACAGCCAAAGGCGCTAATATTCATACAACTCTCCCAGGGGCAGAGAACTTGCAGAAGCCATTACAGCCAAAGACGCTAATATTCTTGCAATAGGATCTCCTACTAGATACCCGTATATATCCAGTCACACTCCCTCTTGCATTGATTTTGCATTATACCATGGGATACAGCATTACCAAGTAAATATATACCAAAACTGGGACTTGGATTCTGACCATCTAGCCCTCATTGCTGAGTTGCACATTGATGGTTCTAATATCAGCCCAAGCCCAAGGCTAATAACTAACCGTACTGACATTGCGGCTTTCAGACAACAGCTAGATGACTCCATCCAATTAAATCCGTGTCTGAACTCAGGTGAAGACATTGAGAATGCGGTTGACCTTCTCTCGGTGAAAATATATAGAGCTGCTGCTGCTACAACGCCGATAAACACCGCGTTTCATCCCAATAATTATGGCATTGTTCTAACAAGAGAAGCCAAAGAGCTTATCAGAACAAAAAGGTTCCTTCGTAGAAGAGCAATTCGGTCCCAAGGATATTGGGATTGAGATATGATTTGATTGTATCGGCTTCGCTTGTGATAGCAAAGGTAGTGGTAGTGTTGTTTTGAGATCCATCTGTATAGATGTATGTGTATTTAGGGTTGTCTATGATCTTAATTCGAATGAATTCGGCTCTGTATGTTTGTGGGCATGTGTTTTTTTTTTATTAAAGTTTCTTAGTGTCGTGTCTGTGATGATTTGGCTTGAGATCCATGGAGTGGTAGTCAGAGTAAGTAGTTTTGCGGGCTGAAAGGGTATGTTGTGGTTTTTGCTATGTTTTATTATTCGGTCTATTGTTGAATTGTATTGTGAGCGTTTAGGAGGTCGGTATGATTTTAGGATTTTGTGTATTGGGGAATTTTTTGCTGTAATCAGGGTTTTTACGAGGGTTGCTGTTAGTAGATCGCGTCTGTCTTCTAATGGGGGGACTCTGGCTTCGTATAGGATGTTTTGGGGGGGTGTGGTTTTGAATGCCCCAAGGGCGATTCTGAGGCCTGTACTAATTTTTGATTTGATAGGTCGCAAGGTAGTTTTCGGGCAGTGTCCATAGATGGGTAAGCCGTAGTCTGCTTTGGAGTTTAGTATTGCTTTTGTGACATCTTCTGAGGTTAATATGCTGTTGATAATGGAAGGGTTGAGACGAGCTTTTAATATTTGTATGAGGTAATGTTGAATAGCTTGGTCGGGTTATTATATGCCTATGGAAAGTTGGGAATGGAATATAGAATCTGTAATCTGTTTTGTCGGCCTTTCCTAGAAATATCTGGTTTTTGAATACGTTTATGGGTGATTCAATACTTGGTATTAGGTTATGGCTTGAACTGCCTGCATTGTGTTGGGTGGAGGCTACCGACCTGATATTGTTTATGGCAGGAATTCGAGATAGCGCATCGGCTACAATATTGTCTCTTCCTGGCTTGTAGACTAATTCATAGTCGAATTCTTCTAAGTATGCTTTCCATCTTTTTATTCTAGCGTTTCCGTTCCAACTACTTAACGAATGAGTTAATGGCTGGTGGTCTGTGTATATTTTTACTTTTGTTTTACCGTACAGGTAATTTTTGAGGGTTTTGAGGGCCCAAATGATTGCTAGCATTTCTTTCTCATTTGTATCGTAATTTTCTTCCGCTTTTGAAAGTGTTCTAGAAAGGAATGTAATTGGATGGCGATTTTGAGATAGGACGGCTCCAATGGCAAAGTTGGATGCGTCTGTTGTTAAGTGGAATTCTTTCTCGAAGTCTGGATAGTTAAGAATCACTTCGTTCGAAACTAAAGCATTTTTTATTTTATTGAAGGCTTCTACCGCTTCACCATTGAGATAAATTGTTTTTTTCGCGGATAGGTTTTTGGACACGCGGCCATCTTCCCCTCTTAATAAGGAGCTAAGGGGTTTTGCCAACTTAGCGAAATCCTTAATAAATCTTCTGTAATAGCTTGAGAGACCCAGAAATGATCTCAAATCCTTAAGTGTTTTCGGTAGCGGATAGTTTGTTATCGTTTCCACCTTTTGTGGATTTGTTTCGACTCCTTTATCAGATATAACAAAGCCGAGAAACTCAACTTTGTTTTTAAAGAACTCGCATTTGTCCAATTGGCATTTCATATTGGCTTCTTGCAGAGTTCTGAAAATTTTGTCCAGATTTCTGGAATGTGACTCATTATCTTTGCTGAAAATGATAATGTCGTCTATGTATATGAAACATATTTTACCAATAGGTTCATGAAGAATGTCGTCGCCCTTTGGAAAATAGAAGGTGCGTTTTTCAGACCGAAAGGTAGTCGTGTAAATTCATATTTGCCATTATTAACTGAGAATGCTGTTTTCTCAATATCGGACTCTTTTAGAGGAATTTGATGGAAACCACTTTTTAAGTCTATTACTGAGAAAATTTTGTTATTTCCAAGTTGTGCTAGTGCCTCATTGATTTCTGGAATAGGGTATTTGTCGGCTATAGTTTCCCTATTCAGCTTCCTATAATCAATTACCATTCTATATTTTTTCTCTTAGGAGGCATCCATTTTTTTGGGGACAATCCACACGGGTGAATTGTAGGGTGATCGAGATGGACGAATGATTCCGTCCTCTAAGAGCTCTTGTATTTGTTTATGAACTTCGTCTTTTAGAGACATTGGGAATTGATAAAATTTTGAATATATGGGTGAATCTGTCCTGGTTCTAATTTCTGCCTTTACTTTTGTTGTGTATGTTAGTTTTTCGTTTGGGGGTGGCAAATAAATTGGGATATTTCTTAACTAATTGGCTTAGTCTTTGCTTCTGTTCGATAGTCATGTGATCAGTTCGTGGTATAACGGTGTTAACGGCTTCAATTTTTTTCCTGTCTGAGGGATATAATCATGTTATTTTTAATTATTAATTGATTTTTGCTGCTGTGAATTACAGCATTATTGAAAGCTATATTTGATCTATAGCTTTGATTCTCTAATTTAAGACAATAATGGAGAGCTGAGGGAAGATCTGCTGGTTCTTTTATACAGAGAATACGCGGCAAGTCTCCTCTCAAACCTCTGATGAATGTGTCTAATGCCTTTTCCCTGTACATCTTGGTCATGAGCATCTCGGACTCTCTACTGAGTTCCATGCAACCTACTTTATTCAATATTAATGTTAAGTGGTTGTAGACCGCCTGATAAAACTGTTCTACCGTCTGGTTGCTGCCCTGTATCAACATGGTCATTTGATATTCTAGAGTTCCTATGTCTCTTTTATCTGCATAATGCAGTGTAAGTCACTTGGAGATGGCGCTCCAGTTTAAGGGCACGTTGTACGACTCGAGGGCCGTATCAGCCGATGATCTTGTTCCTCACTGTATGCAGTATGCCATAGTACATTGGCGAATTTGGCTTGCATATATCGAAAGTATACGATCCACACTCTTTTTCCAGGAGCTGAATTCGGCTTTATTGCCGGAGAATTCTCTGAGGCTTTTCACAATGTCCGGTACTCTATTTAAATCGTTCAGATTTTGATTATCAGTTATGTTCTGATCTGCTACATCATTAAATTCCCTGGATGGGTTAACTAGTTGTTTCACTAGTATTGGAAGTTGTTCTGCCAGGATTTGGGCAACCGTAGCTGCAATCACCTCTGTTCTGTATATGTTCGTTTTGGCGGTTAATATGTCGTTGTTGTTGTCTGTCGATGTTTTGTCCGCCTACCTGAGGTTGTTCAACTAAAACAGGGGGTCTAATCAGGTTATTTTCGTTAGCCATATAACACAAAACTGACTTCTAATGCAGTCTAGCTTTGTTATTTTATGCTCACAAAATTTAAATTGGTGTGTCTATATTATATGTATATTTAGTATATGAATTAAAAATTTTTGTTTAATTTTCTTCTAATTTTTTTCTTTCTTATTATTTTTATTTATGATATCTGTTTTTTTCCCTAAGCGATCAGCGCAGTGATCTCCTACCTAGAGTTTTGTATGGCTTTACAGGCCATACGCTATACCGGGCAACGCAATCATCGCTCAGTATTACAATAGCTTTTTTTCTTAATTTAAAAAATTTTTTCTTTGTTTGTATATTTCATAGCTTATGTTTTTTAGTTTTGTTAGTTTTCTTTTAATTTTCTTATTTTTCTAACTTACATTAATGATGATGTGGCGATCTCCACTGCTAGCCCGGATTTCATCCTTTTTGGTTTTCCTACTGGGGATCCTGCGACCAGACTCCGTTGGAGTATCCTGTGGACGGACCGTACAGGATTATCGTCCACCGATGGGCAGTCGAACAGTTAAGTTCCAGACTACCTTTTAGTCCTTAGTTACCTTGGAATCGAACGTTGAAATTAATCAACGTGAGTTGCCTCGATTTCCTTCGCACAGACTCTCCGGGTTTTCTGCAGTTGTGACACTTAGAGTATTATCACTCTCTCACGTCACTGTCTGTTCACTATCAAGTTTATGAGTTGTCGTGTACGTACAGGCGTTTTGCTATTTTGTACCCCGAACAACTTTTCACTTTGATTGATAGAGTTTGTGATCACTGTCGCGAACGTACAGGCGTTTTGCTGTGTTGTATCGCGATAGTTTTTTCACTTTTCAACCGACTCTGCTTTTAATCTATCAGTATCACGCACGTACGAACTGTTTTGCTGTATTGCGCGCGAAGTCGGTCCCTGCTTGGGCGCCAGTTATATTCGTTATTTGTTTGAGTTTAAAAAAATTATAATTTTATTACAAGATGGACTGTCTTTTTCAAACCGAATTTTGCAACTAATTACTTAAATCAATTCTATCCCTAGCTAAGCTGTGGCTCAGTCTTTTGGTGTTATTGAACCGTTGTGCAATTCTTCTTGGAAGCGCTGAAGCTCAGGTTGGCGTGTGCAGGAAGTCCACTAGACGCGGTGTCAGCAGATTGGGCTTATTGGTCTGATTATGTCGTATTTGTGTTGCAACAACTTCCGTTGGATATTGTTACAATGAAGAATATTTTCGTAGTTAACTTGCATGCTCATCGCGAAAAAGTAATGCTTATGCACATCAGCGCTTTCATACCCTTCCCAAAAATCTTTACGAAAACACTAAAATTTTGCATGAGCATGACTCTTACTAAGAATGACAGACGGGATCGTCGCGAATCGCCACTCGCGAACAAATTTCAATTTTTTTGGGCAACTGGCTTGTGCTCGCATAGAGTGAGATAGAGAGAGAAAAAAGAGAGAGGGAGAGTAAAGTAAAATAGCGCATAGAAAATGCTCATATGAAAATATGACCATGCCGGTTGAGCGCTTGCACCGCAATGAATTCGTCGGATCATATTTTGACTGCCCGAGCCTGAATTGCCCAAACCGTAAAAATACGAAGTTGAGTGGTCCCTAGGCTCATATTCTGGTGCGTAAAAAAAGTTTGTTCTAGTTGTCCAGTCTATGTGTTGTATGGGTAATGCTTGTACGCCTGTATGTGTGTAAGCATTGCAGGCGTCTTGCTGTCTCGCTGTTTCCCTTGCTGTGCCGCGTGGGATTTGCTGCCATAACTTCTTTGATTAATAATTCTGTTTCTAGACGGACAATCGT
Organism: Drosophila borborema; assembly: GCA_030914335.1. Lineage (NCBI taxonomy): Eukaryota > Metazoa > Arthropoda > Insecta > Diptera > Drosophilidae > Drosophila > Drosophila borborema. Next base: position 72,599 of record JAUESP010000248.1, read on the forward strand.
AATCAAATGTTCAGATTATGATCATAACATTAATATCTATATGCCAAACCAAACTGCATGTCGCTAGTATTAGAAATGCATTTTTTACTCATATCTGACAAATACCGAAATTGTATTAAATTAGTATCTACATATATATACATACATACATATGTACATATATGCAGAAGACTTGGAGGCTCTAACTCTATAAGATGATTAAGTAAACGATTTTGGGTTCGAATTGCAGGAGAGGTCAATTATTTTTATTACCTGTTGATCAGTTATCATTTGTTCTTTAATATTTAGTACCTGATTTGACCCTATATGCAAAAATGGGACAAGTTGTTCAAGAGAAATAGTGAACGACTAGAACGGCTCGAAAAAATGGTCCATGAAATGGCCAGCATGTTCAAGCAATGGACTGGGGGCCCAACGACTCACCAGCTTCTCATTTGGAATGCCAATGGCATTGCAGGAAAAGCCAGAGATGTAGAGCTATTCGCGCACAACAACAACGTCGACATTCTACTTTTAAATGAAATCAAACTAAATCGAGGAGATACAGCCAAAATCCCAATATCCTTGGGACCGAATTGCTCTTCTACGAAGGAACCTTTTTGTGGAACCGTGCAGCAAGACAGCTACGCAATCTCTTAAGAGAAATCAGAGGTGACTTCGAGCAAAAACTGGCTTCCATGGACTACACTACAGATGCAAACTACTCACTATGGAAATGCACAAAATCGCTTAAACGACAACCATTTAGACAGGTACCTATTCGATGCCCTAGTGGCGAACTTGCTAAATGCGAATTGGAACAGGCTAACGCATTCGGAACATATCGAAGCTTGCAGACCCCATTGCAGATGTCCCTGCCTATTCAGCCTATACGAATTGATGAAATAACTGAAGCGATCCAAATATTGCCGAAAAATAAAGCTCCTGGAATTGACAAGATTTGCAATGCAACGCTGAAGGCCTTGCCTACAAAAGCGCTGCTCTACATTGCACTAATCTTCAATGCCATCATCAGGCACCAAAAGTTCCCAAGGCAATGGAAACTTGCGGCTATCTTGCTGATTCATAAACCGGGCAAACCGGAACAGGATCCAGAGTCATATCGGCCTATAAGCCTACTGCCCTCCCTGTCTAAACTATGGGAGAGAACCATCGCCAACCGAATCAATGCAATAATAGCACAATCCAATATCTTACCGGATCACCAATTCGGATTTCGGGCGGGACACAGCACAATGGAACAAGTGCACAGATTGGTAAAACACATCCTGCAGGCCTTTGATGACTTAGAATACTCCAACGCTGTCTTCATTGACTTGCAGCAAGCGTTTGACAAGGTGTGGCACGATGGATTGCTGTGCAAAATAAAAAACCTTCTGCCTGCTCCGTACTATAGCCTCTTAAGATCCTATCTAGAAGACCGTGAGTTTAAAGTCAAGATAAGGTAAAGGTTACACTCTCGTCCACATATCCTATGAGAGCAGGAGTACCGCAGGGCAGTGTTCTTGGTCCGCTGCTGTTCTCCTTGTATACATCAGATATTCCTAGCCCGTCCTCTCAACATATGGATGCTCCCTCTAAAGCTGTCACTGCCACATATGCTGATGACATAGCAATCATATACAACTCAAAAAACCTTGCAGAATCAAGCATTGGACTACAGAGATACCTTGATACTTTCGCTGGTTGGTGCAAGCGGTGGAATCTAAAAGTTAAACCGCTAAAAACACCAAACCCCTGCTTCACTCTAAAAAGACTGCCAATGCATACCCCCCCAATCCAGATGTCGGGAGTAAATCTTCAGCAACCTGCACAAGTGAAATATCTTGGCATCACCCTGGACAAGCGTCTCACCTTTAGGCCACACCTCAAAGCTACGGTTAAAAAATGTCGTCACAGACTGCAACAATTAAGATGGCTCAACAATAAAAAGAGCACCTTACCGCTGAGATGCAAAAGAGCTGTCTATGTGCAGTGTATCCTCCCGATATGGCTTTATGGAGTGCAAATCTGGGGGATCGCTGCAAAATCAAATTATAAAAGGGTGCAGGTTCTGCAGAACAGAGTGCTACGGCAGATAACAAACTCTCCCTGGTACATACGCGGCTCAACACTGCATAGAGACCTCAAGCTGCCTACCGTCGAAGAACAGGTTAACAGACATACAAGCAGATACGCAGAAAGATTACTACGACATCGAAGCCTACTAGCAAGAGGTCTAACTCCTGCCAGACCCCTAAGACGTCTTAAACGGCAAGGCTTTGCCAAAACAATGGGCATATAGTAAATATATACAAATAATATAAATACAAATAATATAATATATTTATAATATATATACTAATATATTCTAAGTCCCCAAAATTTTGAGTGAGGCTTGGTTATAATCTAATATACATAAATGTGTTGTTAAAGTACTAAATTTGATTGTACCGTTTCCACACTAAATAATAATAATAATAAAAAAAAAAAAAAAAAATACATCATTTTAATAAATACCGTTTATCATTTATTTATAGCTGTGTTAAAAAAAAGTTACACCACATAGAAGTTTTAATTTTTCAAGTGTGCCAATACTTTTTGGACTCACTGTATGTGTGTAATCATTGCAGGCGTCTTACTGTCTCGCTGCCTCAGCTGATCTGCCGCTTGTGGTTTGCTGCCATAACTTAATTGATTATTAATTCTGTTTCTAGACGGACAATCGTAATCAAATGTTCATGATCATGACATTAATATCTATATGCCAAACTAAACTGTATGACTTTAGTATTTGAATTACATTTTTTACACATTTGGGGTGTGGGGGGAATCGGGGACCAGAATCTAAAATCTGACAAAAACCGAAATTGTATTAAATTAGTATCTATATATATGCAGAAGACTTGGAGACTCTAACTCCCCAGCAAGCATTTGGAAGACTGTTTTAACAGAAATCGTCTTGAGGAGTCTTTTTTGAGTCCCTTGATGATTAAAAAATGATTAATCTCATGAGCGATCGAAAGAAGACTCGTAAATGACTCTTCCATATGCTCAAAATATGATTGGTTGAGAATACAAAAACAAAATGTAAAGCGATCGCCAATTGAGCATGCAGGTGATTAGAATTAGTGATGTAAATTTGAATGAAAACATCGATGTCGATGTGTTCAAAATCAAACATCGATGTTGGGTTGAAACATCGGATTGAAAATTCGATGCATCGATGTATGGCCGATGTTTTAAAACATTTCCGTTTGACAATAAAACGAATATTTTATGTTTTTTAAACTGCAAAATTTTGTTTGCAATTTTGTATAAGTTGGGATAGGTACTTTTCATACCTTCCCAAACACATAAAGGGTCGCTTTCGAATGCGGTAAACTGCATTTGAAGATAAGCAGTTATTTCTAAATCCATGTCCACATTCGGATTATGACGTTGAGCAAGCTCATAATGGTGGTCCCAAAAAGATATGGAGCTCACGGTAGTCTGTGGTATGACTTCATTCATAAGGATTTAAGAAGGATCACTAAAATTTTAAAGTTTGCTATTCACTGATCACAAAATGGCAATGTTATGTTATTATGAAATTAAACCATTGATGTTTTGCAAAACATCGATGCATCGCTCAACATCGGTATCAGCGAAAACATCGAAAAACATCGGAAAAATCAGTAAAAAAAAACATCGATGCTCGATGCATCGATGATTTTTTACATCACTAATTAGAATATGATCATTGCACCGTTGCTATGCAAACATAGCTTGTGCTCGCTTGTGCTCGCATAGAGATAGAGAGAGAAAAAAAAGAGAGGCAGAGTAAAGTAAAATAGCGCATAGAAAATGCTCATATGAAAATATGACCATCCCGGTCGACCGCTGGCAGCGCAATGAATTTGTCGTTTCATATTTTGACTGCCCGAGCTCGAATTGCCCAAACCGAACAAATACGAAGTTGTGCGGAAATTCGCTCATATTTTTGTGCGTGAAAAAAGTTTGTTCTACTAAAGTGGCCAAAGTGAGCCATATTGAAGGAACTAGCTCAGTGGCTCAGTTCAGTGAGCCATTCATTTTAGCTCACTCACTCATGAGCTACCCAAGTCTAGCATGAAGGCTGCTTTGTTAGTGTGATGTATAACAGGAGAAGGGCGGACTTGGCGAACGTAATCACGGAATTTGGTTAGGAATTGTGTTGGATCATCTGGTTCATCATTATGTGCAAAAAATTCTCCAGAGAGGCGTATATCTGTACCGTATAGCATTTCGGCAGCGGACGAATTTATGTCATCTTTGAAACAAGTTCGAAATCCTAAAAGTACAGTTGCCAAGATTTCTAACTAAGGAGTTTGTCGATTGCACATTAAAGCTGCTTTAAGTGAGCGATGCCAGCGTTCTATCATTCCGTTGGATGCGGGATGATATGTCAGTGATTCAAATAGAGATGATTCAAATTGTGTTCCTTTGTCCATATATTGCACGCGCAGTACGAGTTTGTTTGAGAAATTCAATAACTTTTATATTTCCAGGTTATCGATAAAGCACTTTTTCGGGGATCTGTTATAAAATTACATCTCGTTCATCTTTAGACCCTGATAGCATTTTTGATGTTAACAGAGCATAAATGACTCTTTTATGAGTCGCGCACTGATCGAAAATAGTCATATATGCGCTCATTTTCTGATCATAAATGACTCCCCCGTCGGGAGAAAATGGTACCCTAGCCGCGACTCTTCTAGATGCGTCGCTTATGACTCGTCTTTTTAATCACTTATGACTCTTTTTCGAGTCATCATTTAATCATAAAAGAGTCTTCCTGGAGTCATCTGTCAATCAGCTATGACTCTTTTTCGAGTCATAATTTAATCATATAAGACTGTTCCTCGAGTCTTATTTCCAATAATGGGCAATGAAAAAATAATTTTATTTTTAAATTCATTAAATTTTAGTTTTTTTATTTGCATATATAATCTTAAACTAATTTTTACATTACAAAATAAACAAAAAAAATCAAAAAAGTAAATTCATAAAATATTCTCATATATATATATATATATATATATATATATATATATATATACAGTGGCTCACAGCTTATTTCGTGCAGCAGTATAGTAAAACTTTGAAGACGTATTGCCGCTAAACCAGCAAAGATATCCAAAAAATTTAAATGAGGTCTTATTTATTGGGTATTCATTATTTATTAAGGCACTTCATTGTTTTTCTATTCTAATAAAATAACACTTAAATCTAACGAAAACTGAAAAAAGTGGCTTTTTCTATGTCACAGCTTATTTCGTGCAGTGCACTTAACACTCCAAATTATCAACAAATTATTAAATTATTATTTTGTATGATCTTATTTTTGTTTAATAACCTCTTACAAACGTGATTCCATCGGGTTTACCAATTTTTGGGTGACTTCGCTGGCGATTTTTGGCCATTATTCCAAAAAGGTAATTTTCAGGTAATTTTTATTAGATATTGACCTTTTCCGGATGCCCATGTCCAATATTGCCCACAAATTTTCAATAACGTTTATGTCGGGACCCTGGGCCTGAAGTTTGACCACATGGGGACAGTTCCAGGTCAACCAGGACTGGGCAATACCCGATTTATGCTTTGGATGACTATCCTGATGCAATCGGGATCCCCCTTCTAGACCCATTTTCCGACACCTTGGAGCAAATTGCCCTTAAAAACGGGATAGGTACATATTATTGTCCATATTGCCTTCTATGAAAACTAAGTTTCCAACTGCCGAACCTGCCATACTGGCCCAAAACCATGACACTTCCACCACCATGTTTTTTGTTGGTTTTAGGTGATTATTTTGGACCCCGGTATTTGGCTGACGCCAAACATATTGCACCCCATCCGAACCAAATATATTTAATTTCGACTCTACTACATATATTACATGATTCCAGAAAGAAATGAGGCGACCAACTTGCTCCGTTGCAAATTTTAGTCCACATGTTTGGTTTTTGATATTAATAAACGGCTTCTTCCGTGCTACTCAGTAATGGTTTGGGCCTGTATCGCACCTGGGTAATTTAAGTAAAAGAAAACTGAAAATGATTTTTGAATAAGAAATTTAAATTAAATAAAGCATTTAACATAATACATGTATATTTTTTTTATTTAGTGGAAAATATGACTATATAACGAATGCATATTTTTTGCATAAAAGTGCCATTTTACCTGTATATCTAGGCATGTGAATAATATGTCCCATTTTTGCCTATATGGTCAAATCAGGTACTAAATATTGAAGAACAAATGATAACAGATCAACAGGTAATACAACAAAATTGACCTTTCCTGCAATTCGAACCCAAAATCGTTTACTTAATTTCAAAGTTGAGGTAGGCACACGCCCAATATTCGAGACCCATGCACGAAACATGCAAATGCCCCAGGCACAGCATTCATTCAAATGCCTATACAAGTGATACTCGGCGATTGTGATTATCACATCATAAACGTACACATATGTATGTGTGTGTGTAGACTCACAACAGCTACCACACTGCAATCGCTGGGAAATTAAAATTGCTACATGCAGCAAGTGTATCGCACACAGGCACATAAATGCTTACACATATAGCAAGGAAGTGTAAATGTGTATGTGTATGTGTGTGCGTATGCTAGCTCACAGCAGCTACCTAACCGAACGAACATCAACTGCTGCTGGGGGTTCTAAAAGTGCTCTACAGGCGGCAGCAAGAATATTGCACACAAGCACATAAATGCCTACACATATAGCAAGGAAGTGTAAATGTGTGTGTGTATGCAAGCTCACATCATTACCCAACCGAACGAATATCAACTGCTGGGGGTTTTAATAGTGCTACAAGCAGCAAGAATATCTATCGCACACAAGCACATAAATGCCTACACATATAGCGAGGAAGTGTAAATGTGTGTGTGTATGGTCATAGGGAAATAATATTCGTTATGCACATCAACACTTTCATACCCTTTCCACAAATAATCATAAAAACGCTAACATTTTGCATGAGCATGGCAAAGCCGTTTAAGAATTCGGTATACTCTTCGCTCAGAAGGGAACCAATCGGATCGCGACTCGCGAGTCGAGAAGAAATTTCAATTTTTGTGAGCTGCTTGCTATTTGTGTCAGCATACATATATTTTTGTGAGAAGAGGGCAGAGAGTAAAAAGCATGGGGCAGAAAGAGAAAGAGAGCAAGGGAAAGAGCGGCACATGCCAGGCATTTTTGGAAAATCGACCGTCACCGTCGAGCGCTCGAAGCGGAATGATTTTGCCATCAGCAATTTTTCTCCCCCGACCCTAAAAGTAAAAACCCGAGCAAATACGAAGTTAATGGGGTTCTAAAGTCAAAAAATAAGTGTGAACATTAACTTGTACCAGTTGTCCAGTCTATGTGTTGTATGGTTAGTGGTATCAGCGAAAACATCGAAAAACATCGGAAAAATCAGTAAAAAAAAACATCGATGCTCGATGCATCGATGATTTTTTACATCACTAATTAGAATATGATCATTGCACCGTTGCTATGCAAACATATTCTGCTCTCTGGAATGCTCTCTATTGTTCTCTTATGAAATCTAACGGATCTTAACTAAACAGTACTTTTAATGAGCACATGTCGAAACGTGCAAATTTTGTCATTTTTAAAAACGGGAAATGTTATTATTATATATATATATATATATATATTTTATGAATTTACTTTTTTGATTTTTTTTGTTTATTTTGTAATGTAAAAATTAGTTTAAGATTATATATGCAAATAAAAAACTAAAATTTAATGAATTTAAAAATAAAATTATTTTTTCATTGCCCATTATTGGAAATAAGACTCGAGGAACAGTCTTATATGATTAAATTATGACTCGAAAAAGAGTCATAGCTGATTGACAGATGACTCCAGGAAGACTCTTTTATGATTAAATGATGACTCGAAAAAGAGTCATAAGTGATTAAAAAGACGAGTCATAAGCGACGCATCTAGAAGAGTCGCGGCTAGGGTACCATTTTCTCCCGATCAGAAAATGAGCGCATATATGACTATTTTCGATCAGTGCGCGACTCATAAAAGAGTCATTTATGCTCTGTTAACATCAAAAATGCTATCAGGGTCTAAAGATGAACGAGATGTAATTTTATAACTGATTCCCGAAAAAGGGCTTTATCGATAACTTGGAAATATAAAAGTTATTGAATTTCTCAAACAAACTCGTACTGCGCGTGCAATATATGGACAAAGGAACACAATTTGAATCATCTCTATTTGAATCACTGACATATCATCCCGCATCCAACGGAATGATAGAACGCTGGCATCGCTCACTTAAAGCAGCTTTAATGTGCAATCGACAAACTCCTTAGTTAGAAATCTTGGCAACTGTACTTTTAGGACTTCGAACTTGTTTCAAAGATGACATAAATTCGTCCGCTGCCGAAATGCTATACGGTACAGATATACGCCTCTCTGGAGAATTTTTTGCACATAATGATGAACCAGATGATCCAACACAATTCCTAACCAAATTCCGTGATTACGTTCGCCAAGTCCGCCCTTCTCCTGTTATACATCACACTAACAAAGCAGCCTTCATGCTAGACTTGGGTAGCTCATGAGTGAGTGAGCTAAAATGAATGGCTCACTGAACTGAGCCACTGAGCTAGTTCCTTCAATATGGCTCACTTTGGCCACATTAGTAGAACAAACTTTTTTCACGCACAAAAATATGAGCGAATTTCCGCACAACTTCGTATTTGTTCGTTTTGGGCAATTCGAGCTCGGGCAGTCAAAATATGAAACGACAAATTCATTGCGCTGCCAGCGGTCGACCGGGATGGTCATATTTTCATATGAGCATTTTCTCCCTGCAATTGCTACAGGCAGCAAAATTTCCCACACAGTCACATAAATGCTCATACATGTAGCAAGACACAGTAAATGTGTGTGTGCATGCACATCGCGAAAAAGTAATGCTTATGCACATCAGCGTTTTCATACCCTTCCCAAAAATTATTACGAAAACACTAAAATTTTGTATGAGAATGGCAAAGCCGTTTAAGAGTTCGGCATACTCTTACTAAGAAAGGCAGATGGGATCGTCGCGAATCGCCACTCGCGAACAAATTTCAATTTTTGTGGGCAACTGGCTTGTGCTCGCATAGAGATGGAGAGAGAAAAAAAAGAGAGGCAGAGTAAAGTAAAATAGCGCATAGAACGCGCTCAAATGAAAATATGCTCACGTCGGTTGAGCGCTTGCACCGCAATGAATTCGTCGGATCATATTTTGACTGCCCGAGCCTGAATTGCCCAAACCGAAAAAATACGAAGTTGAGTGGTCCCTAGGCTCATATGCTGGTGCGTAAAAAAAGTTTGTTCTAGTTGTCCAGTCTATGTGTTGTATGGATAATGCTTGTACGCCTGTATGTGTGTAAGCATTGCAGGCGTCTTGCTGTCTCGCTGTTTCCCTTGCTGTGCCGCGTGGGATTTGCTGCCATAACTTCTTTGATTAATAATTCTGTTTCTAGACGGACAATCGTAATCAAATGTTCAGATTATGATCATAACATTATATCTATATGCCAAACCAAACTGCATGTCGCTAGTATTAGAAATGCATTTTTTACACATATCTGACAAATACCGAAATTGTATTAAATTAGTATCTACATATATATACATACATACATATGTACATATATGCAGAAGACTTGGAGGCTCTAACTCTATAAGATGATTAAGTAAACGATTTTGGGTTCGAATTGCAGGAGAGGTCAATTATTTTTTATTACCTGTTGATCAGTTATCATTTGTTCTTTAATATTTAGTACCTGATTTGACCCTATATGCAAAAATGGGACAAGTTGTTCAAGAGAAATAGTGAACGACTAGAACGGCTCGAAAAAATGGTCCACGAAATGGCCAGCATGTTCAAGCAATGGACTGGGGGCCCAACGACTCACCAGCTTCTCATTTGGAATGCCAATGGCATTGCAGGAAAAGCCAGAGATGTAGAGCTATTCGCGCACAACAACAACGTCGACATTCTACTTTTAAATGAAATCAAACTAAATCGAGGAGATACAGCCAAAATCTATGGCTATACCTTCTATCCGCCTTACAAACCATCAAGTCATAACCATGGTATGGGAGAAGCGGCTATATTCGTGAGAAATTCTCTGCGCCACTTCCGACAAAGAGTTATCGAAACTCAACACATACAAATGTCTGCAATTAAAGTTGCCACAGGATTGGGGGACGTTGAATTTCGCGCCATATACTGCCCACCAAGGAACAGAATTGAAGAAAGGCAATTCAGCGACATACTCGCTTCTTGTGGCCAAAGGTATTTTATTGGTGGCGACTGGAATGCGCGACATGGCTGTGAGGAGACTCATACAACTCTCCAGGGGCAGAGAACTTGCAGAAGCCATTACAGCCAAAGGCGCTAATATTCATACAACTCTCCCAGGGGCAGAGAACTTGCAGAAGCCATTACAGCCAAAGACGCTAATATTCTTGCAATAGGATCTCCTACTAGATACCCGTATATATCCAGTCACACTCCCTCTTGCATTGATTTTGCATTATACCATGGGATACAGCATTACCAAGTAAATATATACCAAAACTGGGACTTGGATTCTGACCATCTAGCCCTCATTGCTGAGTTGCACATTGATGGTTCTAATATCAGCCCAAGCCCAAGGCTAATAACTAACCGTACTGACATTGCGGCTTTCAGACAACAGCTAGATGACTCCATCCAATTAAATCCGTGTCTGAACTCAGGTGAAGACATTGAGAATGCGGTTGACCTTCTCTCGGTGAACATATATAGAGCTGCTGCTGCTACAACGCCGATAAACACCGCGTTTCATCCCAATAATTATGGCATTGTTCTAACAAGAGAAGCCAAAGAGCTTATCAGAACAAAAAGGTTCCTTCGTAGAAGAGCAATTCGATCCCAATATCCTTGGGACCGAATTGCTCTTCTACGAAGGAACCTTTTTGTGGAACCGTGCAGCAAGACAGCTACGCAATCTCTTAAGAGAAATCAGAGGTGACTTCGAGCAAAAACTGGCTTCCATGGACTACACTACAGATGCAAACTACTCACTATGGAAATGCACAAAATCGCTTAAACGACAACCATTTAGACAGGTACCTATTCGATGCCCTAGTGGCGAACTTGCTAAATGCGAATTGGAACAGGCTAACGCATTCGGAACATATCGAAGCTTGCAGACCCCATTGCAGATGTCCCTGCCTATTCAGCCTATACGAATTGATGAAATAACTGAAGCAATCCAAATATTGCCGAAAAATAAAGCTCCTGGAATTGACAAGATTTGCAATGCAACGCTGAAGGCCTTGCCTACAAAAGCGCTGCTCTACATTGCACTAATCTTCAATGCCATCATCAGGCACCAAAAGTTCCCAAGGCAATGGAAACTTGCGGCTATCTTGCTGATTCATAAACCGGGCAAACCGGAACAGGATCCAGAGTCATATCGGCCTATAAGCCTACTGCCCTCCCTGTCTAAACTATGGGAGAGAACCATCGCCAACCGAATCAATGCAATAATAGCACAATCCAATATCTTACCGGATCACCAATTCGGATTTCGGGCGGGACACAGCACAATGGAACAAGTGCACAGATTGGTAAAACACATCCTGCAGGCCTTTGATGACTTAGAATACTCCAACGCTGTCTTCATTGACTTGCAGCAAGCGTTTGACAAGGTGTGGCACGATGGATTGCTGTGCAAAATAAAAAACCTTCTGCCTGCTCCGTACTATAGCCTCTTAAGATCCTATCTAGAAGACCGTGAGTTTAAAGTCAAGATAAGGTAAAGGTTACACTCTCGTCCACATATCCTATGAGAGCAGGAGTACCGCAGGGCAGTGTTCTTGGTCCGCTGCTGTTCTCCTTGTATACATCAGATATTCCTAGCCCGTCCTCTCAACATATGGATGCTCCCTCTAAAGCTGTCACTGCCACATATGCTGATGACATAGCAATCATATACAACTCAAAAAACCTTGCAGAATCAAGCATTGGACTACAGAGATACCTTGATACTTTCGCTGGTTGGTGCAAGCGGTGAATCTAAAAGTTAAACCGCTAAAAACACCAAACCCCTGCTTCACTCTAAAAAGACTGCCAATGCATACCCCCCCAATCCAGATGTCGGGAGTAAATCTTCAGCAACCTGCACAAGTGAAATATCTTGGCATCACCCTGGACAAGCGTCTCACCTTTAGGCCACACCTCAAAGCTACGGTTAAAAAATGTCGTCACAGACTGCAACAATTAAGATGGCTCAACAATAAAAAGAGCACCTTACCGCTGAGATGCAAAAGAGCTGTCTATGTGCAGTGTATCCTCCCGATATGGCTTTATGGAGTGCAAATCTGGGGGATCGCTGCAAAATCAAATTATAAAAGGGTGCAGGTTCTGCAGAACAGAGTGCTACGGCAGATAACAAACTCTCCCTGGTACATACGCGGCTCAACACTGCATAGAGACCTCAAGCTGCCTACCGTCGAAGAACAGGTTAACAGACATACAAGCAGATACGCAGAAAGATTGCTACGACATCGAAGCCTACTAGCAAGAGGTCTAACTCCTGCCAGACCCCTAAGACGTCTTAAACGGCAAGGCTTTGCCAAAACAATGGGCATATAGTAAATATATACAAATAATATAAATACAAATAATATAATGTATTTATAATATATATACTAATATATTCTAAGTCCCCAAAATTTTGAGTGAGGTTTGGTTATAATCTAATATACATAAATGTGTTGTTAAAGTACTAAATTTGATTGTACCGTTTCCACACTAAATAATAATAATAATAAAAAAAAAAAAAAAATACATCATTTTAATAAATACCGTTTATCATTTATTTATAGCTGTGTTAAAAAAAAGTTACACCACATAGAAGTTTTAATTTTTCAAGTGTGCCAATACTTTTTGGACTCACTGTATGTGTGTAATCATTGCAGGCGTCTTACTGTCTCGCTGCCTCAGCTGATCTGCCGCTTGTGGTTTGCTGCCATAACTTAATTGATTATTAATTCTGTTTCTAGACGGACAATCGTAATCAAATGTTCATGATCATGACATTAATATCTATATGCCAAACTAAACTGTATGACTTTAGTATTTGAATTACATTTTTTACACATTTGGGGTGTGGGGGGAATTGGGGACCAGAATCTAAAATCTGACAAAAACCGAAATTGTATTAAATTAGTATCTATATACTATATGCAGAAGACTTGGAGACTCTAACTCCCCAGCAAGCATTTGGAAGACTGTTTTAACAGAAATCGTCTTGAGGAGTCTTTTTTGAGTCCCCTTGATGATTAAAAAATGATTAATCTCATGAGCGATCGAAAGAAGACTCGTAAATGACTCTTCCATATGCTCAAAATATGATTGGTTGAGAATACAAAAACAAAATGTAAAGCGATCGCCAATTGAGCATGCAGATGATTAGAATTAGTGATGTAAATTTGAATGAAAACATCGATGTCGATGTGTTCAAAATCAAACATCGATGTTGGGTTGAAACATCGGATTGAAAATTCGATGCATCGATGTATGGCCGATGTTTTAAAACATTTCCGTTTGACAATAAAACGAATATTTTATGTTTTTTAAACTGCAAAATTTTGTTTGCAATTTTGTATAAGTTGGGATAGGTACTTTTCATACCTTCCCAAACACATAAAGGGTCGCTTTCGAATGCGGTAAACTGCATTTGAAGATAAGCAGTTATTTCTAAATCCATGTCCACATTCGGATTATGACGTTGAGCAAGCTCATAATGGTGGTCCCAAAAAGATATGGAGCTCACGGTAGTCTGTGGTATGACTTCATTCATAAGGATTTAAGAAGGATCACTAAAATTTTAAAGTTTGCTATTCACTGATCACAAAATGGCAATGTTATGTTATTATGAAATTAAACCATTGATGTTTTGCAAAACATCGATGCATCGCTCAACATCGGTATCAGCGAAAACATCGAAAAACATCGGAAAAATCAGTAAAAAAAAACATCGATGCTCGATGCATCGATGATTTTTTACATCACTAATTAGAATATGATCATTGCACCGTTGCTATGCAAACATAGCTTGTGCTCGCTTGTGCTCGCATAGAGATAGAGAGAGAAAAAAAAGAGAGGCAGAGTAAAGTAAAATAGCGCATAGAAAATGCTCATATGAAAATATGACCATCCCGGTCGACCGCTGGCAGCGCAATGAATTTGTCGTTTCATATTTTGACTGCCCGAGCTCGAATTGCCCAAACCGAACAAATACGAAGTTGTGCGGAAATTCGCTCATATTTTTGTGCGTGAAAAAAGTTTGTTCTACTAAAGTGGCCAAAGTGAGCCATATTGAAGGAACTAGCTCAGTGGCTCAGTTCAGTGAGCCATTCATTTTAGCTCACTCACTCATGAGCTACCCAAGTCTAGCATGAAGGCTGCTTTGTTAGTGTGATGTATAACAGGAGAAGGGCGGACTTGGCGAACGTAATCACGGAATTTGGTTAGGAATTGTGTTGGATCATCTGGTTCATCATTATGTGCAAAAAATTCTCCAGAGAGGCGTATATCTGTACCGTATAGCATTTCGGCAGCGGACGAATTTATGTCATCTTTGAAACAAGTTCGAAATCCTAAAAGTACAGTTGCCAAGATTTCTAACTAAGGAGTTTGTCGATTGCACATTAAAGCTGCTTTAAGTGAGCGATGCCAGCGTTCTATCATTCCGTTGGATGCGGGATGATATGTCAGTGATTCAAATAGAGATGATTCAAATTGTGTTCCTTTGTCCATATATTGCACGCGCAGTACGAGTTTGTTGAGAAATTCAATAACTTTTATATTTCCAGGTTATCGATAAAGCACTTTTTCGGGAATCTGTTATAAAATTACATCTCGTTCATCTTTAGACCCTGATAGCATTTTTGATGTTAACAGAGCATAAATGACTCTTTTATGAGTCGCGCACTGATCGAAAATAGTCATATATGCGCTCATTTTCTGATCATAAATGACTCCCCCGTCGGGAGAAAATGGTACCCTAGCCGCGACTCTTCTAGATGCGTCGCTTATGACTCGTCTTTTTAATCACTTATGACTCTTTTTCGAGTCATCATTTAATCATAAAAGAGTCTTCCTGGAGTCATCTGTCAATCAGCTATGACTCTTTTTCGAGTCATAATTTAATCATATAAGACTGTTCCTCGAGTCTTATTTCCAATAATGGGCAATGAAAAAATAATTTTATTTTTAAATTCATTAAATTTTAGTTTTTTATTTGCATATATAATCTTAAACTAATTTTTACATTACAAAATAAACAAAAAAAATCAAAAAAGTAAATTCATAAAATATTCTCATATATATATATATATATATATATATATATATATACAGTGGCTCACAGCTTATTTCGTGCAGCAGTATAGTAAAACTTTGAAGACGTATTGCCGCTAAACCAGCAAAGATATCCAAAAAAATTTAAATGAGGTCTTATTTATTGGGTATTCATTATTATTAAGGCACTTCATTGTTTTTCTATTCTAATAAAATAACACTTAAATCTAACGAAAACTGAAAAAAGTGGCTTTTTCTATGTCACAGCTTATTTCGTGCAGTGCACTTAACACTCCAAATTATCAACAAATTATTAAATTATTATTTTGTATGATCTTATTTTTGTTTAATAACCTCTTACAAACGTGATTCCATCGGGTTTACCAATTTTTGGGTGACTTCGCTGGCGATTTTTGGCCATTATTCCAAAAAGGTAATTTTCAGGTAATTTTTATTAGATATTGACCTTTTCCGGATGCCCATGTCCAATATTGCCCACAAATTTTCAATAACGTTTATGTCGGGACCCTGGGCCTGAAGTTTGACCACATGGGGACAGTTCCAGGTCAACCAGGACTGGGCAATACCCGATTTATGCTTTGGATGACTATCCTGATGCAATCGGGATCCCCCTTCTAGACCCATTTTCCGACACCTTGGAGCAAATTGCCCTTAAAAACGGGATAGGTACATATTATTGTCCATATTGCCTTCTATGAAAACTAAGTTTCCAACTGCCGAACCTGCCATACTGGCCCAAAACCATGACACTTCCACCACCATGTTTTTTGTTGGTTTTAGGTGATTATTTTGGACCCCGGTATTTGGCTGACGCCAAACATATTGCACCCCATCCGGACCAAATATATTTAATTTCGACTCTACTACATATATTACATGATTCCAGAAAGAAATGAGGCGACCAACTTGCTCCGTTGCAAATTTTAGTCCACATGTTTGGTTTTTGATATTAATAAACGGCTTCTTCCGTGCTACTCAGTAATGGTTTGGGCCTGTATCGCACCTGGGTAATTTAAGTAATAGAAAACTGAAAATGATTTTTGAATAAGAAATTTAAATTAAATAAAGCATTTAACATAATACATGTATTTTTTTTTTTATTTAGTGGAAAATATGACTATATAACGAATGCATATTTTTTGCATAAAAGTGCCATTTTACCTGTATATCTAGGCATGTGAATAATATGTCCCATTTTTGCCTATAGGGTCAAATCAGGTACTAAATATTGAAGAACAAATGATAACAGATCAACAGGTAATACAACAAAATTGACCTTTCCTGCAATTCGAACCCAAAATCGTTTACTTAATTTCAAAGTTGAGGTAGGCACACGCCCAATATTCGAGACCCATGCACGAAACATGCAAATGCCCCAGGCACAGCATTCATTCAAATGCCTATACAAGTGATACTCGGCGATTGTGATTATCACATCATAAACGTACACATATGTATGTGTGTGTGTAGACTCACAACAGCTACCACACTGCAATCGCTGGGAAATTAAAATTGCTACATGCAGCAAGTGTATCGCACACAGGCACATAAATGCTTACACATATAGCAAGGAAGTGTAAATGTGTATGTGTATGTGTGTGCGTATGCTAGCTCACAGCAGCTACCTAACCGAACGAACATCAACTGCTGCTGGGGGTTCTAAAAGTGCTCTACAGGCGGCAGCAAGAATATTGCACACAAGCACATAAATGCCTACACATATAGCAAGGAAGTGTAAATGTGTGTGTGTATGCAAGCTCACATCATTACCCAACCGAACGAATATCAACTGCTGGGGGTTTTAATAGTGCTACAAGCAGCAAGAATATCTATCGCACACAAGCACATAAATGCCTACACATATAGCGAGGAAGTGTAAATGTGTGTGTGTATGGTCATAGGCAAATAATATTCGTTATGCACATCAACACTTTCATACCCTTTCCACAAATAATCATAAAAACGCTAACATTTTGCATGAGCATGGCAAAGCAGTTTAAGAATTCGGTATACTCTTCGCTCAGAAGGGAACCAATGGGATCGCGACTCGCGAGTCGAGAAGAAATTTCAATTTTTGTGAGCTGCTTGCTGTTTGTGTCAGCATACATATATTTTTGTGAGAAGAGAGCAGAGAGTAAAAGCATGGGGCAGAAAGAGAAAGAGAGCAAGGGAAAGAGCGGCACATGCCAGGCATTTTTGGAAAATCGACCGTCACCGTCGAGCGCTCGAAGCGGAATGATTTTGCCATCAGCAATTTTTCTCCCCCGACCCTAAAAGTAAAAACCCGAGCAAATACGAAGTTAAGGGGGTTCTAAAGTCAAAAAATAAGTGTGAACATTAACTTGTACCAGTTGTCCAGTCTATGTGTTGTATGGTTAGTGCTGATACCGATGTTGAGCGATGCATCGATGTTTTGCAAAACATCAATGGTTTAATTTCATAATAACATAACATTGCCATTTTGTGATCAGTGAATAGCAAACTTTAAAATTTTAGTGATCCTTCTTAAATCCTTATGAATGAAGTCATACCACAGACTACCGTGAGCTCCATATCTTTTTGGGACCACCATTATGAGCTTGCTCAACGTCATAATTCGAATGTGGACATGGATTTAGAAATAACTGCTTATCTTCAAATGCAGTTTACCGCATTCGAAAGCGACCCTTTATGTGTTTGGGAAGGTATGAAAAGTACCTATCCCAACTTATACAAAATTGCAAACAAAATTTTGCAGTTTAAAAAACATAAAATATTCGTTTTATTGTCAAACGGAAATGTTTTAAAACATCGGCCATACATCGATGCATCGAATTTTCAATCCGATGTTTCAACCCAACATCGATGTTTGATTTTGAACACATCGACATCGATGTTTTCATTCAAATTTACATCACTAATTCTAATCATCTGCATGCTCAATTGGCGATCGCTTTACATTTTGTTTTTGTATTCTCAACCAATCATATTTTGAGCATATGGAAGAGTCATTTACGAGTCTCAAAAAAGACTCCTCAAGACGATTTCTGTTAAAACAGTCTTCCAAATGCTTGCTGGGGAGTTAGAGTCTCCAAGTCTTCTGCAATATATAGATACTAATTTAATACAATTTCGGTTTTTGTCAGATTTTAGATTCTGGTCCCCAATTCCCCCCACACCCCAAATGTGTAAAAAATGTAATTCAAATACTAAAGTCATACAGTTTAGTTTGGCATATAGATATTAATGTCATGATCATGAACATTTGATTACAATTGTCCGTCTAGAAACAGAATTAATAATCAATTAAGTTATGGCAGCAAACCACAAGCGGCAGATCAGCTGAGGCAGCGAGACAGTAAGACGCCTGCAATGATTACACACATACAGTGAGTCCAAAAAGTATTGGCACACTTGAAAAATTAAAACTTCTATGTGGAGTAACTTTTTTTTAACACAGCTATAAATAAATGATAAACGGCATTTATTAAAATGATGTATTATAAGAGTATTTTTTTTTATTATTATTATTATTATTTAGTGTGGAAACGGTACAATCAAATTTAGTACTTTAACAACACATTTATGTATATTAGATTATAACCAAACCTCACTCAAAATTTTGGGGACTTAGAATATATTAGTATATATATATTATAAATATATTATATTATTTGTATTTATATTATTTGTATATACTTACTATATGCCCATTGTTTTGGCAAAGCCTTGCCGTTTAAGGACGTCTTAGGGGTCTGGCAGGAGTTAGACCTCTTGCTAGTAGGCTTCGATGTCGTAGCAATCTTTCTGCGTATCTGCTTGTATGTCTGTTAACCTGTTCTTCGACGGTAGGCAGCTTGAGGTCTCTATGCAGTGTTGAGCCGCGTATGTACCAGGGAGAGTTTGTTATCTGCCGTAGCACTCTGTTCTGCAGAACCTGCACCCTTTTATAATTTGATTTTGCAGCGATCCCCAGATTTGCACTCCATAAAGCCATATCGGGAGGATACACTGCACATAGACAGCTCTTTTGCATCTCAGCGGTAAGGTGCTCTTTTTATTGTTGAGCCATCTTAATTGTTGCAGTCTGTGACGACATTTTTTAACCGTAGCTTTGAGGTGTGGCCTAAAGGTGATGCCAAGATATTTCACTTGTGCAGGTTGCTGAAGATTTACTCCCGACATCTGGATTGGGGGGGGGGTATGCATTGGCAGTCTTTTTAGAGTGAAGCAGGGGTTTGGTGTTTTTAGCGGTTTAACTTTTAGATTCCACCGCTTGCACCAACCAGCGAAAGTATCAAGGTATCTCTGTAGTCCAATGCTTGATTCTGCAAGGTTTTTTGAGTTGTATATGATTGCTATGTCATCAGCATATGTGGCAGTGACAGCTTTAGAGGGAGCATCCATATGTTGAGAGGACGGGCTAGGAATATCTGATGTATACAAGGAGAACAGCAGCGGACCAAGAACACTGCCCTGCGGTACTCCTGCTCTCATAGGATATGTGGACGAGAGTGTAACCTTTACCTTATCTTGACTTTAAACTCACGGTCTTCTAGATAGGATCTTAAGAGGCTATAGTACGGAGCAGGCAGAAGGTTTTTTATTTTGCACAGCAATCCATCGTGCCACACCTTGTCAAACGCTTGCTGCAAGTCAATGAAGACAGCGTTGGAGTATTCTAAGTCATCAAAGGCCTGCAGGATGTGTTTTACCAATCTGTGCACTTGTTCCATTGTGCTGTGTCCCGCCCGAAATCCGAATTGGTGATCCGGTAAGATATTGGATTGTGCTATTATTGCATTGATTCGGTTGGCGATGGTTCTCTCCCATAGTTTAGACAGGGAGGGCAGTAGGCTTATAGGCCGATATGACTCTGGATCCTGTTCCGGTTTGCCCGGTTTATGAATCAGCAAGATAGCCGCAAGTTTCCATTGCCTTGGGAACTTTTGGTGCCTGATGATGGCATTGAAGATTAGTGCAATGTAGAGCAGCGCTTTTGTAGGCAAGGCCTTCAGCGTTGCATTGCAAATCTTGTCAATTCCAGGAGCTTTATTTTTCGGCAATATTGGATCGCTTCAGTTATTTCATCAATTCGTATAGGCTGAATAGGCAGGGACATCTGCAATGGGGTCTGCAAGCTTCGATATGTTCCGAATGCGTTAGCCTGTTCCAATTCGCATTTAGCAAGTTCGCCCACTAGGGCATCGAATAGGTACCTGTCTAAATGGTTGTCGTTTAAGCGATTTTGTGCATTTCCATAGTGAGTAGTTTGCATCTGTAGTGTTGTCCATGGAAGCCAGTTTTTGCTCGAAGTCACCTCTGATTTCTCTTAAGAGATTGCGTAGCTGTCTTGCTGCACGGTTCCACAAAAGGTTCCTTCGTAGAAGAGCAATTCGGTCCCAAGGATATTGGGATCGAATTGCTCTTCTACGAAGGAACCTTTTTGTTCTGATAAGCTCTTTGGCTTCTCTTGTTAGAACAATGCCATAATTATTGGGATGAAACGCGGTGTTTATCGGCGTTGTAGCAGCAGCAGCTCTATATATGTTCACCGAGAGAAGGTCAACCGCATTATCAATGTCTTCACCTGAGTTCAGACACGGATTTAATTGGATGGAGTCATCTAGCTGTTGTCTGAAAGCCGCAATGTCAGTACGGTTAGTTATTAGCCTTGGGCTTGGGCTGATATTAGAACCATCAATGTGCAACTCAGCAATGAGGGCTAGATGGTCAGAATCCAAGTCCCAGTTTTGGTATATATTTACTTGGTAATGCTGTATCCCATGGTATAATGCAAAATCAATGCAAGAGGGAGTGTGACTGGATATATACGGGTATCTAGTAGGAGATCCTATTGCAAGAATATTAGCGTCTTTGGCTGTAATGGCTTCTGCAAGTTCTCTGCCCCTGGGAGAGTTGTATGAATATTAGCGCCTTTGGCTGTAATGGCTTCTGCAAGTTCTCTGCCCCTGGAGAGTTGTATGAGTCTCCTCACAGCCAATGTCGCGCATTCCAGTCGCCACCAATAAAATACCTTTGGCCACAAGAAGCGAGTATGTCGCTGAATTGCTTTTCTTCAATTCTGTTCCTTGGTGGGCAGTATATGGCGCGAAATTCAACGACTCCCAATCCTGTGGCAACTTTAATTGCAGACATTTGTATGTGTTGAGTTTCGATAACTCTTTGTCGGAAGTGGCGCAGAGAATTTCTCACGAATATAGCCGCTTCTCCCATACCATGGTTATGACTTGATGGTTTGTAAGGCGGAAGGTATAGCCATAGATTTTGGCTGTATCTCCTCGATTTAGTTTGATTTCATTTAAAAGTAGAATGTCGACGTTGTTGTTGTGCGCGAATAGCTCTACATCTCTGGCTTTTCCTGCAATGCCATTGGCATTCCAAATGAGAAGCTGGTGAGTCGTTGGGCCCCCAGTCCATTGCTTGAGCATGCTGGCCATTTCGTGGACCATTTTTTCGAGCCGTTCTAGTCGTTCACTATTTCTCTTGAACAACTTGTCCCATTTTTGCATATAGGGTCAAATCAGGTACTAAATATTAAAGAACAAATGATAACTGATCAACAGGTAATACAAAATAATTGACCTCTCCTGCAATTCGAACCCAAAATCGTTTACTTAATCATCTTATAGAGTTAGAGCCTCCAAGTCTTCTGCATATATGTACATATGTATGTATGTATATATATGTAGATACTAATTTAATACAATTTCGGTATTTGTCAGATATGTGTAAAAAATGCATTTCTAATACTAGCGACATGCAGTTTGGTTTGGCATATAGATATTAATGTTATGATCATAATCTGAACATTTGATTACGATTGTCCGTCTAGAAACAGAATTATTAATCAAAGAAGTTATGGCAGCAAATCCCACGCGGCACAGCAAGGGAAACAGCGAGACAGCAAGACGCCTGCAATGCTTACACACATACAGGCGTACAAGCATTACCCATACAACACATAGACTGGACAACTAGAACAAACTTTTTTTACGCACCAGCATATGAGCCTAGGGACCACTCAACTTCGTATTTTTTCGGTTTGGGCAATTCAGGCTCGGGCAGTCAAAATATGATCCGACGAATTCATTGCGGTGCAAGCGCTCAACCGACGTGAGCATATTTTCATTTGAGCGCGTTCTATGTGCTATTTTTCTTTACTTTCCCTCTCTCTTTTTTCTCTCTCACTCTCAGTCTATGCGAGCAAAAGCCAGCAGCCCACAAAAATTGAAATTTGTTCGCGAGTGGCGATTCGCGACGATCCCATCTGCCCTTCTTAGTAAGAATATGCCAAACTCTTAAACGGCTTTGCCATTCTCATACAAAATTTTAGTGTTTTCGTAATAATTTTTGGGAAGGGTATGAAAACGCTGATGTGCATAAGCATTACTTTTTCGCGATGAGCACGCTCGAACTATACTCATGCCGTAGGAGGACTTTGCGCACCTTCTCATGTGAGACATCGATTCCACATTCTTCCTTTACCTCTTTGGCAAGACTTCTGGAAGAAATATGCGGATTAGCGTTCACTTTTCTTAGGATTAGCCTCTTTACTCGGTTAGTTAGCTTTCTTTTCGGCCCGCGTGCCGTCTTTGAAAGCAGCCTGTTTTCCTTTTCGGCCCGATTTAGCGGATTATAAACCGTTCTCCTGGGCACAGAAAACATGTCCATCAATTCTGGAACGGATTTGCCCATCTCGTGGTTGGAATAGATGAGCTGCACCATCTTAAAGCTTAATCGCTTCCCAGTCAAATTTTTAAAATAAATTAAAGAAATAATATTAAACAGATTCCCATTTAAAAAAAAATTGTTTTTTTTTGCATTATTGACTTAGATATTTTCATCTAAAGTCAAAAAATCAAATTTTTTCCCAGTGTGCCAACTCATTCTTGACAGACTGTATGTGACTGTGTGCGAAACTTTTGCTGTCTGTAGCAATTGCAGGCAGTGATGTCATTTTTTGGAACGCCAAAACAGCTAAATCGACTCAAGAAAACAGCTAAAAAAAAGCTGAATCCCCGGGAAAAAAAGCGGAAAAAAAAGCTGATTTTTATATATTGTTTTTTTATTCAAGAATGAATGTATTATCCAATAATACTATGTTATCAAAATCTTTGTTATCACTCGGATAATATTCACTTCGTTCTATTGAAGCTAGACAGTTGCGTGGTATTTGATAGTCAAAACAACATTTGTTTTGTCGGTGCAGTCCATACCTAATATCTGAGATAAATTAATTTCTAATTTTGACTAAATTGTATTTTGTTTTTTTTTTTTTTTTTTTTTTTTTTGCACAAAGCCGCTCATCGAACTTATGTGCTTTTTTGTAGCACCGTGTGCACGGAAATCACAATTTTGCAATTATGCTGCACTTACAGTAGCTACAATACGCCCGTGTTACGTCTGTGGGATCCTTCCTCAGCCACTCCTTAAACTCTTTGCTCTGCAGCCATATATCTCTGACTTTTTGTTTGTAAATTACTTTCGGCATCGCTACGAATTTCACAATTTTAGTGATGGAAGACGAACAAATTTGCATAGGCAATTTTTGAGAGAAATTATTCGATAAAAGTAAATATCGATGCTTGACTAATAGACTTACATTTATAAGATTTTAATCGACAAATGCGTTAGAAACATCTCACAAAATTGAGAAAAAGTAGAATTAAAAAAAAAATATTTCAATTTGCTAAAAAAGCTAGAATTCCCGCTGCCCGCTGTATTCAAATTTTTCCCGCAATCGCATTTCCAAAACAGCCAGATC
This sequence comes from Drosophila borborema, assembly GCA_030914335.1. Classification (NCBI taxonomy): domain Eukaryota; kingdom Metazoa; phylum Arthropoda; class Insecta; order Diptera; family Drosophilidae; genus Drosophila; species Drosophila borborema. Next base: position 96,782 of record JAUESP010000248.1, read on the forward strand.
TAGCTGGAAAAAAGCTGAAATGACATCAGTGATTGCAGGGACCAACATGAGCCCTGGTGGCTTAGCGATGTTTTTTGCCATTCAAATGAAAAAATACTATTCGTATGAAAATGTGGCATCATAGGGCATAAAAATACACCAAGTTACCAGATGTTTCAAAAAAAGCTAGTTTTTCCTAAAAAAAAAATAGCTATAATTCCCACTAGATCTAGTGGGAAAATAGCTTTTTTTGTCAATGCGAATCGTGTTCATATTTTCCCAATTGGTTGTTTTCCCAGTTGATCGGTTGTTGATGCAACAAAATTTTATTAAATAACATTGCAGAGCAGTTTAACAAAACTTTAGCATAAAATATACTAAATTGTGTACCGATATTTGGTTAAGAACAGCGCCAAAATAAGTATAACAGTGATAAATTGATAGTGTAGGAAGTTTATATGCATTATCGATATCGTTTCTTATCTAAAATTTAATTTGAAAACAGTGATAAAATGCACAAGGAGATCTATAAACAAAAAATTCAGGATTGCTGGCTACAGCAGCCAGATTTCAAGTCGTGGATAGCCCGGGATGAGAACGACAATAATAAGGCGTACTGCGAATACTGCAAATGCAGTATAAATTGCAAAATTGACCAAATTCGCGCACATATGGCGACAAAAAAACATATGCAAAACGCATCGTGTTTTGCCCAAAAAATGCTTTAAGCCTTCGGAATGTCCCCAAACTTGTCGCCAGGAAGCCGCATTAGTTATGTTCTTAGCGCAGCATTGTGCGATTGAGTCTGTGGATCACCTCACAAAATTGTGCAAAGTTTATTTTCAAGCTCACGGCTTAAAATTGCACAGAACAAAGTGTACTGGCTGTGCACTTTATGGACGATTTAAGAAACGACCTGGCAAATGAAAAGTTTAGTCTCTTAATCGACGAAAGTACTGATATAAGTATAACCAAAAATACAAGTTTAGAAAAAAAAAATGTTTTTGTCCTGTTTTCTGTCCTTTTTTTTTTTTTAGATTTTCTGCCTTTTTTCCGTATTTTACGGACAGTTTTGCCTTAAAAAAAAAAAAAAAAAAAAAAAAAAATTGGCATCACTGGTGCCAGCATATGTACATATATTTTTGTGAGAAGAGAGCAGAGAGTAAAAAGCATGAGGCAGAAAAATAAAGAGAGCAAGGGAAAGAGCGGCACATGTCAGGCATTTTTGGAATATCGATCATCACCGTCGAGCGCTCGAAGCGGAATGATTTTGCCATCAGCAATTTTTCTTTCCCGACCCTAAAAGTAAAACCCGAGCAAACGAAGTTGATGGGGTTCTAATGTCAAAAAATAAGTGTGCACATTAACTTGTACCAGTTGTCCAGTCTATGTGTTGTATGGTTAGTGCTTTGGCTCACTTGATCACTTTGGCTCACTTGCTCACTTGCTCACTTTGCCTCACTTGCTCACTTTGGCTCACTTGCTCACTTTGGCTCACTTGCTCACTTTGCCTCACTTGCTCACTTGTGAGCGCATTTTTTCCAGCGCAGGTTTTCACTGCGAAAACGAAGGTCTTTGCTAAAACCAAAGAACGTGGAAAGCTAGATGTTGTTGCACGTACTGTACTGTTATAAATTCACAAACAGTATACCTAATAATAATACACCCCAATGAACGGATCTCAAAGATTGCCTTTTTTATTTTTTGATGTATTTTTTGTATTTTTAATTTTAGTTTTGTTATATGCTCAATGAAGGAAACTACAAAATATATTTTTTATTAGTTTGTTCTATTACTTTTAAGAAAAAATTTTAAATGTGTCTTTATTTTTAAAGCGTAACGTATTTTTCAGTTTTTTTCAAGTTGCTTGCGATCATTATCGGCTCTTGAGCTGTCAGCAAGTGAGCCACTGAGCCATATGAGTGAGCTGGCTCACTTCACAAAAAAGAGCGAGTGAGTTGGCTCACCTCAATGAGCTAGATTTACCGAAGTATAATCACTAACCATACAACACATAGACTGGACAACTAGAACAAACTTTTTTCACGCACCAGCATATGAGCCTAGGGACCACTCAACTTCGTATTTTTTTCGGTTTGGGCAATTCAGGCTCGGGCAGTCAAAATATGATCCGACGAATTCATTGCGGTGCAAGCGCTCAACCGACGTGAGCATATTTTCATTTGAGCGCGTTCTATGTGCTATTTTTCTTTACTTTCCCTCTCTCTTTTTTCTCTCTCACTCTCAGTCTATGCGAGCAAAAGCCAGCAGCCCACAAAAATTGAAATTTGTTCGCGAGTGGCGATTCGCGACGATCCCATCTGCCCTTCTTAGTAAGAATATGCCGAACTCTTTAAACGGCTTTGCCATTCTCATACAAAATTTTAGTGTTTTCGTAATAATTTTTGGGAAGGGTATGAAAACGCTGATGTGCATAAGCATTACTTTTTCGCGATGAGCACGCTCGAACTATACTCATGCCGTAGGAGGACTTTGCGCACCTTCTCATGTGAGACATCGATTCCACATTCTTCCTTTACCTCTTTGGCAAGACTTCTGGAAGAAATATGCGGATTAGCGTTCAATTTTCTTAGAATTAGCCTCTCTACTCGATTAGTTAGCTTTTTTTTTCGGTCCTCCTCCCGTCTTTGAAAGCAGCCTGTTTTCCTTTTCGGCCCGGTTTATCACATTATAAACCGTTCTCCTGGGCACAGAAAACATGTCCATCAATTCTAGAACGGATTTGCCCATCTCGTGGTTGTAATAGATGAGCTGCACCCTCTCAAAGCTTAATCGCTTTCCAGCCACATTTAAAAAATATTAAATGTGTTATTATACTCATAACTAGCGAAAATTGTCACCAATTGACAAAAAATGTGAACGAATACATATGTGCATAGATGCCGAGAATATGCAGAAACAGCGGTAAAATACCGTTACTTCTAAGAAAAAGACCAACGCAGATGTGCAAAACAAAGTGTGCCAACACATTATTGACAGTGTTATTATTGAATGATATTTGTTTTTGTTGATTTATTTGTTACATATTGAATATTTTGCTTCTATTTTTTATTTATAAATTAAAGAAATAATATTAAACAGATTCCCATTTAAAAAAAATTGTTTTTTTTTGCATTATTGACTTAGATATTTTCATCTAAAGTCAAAAAATCAAATTTTTTCCCAGTGTGCCAACTCATTCTTGACAGACTGTATGTGACTGTGTGCGAAACTTTTGCTGTCTGTAGCAATTGCAGGGACCAACATGAGCCCTGGTGGCTTAGCGATGTTTTTTGCCATTCAAATGAAAAAATACTATTCGTATGAAAATGTGGCATCATAGGGCATAAAAATACACCAAGTTACCAGATGTTTCAAAAAAAGCTAGTTTTTCCTAAAAAAAATAGCTATAATTCCCACTAGATCTAGTGGGAAAATAGCTTTTTTTGTCAATGCGAATCGTGTTCATATTTTCCCAATTGGTTGTTTTCCCAGTTGATCGGTTGTTGATGCAACAAAATTTTATTAAATAACATTGCAGAGCAGTTTAACAAAACTTTAGCATAAAATATACTAAATTGTGTACCGATATTTGGTTAAGAACAGCGCCAAAATAAGTATAACAGTGATAAATTGATAGTGTAGGAAGTTTATATGCATTATCGATATCGTTTCTTATCTAAAATTTAATTTGAAAACAGTGATAAAATGCCCAAGGAGATCTATAAACAAAACTTTCAGAATTGCTGGCTACAGAAGTTAGATTTCAAGTCGTGGATAGCCCGGGATGAGAACGACAATAATAAGGCGTACTGCGAATACTGCAAATGCAGTATAAATTGCAAAATTGACCAAATTCGCGCACATATGGCGACAAAAAAACATATGCAAAACGCATCGTGTTTTGCCCAAAAAATGCTTTAAGCCTTCGGAATGTCCCCAAACTTGTCGCCAGGAAGCCGCATTAGTTATGTTCTTAGCGCAGCATTGTGCGATTGAGTCTGTGGATCACCTCACAAATTGTGCAAAGTTTATTTTCAAGCTCACGGCTTAAAATTGCACAGAACAAAGTGTACTGGCTGTGCACTTTATGGACGATTTAAGAAACGACCTGGCAAATGAAAAGTTTAGTCTCTTAATCGACGAAAGTACTGATATAAGTATAACCAAAAATACAAGTTTAGAAAAAAAAAATGTTTTTGTCCTGTTTTCTGTCCTTTTTTTTTTTTTAGATTTTCTGCCTTTTTTCCGTATTTTACGAACAGTTTTGCCTTAAAAAAAAAAAAAAAAAAAAAAAAAAAATTGGCATCACTGGTGCCAGCATATGTACATATATTTTTGTGAGAAGAGAGCAGAGAGTAAAAAGCATGAGGCAGAAAAATAAAGAGAGCAAGGGAAAGAGCGGCACATGTCAGGCATTTTTGGAATATCGATCATCACCGTCGAGCGCTCGAAGCGGAATGATTTTGCCATCAGCAATTTTTCTTTCCCGACCCTAAAAGTAAAACCCGAGCAAACGAAGTTGATGGGGTTCTAATGTCAAAAATAAGTGTGCACATTAACTTGTACCAGTTGTCCAGTCTATGTGTTGTATGGTTAGTGCTTTGGCTCACTTGATCACTTTGGCTCACTTGCTCACTTGCTCACTTTGCCTCACTTGCTCACTTTGGCTCACTTGCTCACTTTGGCTCACTTGCTCACTTTGCCTCACTTGCTCACTTGTGAGCGCATTTTTTCCAGCGCAAGTTTTCACTGCGAAAACGAAGGTCTTTGCTAAAACCAAAGAACGTGGAAAGCTAGATGTTGTTGCACGTACTGTACTGTTATAAATTCACAAACAGTATACCTAATAATAATACACCCCAATGAACGGATCTCAAAGATTGCCTTTTTTATTTTTTGATGTATTTTTTGTATTTTTAATTTTAGTTTTGTTATATGCTCAATGAAGGAAACTACAAAATATATTTTTATTAGTTTGTTCTATTACTTTTAAGAAAAAATTTTAAATGTGTCTTTATTTTTAAAGCGTAACGTATTTTTCAGTTTTTTTCAAGTTGCTTGCGATCATTATCGGCTCTTGAGCTGTCAGCAAGTGAGCCACTGAGCCATATGAGTGAGCTGGCTCACTTCACAAAAAAGAGCGAGTGAGTTGGCTCACCTCAATGAGCTAGATTTACCGAAGTATAATCACTAACCATACAACACATAGACTGGACAACTAGAACAAACTTTTTTCACGCACCAGCATATGAGCCTAGGGACCACTCAACTTCGTATTTTTTCGGTTTGGGCAATTCAGGCTCGGGCAGTCAAAATATGATCCGACGAATTCATTGCGGTGCAAGCGCTCAACCGACGTGAGCATATTTTTCATTTGAGCGCGTTCTATGTGCTATTTTTCTTTACTTTCCCTCTCTCTTTTTTCTCTCTCACTCTCAGTCTATGCGAGCAAAAGCCAGCAGCCCACAAAAATTGAAATTTGTTCGCGAGTGGCGATTCGCGACGATCCCATCTGCCCTTCTTAGTAAGAATATGCCGAACTCTTAAACGGCTTTGCCATTCTCATACAAAATTTTAGTGTTTTCGTAATAATTTTTGGGAAGGGTATGAAAACGCTGATGTGCATAAGCATTACTTTTTCGCGATGAGCACGCTCGAACTATACTCATGCCGTAGGAGGACTTTGCGCACCTTCTCATGTGAGACATCGATTCCACATTCTTCCTTTACCTCTTTGGCAAGACTTCTGGAAGAAATATGCGGATTAGCGTTCAATTTTCTTAGAATTAGCCTCTCTACTCGATTAGTTAGCTTTTTTTTCGGTCCTCCTCCCGTCTTTGAAAGCAGCCTGTTTTCCTTTTCGGCCCGGTTTATCACATTATAAACCGTTCTCCTGGGCACAGAAAACATGTCCATCAATTCTAGAACGGATTTGCCCATCTCGTGGTTGTAATAGATGAGCTGCACCCTCTCAAAGCTTAATCGCTTTCCAGCCACATTTAAAAAATATTAAATGTGTTATTATACTCATAACTAGCGAAAATTGTCAACCAATTGACAAAAAATGTGAACGAATACATATGTGCATAGATGCCGAGAATATGCAGAAACAGCGGTAAAATACCGTTACTTCTAAGAAAAAGACCAACGCAGATGTGCAAAACAAAGTGTGCCAACACATTATTGACAGTGTTATTATTGAATGATATTTGTTTTTGTTGATTTATTTGTTACATATTGAATATTTTGCTTCTATTTTTTATTTATAAATTAAAGAAATAATATTAAACAGATTCCCATTTAAAAAAAATTGTTTTTTTTGCATTATTGACTTAGATATTTTCATCTAAAGTCAAAAAATCAAATTTTTTCCCAGTGTGCCAACTCATTCTTGACAGACTGTATGTGACTGTGTGCGAAACTTTTTGCTGTCTGTAGCAATTGCAGGGACCAACATGAGCCCTGGTGGCTTAGCGATGTTTTTTGCCATTCAAATGAAAAAATACTATTCGTATGAAAATGTGGCATCATAGGGCATAAAAATACACCAAGTTACCAGATGTTTCAAAAAAAGCTAGTTTTTCCTAAAAAAAAATAGCTATAATTCCCACTAGATCTAGTGGGAAAATAGCTTTTTTTGTCAATGCGAATCGTGTTCATATTTTCCCAATTGGTTGTTTTCCCAGTTGATCGGTTGTTGATGCAACAAAACTTTATTAAATAACATTGCAGAGCAGTTTGACAGAACTTTAGCATAAAATATACTAAATTGTGTACCGATATTTGGTTAAGAACAGCGCCAAAATAAGTATAACAGTGATAAATTGATAGTGTAGGAAGTTTATATGCATTATCGATATCGTTTCTTATCTAAAATTTAATTTGAAAACAGTGATAAAATGCCCAAGGAGATCTATAAACAAAACTTTCAGAATTGCTGGCTACAGAAGTTAGATTTCAAGTCGTGGATAGCCCGGGATGAGAACGACAATAATAAGGCGTACTGCAAATACTGCAAATGCAGTATAAACTGCAAAATTGACAAAATTCGCGCACAAGTGGCGACAAAAAAACATATGCAAAACGCATCGTGTTTTGCCGAAAAAAATAAAATATGATAACACAACTTGTGTTGTATTAGCTATAAGTTGCCAGAAGAGTGCTTGGCGCGTGTTGGATTTATGGCGACATACGAGGCCAGGGAAGAGGAAAATTATAACATAATTGACAATGCCTTGAAATTGTTGTAATAAAAAAGAAAAAAAAAATACAAATTTAGAAAAAAATGTTTTTGTCCTGTTTTCTGTCCTTTTTTTTTTTAGATTTTCTGCCTTATTTTCTGTATTTTACGGACAGTTTTGCCTTTTTTTAAAAAAAAAAAGTTGGCATCACTGGTGGTATGATTTTTATGGTTAGTGGTGATACTTATTAGTATATCGATATGACATCGTTTTAAGGTAGGCGATGTATATAGTGATTTCCTACGTAGTACGTACTCATTGTCATAACTAGTTTTAGCAGGACGGATGTAATTGTTATCTTTTCTGTTGTTTCAAGTAACGCTGGAAGTTGTACTGCTTATTATTATTAAACGTTATATTTGTTATATAATAAATGCTATTGCTGGTGACTTTCGAATCTCTACTGTGGCTCGAACAAGACAATTAGAATACACTACGTCAATATCTTATCTAACATCTGAAAAAAAAAAAAAAACAGTCCCCGTGTTTTTTATACCTATACAAAAGTTTCTTCAAAAGCAAAAGCAATGCAAACAAGTGATGATGCAAAGTTTATTAAAAAGTAAGTGTAGTAAAAGAAATTATTTTAATACCACCACAAAATACATTTGACATGATTTCATTTAACTGTATTTCAAATATGATTGTAGTTCTTGTGCGTGAATTAATTAAATTTTCATAAACTATTGTACTGTCAATTTTCGCTGCCAAATTAGACAGCTACCATTATGTACAACAAGCATTTATTTAATGAAAATGTGAATTATTGAAATTATCTTATTTAAAGATTTAAATTTGAAGCTAAATTATTGCGAATGGTTAAATAATCATTAATTTAGGGTTGCCAATCCCGGACGTGTCCCGCTTTTAGAGGTAATGTCGCGGTGTCCGGATCTGGCAGGAAATTGTCCCGATGATCTACTGTTTCGATTCAATCTTGTTCGACCAAGTTGCAATTTTCAAGAAGTTTTGCCGAGATAAGTAAAAAATTTTGTAGAGAAAAGCAGCGTAGATAAGCTAGTACAGTTTTTTGGTGGTTGTGTGGCGTATGCAGCCACACAATATGTACCCATCAGCAAATGCTGTGGGATGAAGTTGCTACAGGCAGCAAGAGTATCGCACACAGGTTCAAATGTATACACATAAATGTATATATAGCTAGGGAATGTAAATGTGTGTGTGTATGGTCATCGGGAAATAATATTATGTCAATATATTCTTTCAATTCAATTCTTTCATACCCTTTCTACAAATAATTATGAAAACGCTTACACTTTGCATGAGTATGGCAAAGGTGTTTAAGAATTCGGTACATTCTTCACTTAGAAGGGAACCAATGTGATCGTGTCGCGAAGAAATTTGTGCTGGTTGCCGCTTGTGCTCGTACCAGCATACGTATACACACATACATACATATGTAGATAGATATTATAGGTACGAAGCTTCTTTAATTATCAGGTTTTTGATGCCTGAGACTTGCAATTCGGCCAATAGACATTTTACTTATTTAAAAGACGAAATATTTCATCCAAAAAGTCTACATGCTATAATATTCTATGAATTGCAATTGAATTGTGAATTTTCCGATCGTTACTTTAGTTTTGTCAGAAGGCGCTCTAGCCATGCCTTTTTTGGTTTTAGCTAACTCAACCCAGGGCAGTGCCGCTGGTGGCAAGTTTCGAGCTGGTCAGCTGATCAGCTGTGAATTTATTTAGGTTTAGCTAATGACTACATGTTATTTTCAAAAGACCTGGGTTCGAATCCCGTTGGAAACTTTTTATTTATTAATCGAAAACTTATAAAATTTATTATACCCTGAACCCATTGAAAATGGGAATTCAGGGTATAATGGTTTTGTGAAATGTATGTAACAGGCAGAAGGAGACGTCGCAGACCCTATAAAGTATATATATTCTTGATCAGCATAAAAAAATAAGTTGATTGAGCCCTGTCCGTCTGTCCGTCCGTCCGTCCGTATGAACGTCGAGATTTCGGAAACTACAAAAGCTAGAGAGCTGAAATTTCACATGAACACTCGTATGTTACCTACGCAATACGAGTTTATTTTGTTTTTTCGATAACTCGAAAATTCGTTTCAGTTTTTTAGGTTTTTTGGGTATAACTACTACACCGTTTTAGCTAGAGACTTCGACTTTATATATTTAGTTAGATATTATGGATACGCAGATTTTGTAGTTTTCAGATTTTGCCCCCTTCGCCCACAATTTGGAAAAAACGCATTTTAAATACTAGAGACTTGCCATTTGGCACATAGATAGATATATATACCCTTAATCTACTCTGAAAATTTCATGAAGATCGTCCATCTAGAAATGGAGTTATAAGCGTCCAAAGTTCAGCCCAACCCATATATAGCAGAGCGCGCGCTTATAAGTACGTAAAGAAGAAGAGCATTCATTTTTTTGCAGGGTTCAGGGTATCTCGTAGTCGAGCCGTCTCGACTAGAGCCTTTATACTTGTTTTTAAATTCATTAATATTAATATATTTATGTTAAAATGCTTTCTGCCATCTTAGCAATTGCTACTAAGCTATTATATGCATGAATTATGCAGTTGGCCACAACAAACTTCTTTGCCGATTTGCCACGCCCCCATTGGGCGTAGACACCAGTTCTTAGAAAGAGCCGAGGCTAACATAACTGCAAAATTTGGTTGCTTACACTCAAAAAAATGCACAAATTACAGGGTATTTTTTGATATGCCACGCCTCCAAAGAGGCTGAAAAATTATGTTTGGATATATACAGTCTGTCAAGAAACACTTTACACAGTGGAAAAAATCTCAATTTTTTGACTTTATGGACAAAAATAAAGAGTTTTTGTTTAATTTAACTAATTTTTTTTAATGGTAAACTGTTTAATAGGTATTTTTAAATCAAATTATAAAAAACAGTAACAAAAACAATAAGGGTGAAACTTAAAAAACAACAAAAACTTAGATTACTCATATTTGACACTGTCAAGAAACTCTTTACACATTTTGTTCTCTTCAGCTGTTTTGCTCTCATTCGAAGAAATAACGGGGCTTTAGCGTCAACTATGCTTTTAGAATCTCTTTATACATCTCTATTTTTGTGTTTATTTTTCACTTTGTGCGAAATTTGACTGGGGACACATGAAAAAAGCAATTAAATATTTAGTTAATATTGCCCGGCAAGAGATTAAGCTTCCATGTTGTCCAATTGATCTTCTACAATCGGCAGTTGGGCAAATCACTTCCAGAATTAGTGGAAATGTTTTCCGTGTCGAGAAAAACAATATACAACGTTCTCAGTCGCTCGGAAAACGAGGGAAGACTTGTGGCAAAGGGTGTGGGTGGTCGGAAATAAAAGATATCTGATCGGGCAAGCCGCCTTATGATGCGAAAGATCAAAGCAAATCCCAAAATTTCGACCAGAACTCTTGCCAAGAAGCTCAAAGAAGAGTGTGGCGTGGATGTGTTGCACGAAACGATCCGTCAGGCGATTCTACGGCATGGGTATTCTTCGAAAGTGGCACGTAAGAAACCCTTACTGTCGTCGACAAATGTGGAAAAACGCTTCTCTTTTGCTCTTACTATGCTTAGGCACTCAGAGGAGTATTGGAAGGACGTTATATTTTGCGACGAGACCAAAATAATGTTGTATTACAACGAAGGTCCGCCCAAAGTATGGCAAAAGGTCTCTACAGCTTACGACAAAGCGAATATCATTCCAAAAGTCAAATTTGAAAAGCTGTCGGTTATGGTTTGAGCCTGCATATCCAGCCAAGGAGTCGGTGAACTGGTATTGATTGAACACACACTCTTCTTTGAGCTTCTTGGCAAGAGTTCTGGTCGAAATTTTGGGATTTGCTTTGATCTTTCGCATCATAAGGCGGCTTGCCCGATCAGATATCTTTTATTTCCGACCACCCACACCCTTTGCCACAAGTCTTCCCTCGTTTTCCGAGCGACTGAGAACGTTGTATATTGTTTTTCTCGACACGGAAAACATTTCCACTAATTCTGGAAGTGATTTGCCCAACTGCCGATTGTAGAAGATCAATTGGACAACATGGAAGCTTAATCTCTTGCCGGGCAATATTAACTAAATATTTAATTGCTTTTTTCATGTGTCCCCAGTCAAATTTCGCACAAAGTGAAAAATAAACACAAAAATAGAGATGTATAAAGAGATTCTAAAAGCATAGTTGACGCTAAAGCCCCGTTATTTCTTCGAATGAGAGCAAAACAGCTGAAGAGAACAAAATGTGTAAAGAGTTTCTTGACAGTGTCAAATATGAGTAATCTAAGTTTTTGTTGTTTTTTAAGTTTCACCCTTATTGTTTTTGTTACTGTTTTTTATAATTTGATTTAAAAATACCTATTAAACAGTTTACCATTAAAAAAAATTAGTTAAATTAAACAAAAACTCTTTATTTTTGTCCATAAAGTCAAAAAATTGAGATTTTTTCCACTGTGTAAAGTGTTTCTTGACAGACTGTATGTAGACGTATGACTTTTTGATCGATTTTCATAGAATCATAACATTAACTCATGCTAAATTTCACCGTTCTAGTTTTAAAGGAGTAGAAGATACGTTTTCCCGATTTGTCACGCCCCAATGGGCGTAGATATGTCCGCCATAGCTTTTTGAGATCGGAAAAATTGTTAATACTTTATAATTCGGGAGAATATATGAGTATATGTATAAATTTTCAAGTCTCTAGCTCTATTTACGCCAATAAATATTGTGTTCTTACGGAAGGACGGACAGCAAGACGGACATTGCACAAAACCAATAGACTCTTTTTACCTTTTTGGGAACAGAGTCTAAATAGAAAACAAAATATTCAATATAAAAAACATAAATCAACAAAAACTAATATCACTCAATAATAACAGTGTCAATAATGTGTTGGCACACTTACATTTTATGTTTTCCCATTCTTAAATTATAGCCGATTTTAGTTGTGTGCGGCTCTCATTAGCCATTCAATCGGGCTAAGATCTGGGCTCTGTGGGCCGCACTTGTTTGCAAATTTGATTTTAAATTTAAAGGTACTGTTTGGCATTCATTGTGTTTTCAATGAATACAATTTCTCCGAATCCTTTGCTTGATATACACCACCATATCATAACAAAAAGTTTACCAAATTCTACAGTCGGAATTATATTTTTGTTTCCAAGCGGAGTCAGTGGCTTGCGCCATTGACGAAGGACCACCATTATAAAATTGCATTATTTTTGTTTCGTCACAAAATATGGCGTCATCCCAATATTCTGCGGTGTTGACAGTTATATTTTTAAAAAATATTAACTATCGAAAATTGTCAACCAATTGACAAAAAATGTAAAAGAATATGTGCATAGATGCATAGAATATGAACAGATAGCGGTAAAATACCGTTACTTCTAAGAACGAGAGCAAAGCAGATGTGCAAAACAAAGTGTGCCAACACATTATTGACATTGTTATTATTGCGTTATATTTGTTTTTGTTGATTTATTTTTTACGTATTGAATATTTTGTTTTCTCGATAATTCGTAATGGCAAGGGAACCGAATTTTTTACGAATTACATAGGCTTTCGATTTACCGGGATATCTATGTATATAAAGGAGTGTAAAAAATCAAAATACGAATTGAAATGGGTTTTATATTTCACGTCATTTCAACAATTTTAACTTATTAATTTAAATAAAATATACATTCAATTCAACATTATGTATTTAAAAACAAAATTAAACATAAACAAAATCAAATAACGAAAAATGAAGATTTAAAAAAGCTTGTAATTGTGTATTGCTTCATGTTCTTCATAATTATTTTAATTGCATTATTCGGAACATTATGATACGAAAAGAAAAAAAAAAACACTTTGAGAACGTCTGCTGAACATTTTTACGAATCGTTTTTACGCTTCAAATAAAATGAGCAAACTAATGTGCATAAATCCAATGAGAGAACAACGAAATTTCGCACATGAAGCGACAAAAAGGCGCCATGCATAATAGTCTGTGAGACCTAACGGTAGTTTAACTTCCAGCAAAATCAAGAATTACGAATTACAAGAGGTTACGAAACGAAATTACGAATTATAAGAGGTTTCGAAACGAACAATAAGAGGCAAGATCATGGTCGAGTAGGCAGAAAAATTACGAATTAACGAGGGGACCAAAATATATGGGATTTTTACGAATTGACGAGGTTTTTTCAAGGGACCAGCAGTTTTTCATTAAATTTTGAGGTTTTCGATTTAGCGGGGTACGAATTATCGAGACTCGACTGTATACAAATTAATGAAATAATATTTAACAGATTCCCATTAAAAAAAAAGTTTTTATTTTGATAATTGACTTAGATATTTGCATCCAAAGTAGAGCTGGGAAATCCATCGAGGGCTCCATAGATATTATCGGTGGAACTTGTGAAGTGCGATAGATCGATAGAAATTTTTTCGATTTCGATATATAGAACTTGTTGTGCGTGGTGATGTGTAAGGTACAATAAGAATAAATTGCAATATTTTTGTTATCAAAATCAATTGCAATTTTTATACCCTGAGTCCATTGAAAATGTGAAATCAGGGTATAATGGTTTTGTTAAATGTATGTAAAAGGCAGAAGGAGGCGTGGGTATAAAAAACGCATTTCGAATACTGAAGACTTGCAATTTGGCACATAGATAGATTAAAATACTCCTAATCTACTCTGAAATCTACTCATGAAGATCGTCCATCTAGAAATGGATCTATAAGCGTCCAAATTTCAGCCCAACCCACCCCCCAGCCACAGCAGCAACTGCGCAGTTAGCAGAGCGCGCGCTTTTAAGTGCGTAAAGAAGAAGAGTATCACTTTTTTGCAGGGTTCAGGGTATCTCGTAGTCGAGCCGTCTCGACTAGAGCCTTCTTACTTGTTTGGCGTGAATTTGGGACATTTTTATACCCTGAACCCATTGAAAATGGGAATTCAGGGTATAATGGTTTTGTGAAATGTATGTAACAGGCAGAAGGAGACGTCGCAGACCCTATAAAGTATATATATTCTTGATCAGCATAAAAAAATAAGTTGATTGAGCCCTGTCCGTCTGTCCGTCCGTCCGTCCGTCCGTATGAACGTCGAGATTTCGGAAACTACAAAAGCTAGAGAGCTGAAATTTCACATGAACACTCGTATGTTACCTACGCAATACGAGTTTATTTTGTTTTTTTTTTTGATAACTTGTCCCATTTCCAAATTATCGATAAAAAATCGAAAATTCGTTTCCATTTTTTTTAAGGTTTTTTGGGTATAACTACTACACCGTTTTAGCTAGAGACTTCAACTTTATATATTTAGATAGATATTATGGATACGCAGATTTTGGATGCCACGCCCCCTTCGCCCACAATTTGGAAAAAACGCATTTCAAATACTAGAGACTTGCAATTTGGCACATAGATAGATTCATATATTCTTAAGCTACTCTGAAAATTTCATGAAGTTCAGCTCAACCCACCCCCAAGCAACAGCAGCAACTGCGCAGTTAGCAGAGCGCGCGCTTATAAGTGCGTAAAGAAGACGAGTATAATTTTCTTTACAGGGTTCAGGGTATCTCGTAGTCGAGCCGTCTCGACTAGAGCCTTCTTACTTGTTTTTTTTTTTTTTTTTGAGAAAATAAAGTATAACTAAGAGAGAAGTTAAAAATTTAAGTCTTTGTTTTGCATTAATTGAACAAAAATATATTGATGAACATAATCATATTTATGTTGTTCTTGCAATCCCAATGAAACAAGTGTTATAGCTGCCTAAACTTTGTGATTCTTGGTGTGCCAATACTTTTTTGGTCCACTGTATATATATTCTAACATTGTATATTGTATGGAGAGTGTGCAAAATGTTTACTACAAATGCAACCCTGTAAAAATATATATACATTAGTGTTAACTTATTTATTACAGACGCTGGAAAGGTGGCTGTATTGAACCGCATCCTACAGACAAGGCACTAATTGTCAACTATCACCTTGAGGCCACAGTGTTTGGAGAACCCAATAATCCTATGATTGAGGAGAAAAAGGTTTGGACCACAGTATTAACTCACCAATTTGTTTATTTCTCTTCTGTCTGCCTTAATAAACTTATATTTTATGTATCGAGATCTTAAAATAATCTCGAAGCAGTGCATGATAATATGACTATGCTCTGGCTACCGCTCTCGTTTTTGATCGTAGCCGTGGCAGAGCCATAGTCGAACGAAAAAATGTATGAGCTCTGCTCTGCTCTCGGAGTTTGTTGTGTTCATATCTGTAGCGATAGCAATAACACGAAACGAAATGAACGACTACGCTTCGCCAAGCGGTAGCAAACGCAATTGATTTTGCTACGGCTCTTTGTGCCGTTATTTTTGCTGAAATTCGGCGATCTTTTTCTATACCCTGAACACATTGAAAATGGGAATTCAGGATATAATGGTTTTGTGAAATGTATGTAACAGTCAGAAGGAGGCGTGGGTATAAAAAACGCATTTCGAATACTGAAGACTTGCAATTTGGCACATAGATAGATTAAAATACTCCTAATCTACTCTGAAATCTACTCATGAAGATCGTCCATCTAGAAATGGATCTATAAGCGTCCAAATTTCAGCCCAACCCACCCCCCAGCCACAGCAGCAACTGCGCAGTTAGCAGAGCGCGCGCTTTTAAGTGCGTAAAGAAGAAGAGTATCACTTTTTTGCAGGGTTCAGGGTATCTCGTAGTCGAGCCGTCTCGACTAGAGCCTTCTTACTTGTTTGGCGTGAATTTGGGACATTTTTATACCCTGAACCCATTGAAAATGGGAATTCAGGGTATAATGGTTTTGTGAAATGTATGTAACAGGCAGAAGGAGACGTCGCAGACCCTATAAAGTATATATATTCTTGATCAGCATAAAAAAATAAGTTGATTGAGCCCTGTCCGTCTGTCCGTCCGTCCGTCCGTCCGTATGAACGGCGAGATCGGAAACTACAAAAGCTAGAGAGCTGAAATTTAACATGAACACTCGTATGTTAGTTACGCAGTACGAGTTTGTTTTGTTTTTTTCGATAACTCATCCCATTTCCAAATTATAAAAAAATAAAAAATCGAAAATTCGTTTACATTTTTTAGGTTTTTTAGGCATAACTTCTACACCGTTTTAGCTACAGACTCTTCAAATTTGTTTAATTAGATAGATATTATGGATACACAGATTATGTAATTTACAGATTTTGAATGCCACGCCCCCTTCGCCCCCAATTAGCAAAAAACGTATTTCAAATTTCAAGAAGATCGTCCATCTAGAAATGGAGTTATAAGCATCCAAAGTTCAGCCCAACCCACCCCCAAGCCACGGCAGCAACTGCGCAGTTAGCAGAGCACGCTTTCATAAGTGCGTAAAGAAGAAGAGTATCACTTTTTTTGCAGCGTTCAGGGTATCTCGTAGTGGAGCCGTATCTACTAGAGCCTTCTTACTTGTTTTTTCTGGTTCGTAAAGAGCCGAGCCGTAGCAAAAAAATCAATTGCGTTTGCTTACGAGAGCGGTAGCCAGAGCAAAACGAGTAGCGTAGCATTTTCAAACGTAGCGTCGTATTTTCAAACGCTGTCTCGAAGTATGAAATTAGTTTGTGATTTTTAGTTTGTCAACAACATATAAAGTAATAAAATGCTAATATATTTAACTACAAACATATTTTTTTATTCTATTTAATATACATGCATTCTTTGGTATTAAAGCATTGCCAAAAAATCATACGTCTGCGTTCGCTGAATTTCAAAACAGATCCCATTGCGCTGGCTCGGGAAGTTGTAGATAAGTGTGAACTTATACATAAGTCGCAACTAAATGAAGTGGAACAAATTATATTTTATCTCAAGAATCGTAAAGATAATGCTAGTAGTGGTTAGTCCAATTATCACATATGTGTTGATAACTATACATATATTTATAAATGTAGATGATCCGCATTCAAGCAATCGTACACAAACATCTTACACGAGGTCTTCAGCACGACTCTATAATAGTGTGATGCCCGTATCAAGCAATGGTATAGGATTGGGCTCTACTGCTAGCACAACAAAAGCCATATCAACGGTGGATGTGACCATCAACAACATTGACGAGTATGTCGAACTACTTTACGAAGAGTTGAGTGAGAGGGTTCGAGGTTCTTCTATGATATTGCAGATGGCTCGCAATCCGGACAATTTGGAAGAGTTAGAAAAAAATGGTAAGGTATTTTGCTATACAGATATAATTAACAGGTTTTTAACATAAATATATTTTTGCAGAGGCCTGTCTCAGTGCGCTGGCTCGCGTGCTCCGCGAAGATTGGCGTAAAAGCTTGGATTTATCCACAAACATAATTTATATTTTCTTCTGTTTTTCAACTTACACTAAATTTCATCCGCTCATAGTGCATTACAAGGTAAGACTGAAGTAAATTAAGTTCTTAAAATTACATTGTGATTGTGATTGCTTGACAGATAGGATCGTTATGTATGGATGTTATCGATTTTGAGTTGCGTCGGTACGAAACTATGCGAAATGAGCTGGATGCCCGTAAGCAGCCCAGCAGCTCCGCGGAGACGACTAATAAATATAAGCTTAACCGTAGTACGGACGAATCTTTGGATATTATGAAAGAAGAAAAACCGAAAGAAGTAAGTAATTGGAAGTCAGAATATAAAATTAAGGTGTTATATGTATATTTATCTTTTTTTAAATTGGCGGCGAAGGGGGCGTAGCATCCAAAAACACATTTCAAATACTAGAGACTTGTAATTTGGCACATAGGTACATTTAGATACTCTTAATTTACTCTGTCGCTTGTTGCTGTTCCACACTTCCAGCAGAATGGAATTGCTGAACTCATGTGTAGCTGCAACATGTCGATTATTTCGTGAAGGAGCAAGATGTCTTTTTAATATTGGACTTAGCTAACATTAGTACACAATTTGTGATATCAACATTTATTTCAAATGCATTTGACGGGTAAACAGTTATGTCTGACGAAACACATGTGAATATTAGTTTTGATCTTAAAAATGCACACAGCAACATGTTGCACAATTGAACAATAAATCACAGAACAACAAAATAAATTGTAAGAATCTCATTTAAATACCTCCCTAATATTTTTCCATAACAAAGCTTTTCCATTATTGCAACCTACAAAGATATATTCACGTTGTGTTAGAGAGTTCAATAAAAATACCTCCACATTTGACGAATTCAAAAATTGGATTCATAAAATCCAAGTGCTTATACCTTAAATATACTTCCAGACACTGAAAGGCTATAATTAATTCCATGCACACAAGTGCACAGATGTTTGTCAAGTTTCCCTTTTCCATCGCTAAACCGTTCTCACGTCTCACGTTACATATTTATTACTTGCTGCGTTGGTCGCTGCAGTAAAGGAATGACATATTTATTACTTGGCTTCAGATAACGCGCAGGTTATCGACTATTGACTATTTATACCCCGAACCCATTGAAAATGGGAAATCAGGGTATAATGGTTTTGTTAAAAGTATGTAACAGGCAGAAGGAGGCGTGGCAGACCCCATAAAGTATATATATTCTTGATCAGGGTGACGAGAAAAGTTGATATAGCCATGTCCGTCTGTCTGTCCGTATGTCCGTATGTTTGAACGCGTCGATTTCCGAAGATACAAAAGTTAGAGAGTTCATTCTTTTTGTGTTAGGTCCGTATATTGCACGCGCAGTACGAGTTTGTTTCAGAAATTCGATAACTTGTATATTTGAAATGTTATCGACAAACGAAATTATCGGGAACCAGTTATAAAATTCTAGCTAACTCATCTTTAGAGTTAGAGTCTCCGAGTCTTCTGCATATATATAGATACCAATTTAATACAATTTCGGGTTTTTTTTTCAGATTTTGGATTCCGGTCCCCAATTCGCCCCCACTCCCCCACTCCCCCAAATGTGTAAAAATGCATTTCAAATACTAGAGACATACAGTTTGGTTTGGCATATAGATATGAATATCATAATCTTAATCTGAACATATCAATATGATTGTCCATCTAGAAACAGAATTATTAGTCTATAAAGTTTTCTCATCAAAACCCATGCGACCCAGCAGCAAAGCAACGAGACAGCAAGACGCTTGCAATGCTTACACACATGCATACACACATACAGGCGTACAGGCATAGATCAGCGTGTGTGTGTGTTCGGGTTTTTGCATGTATAGTTTTTACGCGTGGAGAATCGAAACGAAGCATTCTTGGAATATGAATCGCTCGAAGCAGGGCTCAGGGGATTTCGTAGTCGAGCAGTCTCGACTACAGCTTTCTTACTTGTTTTTTAATTTTTTTTATATTTGTATATTTATTATGAAATGCTTGCTGCCAAATGATAATAATTTATAAACATACGCATATGAATTGTGCATTTAAGCAAAAACTAAAACTGCTTTATGCTTTCCGATTTGCCACGTTGTGTGGCAAGCAGTTTTTCTATGCTGGTCAGCTGATCAGCTGTGAATATATTTAGGTTTAGCTAACGATTACATGTTGTTTTCAAAAGACCTAGGTTCGAATCCCGCTGGAAACTTTTTATACCCTGAACCCATTGAAAATGGGAATTCAGGGTATAATGGTTTTGTGAAAATGTATGTAACAGGCAGAAGGAGACGTCGCAGACCCCATAAAGTATATATAATCTTGATCAGCATAAAAAAATAAGTTGATCTAGCCCTGTCCGTCTGTCCGTCCGTCCGTATGAACGTCGAGATTTCGGAAACTACAAAAGCTAGAGAGCTGAAATTTCACATGAACACTCGTATGTTAGCTACGCAATACGAGTTTATTTTGTTTTCGATAACTCATCCCATTTCCAAATTATCGATAAAAAATCGAAAAATTCGTTTACATTTTTTAGGTTTTTAGGGTATAACTTCTACACCGTTTCAGCTAGAGACTTCAACTTTATATATTTAGATAGATATTATGAATACGCAGATTTTATAGTTCTCAGATTTTGGATGCCACGCCCCCCTCGCCCACAATTTGGAAAAAACGCATTTCAAATACTAGAGACTTGCAATTAGGCACATAGATAGATACTCTTAATTTATTCTGAAATTTTCATGAAGATCGTATATCTAGAAATGGAGTTATAAGCGTCCATAGTTCAGCCCAACCCACCCCCAAGCCACGGCAGCAACTGCGCAGTTAGCAGAGCGCGCGCTTATAAGTGCGTAAAGAAGAAGAGTATCATTTTCTTTACAGGGTTCAGGGTATCTCGTAGTCGAGCCGTCTCGACTAGAGCCTTCTTACTTGTTATTTATTAATCGAAAACTTATAAGTTTTATTTTTTAAATTCATTAATATTATTATATTTATGTTAAAATGCTTTCTGCCATCTTAGCAATTGCCACTAAGCTATTATATGCATGAATTATGCAGTTGGCCACAACAAACTTCTTTGCCGATTTGCCACTCCCCCAGTGGGCGTAGACGCATAATTTTTTGCCAGTTCTTAGAAAGAGCCGGGGCTAACATGACTGCAAAATTTGGTTGCTTACATTTCAAAAATGCGAAAATTACAGGGTATTTTTCGATATGCCACGCCCCCAAAGAGGCTGAAAAATTTTTGTTGGGTCATTGATAGAGGAGGACATTAGTAACTGAACCATCCGAATTGCAAGCTTCTAGCTCTAAAACTGTAGAAGATATAAACTTTTGCGGCTTGTTACGCCTCCTGTGGGCGTAGATATATCTACCATAGCTTATTGATCTTGGGTTGTCAACCCGAGTATACATGCAAAATTTCAAGTCTCTAGTGTCAATAGTGTTCAAAATATAGCACAATTTGAAAAATCACTATATATTCAAGTCCGATTTTCCACGCCCCCAATGGGCGTAGACATATAACTTTTTAATCGATCTTCTTAGAATCATAACATTAACTCACATGCAAAATTTCAGCGTTGTAGCTTTAGAGGTGTAGAAGATACGTATTTCCCGATTTTTGAACTTGGGTTGTCACCCCTAGTATACATTCCAAATTGCAACTCTCTAGCTCATCATCTAGTATGATTACTGGCCTATGGGCGCAAAAGTTTTCCGATTTGCCACGGCCCTAGTGGGCGAATCGGGAAAATTTGTACACTTTATGATTCGGGAGTATATATGAGTATATGTTTAAAATTTCAAGTCTCTAGCTCTAATAGCGCCAAAAATATTGCGTTCATACGGACAGCAAGACGGACATTGCACAAACCCAATATACTTTTTTCCCTTTGGGAACAAAGTATAAAAATAATAATTTTTGGAAGAAAAGTTTTCTGTGGGATTCGAACCCACGCACCTAAGTGCAGCTCAGCGCCACTGCCTCGGTTTGAACCCCGTTAACCAAAGAAGACACTGCTACAGCTATTAACAAAACTAAACTAACGATCGAAAAATTCACAATTCATCGAATATTGTAGCATGCAAACTTTTGTATGCATACATAGAAAATTGTTTGTATACTCGTATATTTATTAAATAAATAAAATGCACCTATGGGAACAGAGTATTTCAAAGTTAATTGCACCTAACTGCAACGTTCTTACTTGTTTCGTTTATGGCGAAGTTCATTCGTTTTCGTTATTCTGCCATTTATATGTTAGGGTGCTGCAGGTTCTAGTGTCGCCCAAGCCTTTCATAATTTCTTATTTTTCATAGCCCATTGAAAATGGAAAATCAGGGTATAATGGCTTTGTTAAAAGTATGTAACAGGCAGGATGAGGTGTATTCTTGATCAGGGTGACGAAAAAGTTGAAAGCCATGTCTGTCTGCCCGTATGCTTGAACGCGTCGATTTCCGAAGATATATGAGCTAGAAGATATAAGAGCTCAGAAATTCGATAACTTTTATATTTCCAAAGTTATCGATAAAACACTTTGTCGGGAATCAGTTATAAAATTATATCTAATTCATCTTTAGAGTAGAGTCTGCAAGTCTTCTGCATATTTAAAGATACTAATTTACTACAATTTCGGTTCTTGTCAAATTTTAGATTCCGGTCCCCAATACCCCCCTCCTCTCCCACACCACCAAATGTGTAAAAAATTTATTCCAAATACTCGAGACATACAGATTGGTTTGGCATATAGATATTTATGTCATGATCATAATCTGAACATTTGATTACGATTGTCCATCGAGAAACATATACATTATTAATCAAAGAAGTCATGGCAGCTAAGCCCATGCGGACCAGCAACAGAGGCAGCGAGACAGCAAGCCGCCTGCAATGCTTACACACATTCTGGCGTACAAGCGTAGATCAGCGTGTGTGTGTGCTCGTGTTTTTGCATGTATAGTTTCTTACACGTGAAGAATCGAAACGAAGCATTATTCGTTCGAAGAAGGGCTCAGGGAATTGCGTAGGTGAGCAGTTTAGACAATAGCTTTCTTAAATTTTTAATTTTTTATTTTTTTAAAGGAGAAAAACTCATGAGTGCAGACATTTTCAGTGTAATTCGACTCCGATAGAAATTTTCGCAGATCACACCAAACTGAACAAATTTCAAAATAAATTAAATTCACTTCTATCTATACTATATATATACTCAATTTCGATAATTAAGCTTTAAAGGTGAACGAGATATAACTTTATAATTGGTTCTCAATACGGTTTTTATTAAAAACTTTTAAATCGATAACATTGAAATAGAAACAATTATCGATTTTCTGGAATAAGCCTGATTTGGCCCTAACGATAAAATTCAAGTCTGAACGTTTTGGAGTTTTTCTAAGAATCAGAAATGAGATTTAAATAATACATTCAATTTAATCAATTGTTACTAGAGCGTGTTGATGGTGGGAACAGAGAATACAGCTGTGAAAGAGTGTCGCTGGTTGAAAATGTCCCATCTTAATTTTCGTAGAAATTCTCAGAAGTTTCTCAACTATATAGAAAAATTCGGCAAAAAATGTAGGCATATTCATGCTAAACCGGTTAATCTAATGTGCTTCTAAGAGACGAGTTGTCAAGAATTCATTTATATAGAGGCTTAAATACCGCAAAGAATTTAAGTTATCTCATAAATTTGGTGTCACGAACAGTCGACCAAATTTAGCCCGACTTGACGAATGTATACAAATATGTATGTAACTACTAACAAAGTATCCAATAATACGTATTATTTTCAGATGGAGCCTCCACGTCGGCGAATACCAGAGTTAAAGCAGCGCCCTAAGTCGGGTAATTGGAGTAGCTTTCATGGAACAATATCCTCTTCGCTTATGAGAAATCAAATGCTAAACAATAGTTATCACGAGGCGCTTTCTTCTGGAACTGATACAAATACACTAGAAACGATTGATATGAAAGCGCAAAGTATAGATTCATTAGACCAAAACGACCCAAAAATTAAAAAGGACGAAATCGAGCGACTTAACAAACAACTTAAAATATTTGCCAAGAAGCAGGAGCAATTACTTCGTGTTGCCTTTTATCTGTTGCTTAACATGGCCGAAAATGTCAAACTAGAGGAAAAAATGAGGCGAAAGAACATTGTTAGGATGCTGGTCAAAGCACTTGACCGACAGAACATAGATTTGCTTATGCTGATCAGCACGTTTCTTAAAAAGCTGTCTATTGTTGGTGAAAACAAGGATGAAATGTGCGTCTTAAACATTATCGCAAAGCTACCACGGTTATTTCAAAATTCGCAAATAGATTTGGTGCAGGTTACACTCAAGCTAGTGTTCAATTTATCTTTTGATGCGACTATGCGTCTTAAAATGGTTGCAGCTGGCTATCTGCCTATGCTAGTTATGTTTATTAACGATGAGAATCATCATAGCATTGCTGTTAAGATACTCTATCATATGAGCCTTGACGATAAGGTTAAGTCAATGTTTATGCACACGGAGTGTGTACAAATGGCCACAGATGCTATTATATTGAATCTTAATGTAAAAGTTGATTTGGATCTTATATCTCTTTGTATAAATTTGTCATTAGACCGGTGTAACGCACAAATTATGATTGAAGGTCAACGTTTGCATAGTCTTATGGATCGTGCGTTCAAGTACCAGGATGCCCTCTTGATGAAACTACTAAGAAATCTTTCACAGCATGAATCGCTGAAACTACAATACATAGACTATGTAGGTGATCTTGCACGTATACTGACTATCTGTGAAGAGGAATCTTTTATTGTAGAGTGTTTAGGTTTATTGGGAAACCTAACATTAACTGATTTGGATTATTCGCAAATACTGCAGAATTTTCAGCTTATATCTTGGATACGAAAAGTGCTAGTACCCTGTGCAAGACTTGACGATGTTGTTCTTGATACTATAGTTTATCTGGGAACATGTGCTTGCGATGAACTTTGTGCGCTCCTTTTCTGTCGCGCTAAGGTCGTGATTTCATTGATAGAGCTATTAAAGGCTAAGCAAGAAGATGATGAGATTGTGCTTCAAATCATTTTCGTGTTCCAGCAGATTTTGCGACACGAGAGTACACGGGAGTATATGATTAAGGAAACTGAGTCACCTGCCTATCTTATTGATCTTATGCATGACAAGAATGAGGAAATTAGAAAAGTATGTGATTATTGCTTGGATATCATTGCGATTAGCGATAGTGAGTGGGCAAAGCGAATCAAGGTGAGTTACAGCTTATTAATATAACACATTAGCACTAATATACAGTGGACCCTCGGTTAACGAACATAATTCGTTTCATTATTGTTTGTTAAGCGAAACGGTCGTTAACCGAAATTACCATATCTTACAAAATGTTGCACCTAAATTGCATGCAAAAGTGTGCCAAAAATGCTAAATCAGTCAATGTGTTAGCGATCGTTTCTTTTCTAACACAGACTAATTTGACATACAATAAATCTTTTAAAATGATCCGCTTATTTTATCAAAAAATGTGTTATGCAAAAAGTTCGTTATCCGAGACGTTCGTCAACTGGAGGTTCATATATATGTACATATATAATTAGATATTTGAAACAAGTAAGAAAACTCTAGTCGAGAGTGCTCGACTAGATAATACCCTGAACCCAATTTTAATAAAATAAAATAAAATTCTGTACTGTGGTTTGGTTTTTTGTAATTATCTTAAAAATGCATCAATTTTAGTGCTAAAAATGGCAAAAAAAAACTTCTTAATTTTGACAAATAGTTCAATATATTACTCTTGATTAGTATTAAAATTAATCCGTTTTCAAGATAATTACAAAAAACCAGTGTCGAACGTGGCAAAAAGTTGACTTTTCTGGAGAATTACCCATATGGATAAATCAGAAAGTATACATAAGAATGTATGCGTGTAACGTTCAAAATGTACATATGTATGTATGTACATGTATATATACATTGCATTACCAAAAAAAAAAAATAATAATAGATGGCGCTTATATTAGTTGAAATTCGAAAAATGTTATTAAATATCATTAAAAATAGACCCAACAAATAGACGTTCCTCGATTAACAGGCATTACCTTAATTAACACAGACACTTCATAATTGTAAAAGAAATATATCTATGCCACTCGAAGCTGTAATATCCATAGTAAATAAGTTCACTGCTAAAGCGCCATCTAGCAAGTTTAAATTTTTAGACCATGCTACACTAGCTTTGAATGTACATATGTACCTGTGTGCATACATATGGAAAACTCTTACCGCAGATGTCACGTGCTTTTGTTATTTGGGCAATCTTTCTGTTTATTATTTTCTGTTGACTTAACGGAATAAAATATTATTGAAACAAAAACACTTTCAGAAATGATGCTATTAAATACAGTGGCTCACAGCTTATTTGATACAGTGCAACTTTTCGACTTTACCCTTCCTTAATATCGAAAGGAGAAGGTATATCGAAAAACTTTAAATGCACTTATTTAGCTATATATTTAAATTACTAGTTTTAAGTATTGGTACTTCCAGGAAATTTTGTTTTTGGCGTGGCAGTCAAACTTTACGGGTATATGTCGATTTTAGAGCTCTCAGCTTATTTGATACAATCTGTTTTATGTAAATAAAATTGCCATATACAAGGCGTTTTTTGCCTTTCGCTCATTTTGCTATGTTTGGTTAATATAGAAGACAATTTTTTTTTGCGATCTGCAATACCTTAACACACTAGGAAAAAGATATTGTATAATGAGCCCACGAACAACAATTGAGCAGTCTGAACTGGTCATTTGCCCTTTTAAAAAAGGATAGAGGTGCTGCAAAGGTACAGAGCTATTGCAATTAAGTTCCTCCACCGTCTACCATATTATATTTACCATATTATAGACTTTAGAAAGGAGAATTCTTTAAAAAACAAGAGCAGAAAGGCAACAATGAAATTTTCGCTGAGTCCGACTAGTGCTACAGAGCCCGAAAAATTCTAGTTAACTCCAAGTTTTCTTCTTGAAAGTTGGGTGAAGAGGTTGAAAATGAACTGGGCAAGGTTTCGAGAGCATAAGCTATCCGGCGTGTGTTGCTCGACCATGATTTCAAAGCACTAGTAGCTCGAAAGAAGCCGTTTAAAACAAAGAAGAAACTACCTAAGCAGACTAGCCTTTCATAAGGAGCACATTTTGAAGGACTCCTCGTTTTGGAACATTGGGATTCTCTCGGAGGAGTCAAAATTTAATATTTGAGCTTCGGCAGGATGTTTTATGTATGGAGAAAGCCAAATACTAAGCTCAACAAAGAAAACCTTAAAGCAACAGTGAAGCATTGCTGTGACCACGGTATGGTTTGGGCTTGTATGTCCGCAGTCGGAGTCGGTACTTTGGTACTCATCGATAAAATATGTAGATTATTCAGTACCTTCAAATAAAAAAAAATGTTGATCCGAAGTTCCAAAAAACTGGCTGTAGGCAACGGTCTCCGTTTCTACTAAGACAACGACCCGATCGGCAAATCTAGATTCTTTCAAACATGGCTTATTTGGAACTGTCCCCACGTCATGAATCCCCCGGCACAGTCTTCCGAATTAAATGTCATCGAGAATCTGTGGGCACTTTTAGTCAACAGCGTCAGAAAACATAAGAATTGTAACAAAGAAGACCCAAAGAGAACCTTACTGGAGGAATGGCTCAAAATAACGCCAAGCTATACTCAAAACTTAATGGATTCAATCACATATAGGCTGCAAGCTACGATATAAGCTAAGGGAATGCAAACCAACCATTAAATTAAAGGGTAATCTTAAATTTTAGTACTTTACTGGCACTGCTGTGAGGGAATTTTGGTATATTATTTTGTTTTTTTATTTTTTTTTCTGTTGAACGGCATTATTTTTAAATAAAATCTTTTGTTTTATAAAACAAGGAATTGTCCTCTTCAAAATGACATTTAAAGTATTGCGATATCATTTATAGTTTTTGAATTACAGCAAGAGAAAATTTGAAAATTGAAGTGTATCAAATAAGCTGTGAGCCACTGTATTTGAAATTAAAAAAAACGCACTTATTCACAAATAGTTAAACTACCAACTGACTTTCAAAGGTATCAAATACAAAAGAATAAATAATAATAAAAAAGAAATAAATATAAAAAAAAAAAATTAAAAATAAGAAATTATGAAGGGCTTAGGCGGGGCTAGAACCTTCGACAGCCTACCATTCGGTGCACCTATCTAGCCATCTACACCACGGCTCACTCGAACGGCAGAGTAGCGAAAACAAATAAAATTCGTCATATACGAAAGAAACACTAAAGCAGTGGCTGAAAATACAAATACAATTCAAAGACAATTCTAACGCAATTGAAAAACAATTGTGATTCTTAGAATCTGCACGCATAGCAACATAGAAAACGGCTCAAGATTTTTTGTGTGTATTTGTGCACACGCATACGAAAATTAATTTGCGTTGCTCAACGTTGCTTGCATTTCCATTGTTATTTTAATTGTTTTAAAATTTTTAAAATATATAATGGAATGTAATGAGAGTTTCAGCATATGATCTGCACATTCTATTTGACATTTTAGGTTTTTTTTATAGAAATCATAACTCTTTTACAATTAGCTTTACATGCACAAATATGTACATACATATGTATGTATGTATGTACGATTGCAGCCACACGCTGATCTACGCTAGCACACATAAACATACATACATGCATACATACATATGTATGTATGTATGTATGTGTGCCCGCAATGCGTGTTGCTTTGTCGCTGCCTTGCTTGCTGCGCCACATGGGTTTTTATGAGAAAACTTTATAGACTAAAATTCTGTTTCTAGATGGACAATCATATTGATATGTTCAGATTAAGATTATGATATTCATATCTATATGCCAAACCAAACTGTATGTCTCTAGTATTTGAAATGCATTTTTTACACATTTGGGGGTGTGGGGGCGAATTGGGTGCCGGAATCCAAAATCTGACAAAAACCGAAATTGTATTAAATTTGTATCTATATATATGCAGAAGACTTGGAGACTCTAACTCTGAAAATTAATTAGCTAGAATTTTATAACTGGTTCCCGATAATTTCAGTTATCGATAACATTGCAAATATACAAGTTATCGAATTTCTGAAACAAACTCGTACTGCGCGTGCAATATACGGACCTAACACAAAAAGAATGAACTCTCTAGCTTTTGTATCTTCGGAAATCGACGCGTTCAAACATACGGACAGACGGACGGACGGACAGACAGACGGACATGGCTATATCAACTTTTCTCGTCACCCCGATCAAGAATATATATACTTTATGGGGTCTGCCACGCCTCCTTCTGCCTGTTACATACTTTTAACAAAACCATTATAACTTGATTTCCCATTTTCAATGGGTTCAGGGTATAAAAAGTTGTATTTTTATACCCTGAACCCATTGAAAATGGGAATTCAGGGTATAATGGTTTTGTGAAATGTATGTAACAGGCAGAAGGAGACGTCGCAGACCCTATAAAGTATATATATTCTTGATCAGCATAAAAAAATAAGTTGATTGAGCCCTGTCCGTCTGTCCGTCCGTCCGTCCGTCCGTCCGTCCGTATGAACGTCGAGATTTCCGAAACTACAAAAGCTAGAGAGCTGAAATTTCACATGAACACTCGTATGTTACTTACGCAATACGAGTTTATTTTGTTTTTTCGATAACTCGCCCCATTTCCAAATTATCGATAAAAATCGAAGATTCGTTTCCATTTTTTAGGTTTTTTGGGTATAACTACTACACCGTTTTAGCTAGAGACTTGAACTTTATATATTTAGATAGATATTATGGATACGCAGATTGTGTAGTTTTCAGATTTTGGATGCCACGCCCCCTTCGCCCACAATTTGGAAAAAACGCATTTCAAATACTAGAGACTTGCAATTTGGCACAAAGAAAGATTTATATATCCTTAATCTACTCTGAAAATTTTATGAAGATCGTCTATCTAGAAATGGAGGTTTAAGCGTCCAAAGTTCAGCCCAACCCACCCCCAAGCCACGGCAGCAACTGCGCAGTTAGCAAAGCGCGTGCTTATAAGTGCGTAAAGAAGAAGAGTATCACTTTTTTTGCAGGGTTCAGGGTATCTCGTAGTCGAGCCGTCTCGACTGGAGCCTTCTTACTTGTTATTTATTAATCGAAAACTTAAAAGTTTTATTTTTTAAATTCATTAATATTATTATATTTATGTTAAAATGCTTTCTGCCATCTTAGCAATTGCTACTAAGCTATTATATGCATGAACTATGCAGTTGGCCACAACAAACTTCTTTGCCGATTTGCCACTCCCCCAGTGGGCGTAGACGCATAATTCTTTGCCAGTTCTTAGAAAGAGCCGGGGCTAACATGACTGCAAAATTTGGTTGCTTACATTCCAAAAATGCGAAAATTACAGGGTATTTTTCGATATGCCACGCCCCCAAAGAGGCTGAAAAATTATTTTTGGGGCATCGATAGAGGAGAACATTAGTAACTCAACCATCCAATTTTCAAGCTTCTAGCTCTAAAACTGTAGGAGATATAAACTTTTGCGGTTTGCCACGCCCCCTGTGGGCGTAGATATATCTACCATAGCTTATTAGTCTTGGGTTGTCAACCCGAGTATACATGCAAAATTTCAAGTCTCAATAGTGTTCAAAATATAGCACAATTTGAAAAATCACTATATATTCAGGTCCGATTTGCCACGCCCCCAATGGGCGTAGACATATATTTTTTTGATCGATCTTCTTAGAATCATAACATTAACTCACATGCAAAATTTCAGCGTTCTAGCTTTAACGGTGTAGAAGATACGTATTTCCCGATTTGCCACGCCCCCAATGAGATATATCCGCAATAGCTTTTTGAACTTGGGTTGTCACCCCGAGTATACATGTCAAATTGCAACTCTCTAGCTCATCATCTAGTATGATAACTTGACTATGGGCGAAAGAGTTTTCCGATTTGCCACGCCCCTAGTGGGCGGATCGGGAAAATTTTAACACTTTATAATTCGGGAGCATATATGAGTATATGTTTAAAATTTCAAGTCTCTAGCTCTAATAGTGCCGAAAAATATTGCGTTCATACGGACAGACGGACGGACAGCAAGACGGACGGACAGCAAGACGGACATTGCACAAACCCAATATACTTTTTCCCCTTCGGGAACAAAGTATAATTACATTTGTGCAATGCCTGGTAAACGCACTGATGATAATTTGATACAATTAGTGTATTTTAATTATAACAAAGGAAAGACCATCAAAGAGTTAGCTGAAATGTTTAATATTAAGCTTAGAACTGTGTATAATATTATTAGTCGGGCAGAAAAAGAAAATAGATTAGAATTAAACAGCTCTAGAGGCAGACCAGCAAAGCTCTCTCGACGGGATTGTTCAAAAATTCTAAAGACCGTGGAAAACAATCCACAAACAAGCCTCAGAGTTAGTAAGTGACATTAGAATAAACCTTCGGAAGTCTGTGTGCCCTGAGACTGTGAGAAAAGTACTTACAGTATGTCCATTAATTGTTTGCAAAACGAAAAAATTCATACATAAATCGCTGCTGTGTCGCACTTGGCTGCTTTATAATTACAGCAAAGTAATTGACACCCCACCCCAGAGCCCGGATTTAGTGTCATTAAGAATACATATACATAAGATGAACGCTGTAAAAAAAAAATTATGAATAAAAGTGTCTTTCCTAGTAAAATATGATGTCAAAGTCGCATTTGTATGATTTTTTTCGTTTTGCAAACAATTAATGGACATACTGTACATATGTATTTGTGCATGTAAGCCCAATTGTTTTAAAAAACGTAAAATGTTAAATAGAATATGTAGATCATATGCTGAAACTCTCATTACACTCCATTTTATATTTAAAACAATTAAAATAACAATGGAAATGCATGCAACGTTGAGCAACGCTAAGCAATTTTCGTATGCGTGTGAACATATACACACACAAAATCTTGGGCCGTTTTCTATGTTGCTATGCGTGTATATTCTAAGAATCACAATTGTTTTTCAATTGCGTTAGAATTGTCTTTGAATTGTATTTGTATTTTCAGCCACTGCTTTAGTGTTTCTTTCGTATATGGCGAATTTCATTCGTTTTCGCTACTCTGCCGTTCAAGTGAGCCGTGGTGTAGATGGCTAGACAGATGCAACAAGTGTTAGGGTGTCGCAGGTTCTAATCTCGCTTAAGTCCTTCATAATTTCTTAGTCTTATTTTTAATTTTTTTTTTATTATTTCTTTCCTTATTATTATTTATTCTTTTGTATTTGATACCTTTGAAAGTCAGTTGGTAGTTTAACTAATTGTGAATAAGTGCGTTTTTTTTTTAATTTCAAATATTTAATAGCTTCATTTCTGAAAGTATTTTTGTTTCAATTATATTTTATTCCGTTAAGTCAACAGAAAATAATGAACAGAAAGTTTGCCCAAATAACAAAAGCACGTGACATCTGCGGTAGGAGTTTTCCTATATGTATGCACACATGTACATTCAAAACTAGCCTAGCATGGTCTAAGAATTTAAACTTGCTAGATGGCGCTTTAGCAGTGAGCTTATGTATTATGGCTATTACAGCTTTGAGTGGCATTGATTGTATTTCTTTTACAATTATGAAGTGCCTGTGTTAATTGAGGTGATGCGTGTTATTCGAGGAACGTCTATTTGTTGGGTCTATTTTTAATGATATTTAATAATATAACATTTTTCGAATATTTTTTTGGCAATGCATACACTCATATGTATATATACATGTACATATGTATGTACATTTTGAACGTTACAAGCGTACATTCATATCTATACTTTCTGATTTATCCATATGTTAAAGTATCATCACTATTGAAATGCATTTGTTCTGAGTAATGATTTTTAAAATATCTGTATTTTCAAGCTATGTTGATAAATAGGCGTATAATAATTACACACAATGAAAATCTAAACATACAATCACTCATCAGTAATTGTCTGATTGATTATCTGTGTGGGTGCAATAACTAAAGAAACATGTTTCAACAGATTTTAGACACTATCCAACACTGAAACTTCAATTGTGTTCTGTAAAACGATTAGTCTGTTACTTGCGATTGCCATCACAGTACATATAATTATTTTATTTTATTAAAATTGGGTTCAGGATATTATCTAGTAGAGCACTCTCGACTAGAGTTTTACTTACTTGTTTTCTAGATGTATCTGCAACAATATATCTTAATTATTATATAAATTTATTCCGTGCAGCTTGAAAAGTTCCGAAATCACAATTCCCAATGGCTGTGTATGGTGGAGTCGCAGCAGGAACGTGATAACGAGCAAGACTACGAAGATAATAATGATAACGATAATGACTTAAACAGGTTTATACGATCCGAGTACTTAGATAATTGCGATCTCTACACCACATCGAATATGAACGGTCCCGACATTGATAGTAACAGCAACAATAGCAACCATTTGGAAAATTCCGTTAATTACACATATAGCAGACCTTTAAGCACGTAAGTAATAAAATTGGTACGCCCTTCTGCTTAGAAGATAATACTTTTTCCTCATACAGATTTCGTCGTAGCCAGGATTTGGACGAAATTTGCAACATGACCTCCAGCTCCAAATCTGAAAGTTCCAGTCAGGATTGCAATGATGGCATATATTTTTTTAAATCGAACAAGTCACTAGACGCAAACGGCATGCATGATAAGCTAGCATAGTTAAAACTAAAAAGCTTCTATTTACAGCGCTTACTTTGTCCACTCCTTCATTCAAAAAATTGTACTGTACCATTTAATTTAGAGCGCCTATATGCAGATGTTACCTTATGTATATGTGTCGGTTAACCTATTTGCTGTCACACATATAAACTATTCACTTGCAAGCTTTTTAAATGTGCTTAAGATTTATTTAGTACATATGATACATTTGTTTTTATGCGAATATTAATTGAGAGACTTCTAAAATATTTTTTAATCGCTTAAGAACGATGTTCAATTTTCTGTTCACTCCTGTCGACAGCTTGAAATGAAACTAACACTTCTATTACTATTCCCAGCACAAACGACTAAAAGTTAAGTGAAACTTGAATTGGGTGGTATCGCACTTAAGTTTTGCATACATACCCTAAACAATCAATACTCATTAAATATATAATAATAATAATTGGCAATAACACCCCTATCGGAGCACAGCCTGATGCACAATTTGCCTCCACGCTTCTCTGTCCTGTGCGCGACTTCTCCAGTTGGTAACACCATTCAGGATTGCCTCCATCTGGTCCTTCCAACGGGTTCGAGGTCTACCCCTTCTTCGTTGTCCTCTAACTACCGCATCAAAAACCGAACGAGCTGGAGTGTTTTCCTCCATACGAGCAATGTGACCCAACCAACGAAGACGCTGAATGTCAATTCGCTTGCCAATGTCAACATCGCCGTATAGCTCGTACAGCTCGTCGTTCCACCTGATACGATAGGTTTCGCCAACGCAAATTGGTCCAAAGATCTTGCGAAGAATCTTTCTCTCGAAGACACCAAGAGCAGCTGCATCTGACTGCGTCACGGTCCAGGCTTCCGCTCCATAAAGCAGCACTGGAATGATGAGTGTCTTGTAAAGGGTTACCTTTGTCTTTCGAGAGAGGGCTCTACTGTTCATTTGCCTACTGAGCCCAAAGTAACATTTGTTGGCAAGTGTAATTCTCCGCTTGATCTCCAGGCAGACATCATTTTTGTTGGTCACTGCAGTTCCCAAATAGACAAAGTCCTTGACAGACTCAAAGTTATAGTCTCCAGCAGTAAGGTAAGAGTCAAGACGCCGCGACTCTCTAGTACTGCACACCATAAACTTTGTTTTGCCCATGTTTACTGCAAGACCAACTTTAGCTGATTCCCTTTCGATAGCTCCAAAAGCCGCAGTTACATCACGCTTGGTACGACCAATGATATCAATATCATCAGCGTAACCAAGGAGCTGGACATATTTGTATCCCAGTATTGTGCCCATCCGATGCACTCCAGCTTTCCTTATTATACTCTCCATAAGTGAATTGAAGAGCACACAAGACAGCGAGTCGCCTTGTCTGAGACCCCGCTTGGCAGAGCTGATGGTGTTGCTCAATGTCATGCTACAAAGCCGTATTAGCTTTGCAGGAATACCAAGCTCAGACATGGTAGCGTACAGGCAGTCTCGCCGTGGGCTATCAAAAGCAGCTTTAAAATCGACGAACAGGTGGTATGTGTCGAATTGGTTCTCGTGTGTTTTCTCCAGGATTTGGCGCAATGTGAAGATCTGGTCAACTGTAGACTTGCCAGGACGGAAACCGCATTGATACGGACCTATCAATGCTTCAGCATATGGTTTCAGTCTCTCACACATTACGCTCGTGAGAACCTTGTATGCGACGGGAAGAAGGCTGATGCCACGGTAGTTGGTGCGTTGTGTTGCATCACCCTTCTTCAGGATTGGGCAGATCATACTGAGGTTCCAATCATCGGGCATGCTTTCCGTTAGCCATACGCTGCTGATAAGTTGGTGCATGCACCCTACCAACTCATCGCCTCCAGCCTTAAACAATTCAGCCGGTAAGCCATCTGCTCCCGCGGCTTTATTGTTTTTGAGACGCTGTATAGCTGTCTCGACTTCCGTATGGCTAGGGATGGGAACTTCAACACCATCATCTCTGATTGGGGTTAGTGGACCAACTTCATCAAGCTCATTCTCACTGTTTCCAGCCAAAAGACTCTCAAAGTGATCCCGTCATAACCTCAGTACAATCTCCGCATCAGTAACCAGGTTTCCATCGTCACTCCTGCAGGCAAGCGATCCAGACTTATACCCTTGGGTCATGCGCTTGACCCTCCGGTAAAAGTCACGGGCATCGTTCTTGCTTCTGCTACTCTCCATCTTCTCACACTCAAGCCTTTCCATCTCCCGCTTCTTCCTCCTGAAAAGGCGCTTCTCGTGTCGTCTCCGCGACCTATAAATATCCACCACCGCTCGAGTAGCTCATTAAATATATACATATGTATAAGTAAACTTGTTAAATTGTTAAGTCAAGCTATCTAACAAAAGTGTAATTAAACAAAAAAGAGTACTCTAGTTGAGACTGCATACATTACACTTTCATGTACACATAAACACCGCTCTGAAAACTGCACAGTTCACGTAGCGACTGAACTTGGGCTGCAGTATGTATTTTAAATACGATTTATGCAAATATTCGGGGCGTAGTATCCGTAATCTAAAAGACCTACACAGTAAATATGAAATCTCCAGCTCATACATACAATTATATGTATGCATACATATTCACATAAGCATTCTGATTTCTCATGATATTCACGAGAGTCGAAGTTGCAGACCCAGAGTATATTGTTGCTGTTTTTTATACCCTGAACCCATTGAAAATGGGAATTCAGGGTATAATGGTTTTGTGAAAATGTATGTAACAGTCAGAAGGAGACGTCGCAGACCCCATAAAGTATATATATTCTTGATCAGCATAAAAAAATAAGTTGATCTAGCCCTGTCCGTCTGTCCGTCCGTCCGTCTGTCCGTCTGTATGAACGTCGAGATTTCGGAAACTACAAAAGCTAGAGAGCTGAAATTCGTATGTTAGCTACGCAATACGAGTTTATTTTGTTTTTTCGATAACTCATCCCATTTCCAAATTATCGATAAAAAATCGAAAATTCGTTTACATTTTTTAGGTTTTTAGGGTATAACTTCTACACCGTTTCAGCCAGAGACTTCAACTTTATATATTTAGATAGATATTATAAATACGCAGATTTTGTAGTTTTCAGATTTTTGATGACACGCCCCCCTCGCCCACAATTTGCAAAAAACGCATTTCAAATACTAGAGACTTGCAATTTGGCAAATAGATAGATATAGATACTCTTAATCTACTCTTAAAATTTCATAAAGATCATGCATCTAGAAATGGAGTTATAAGCGTCCAAAGTTCAGCCCAACCCACCCCCAAGCCGCGGCAGCAACTGCGCAGTTAGCAGAGCGCGCGCCTCTAAGTGCGTAAAGAAGAAGAGTATCACTTTTTTTGCAGGGTTCAGGGTATCTCGTAGTCGAGCCGTCTCGACTAGAGCCTTCTTACTTGTTATACCCTGAACCCATTGAAAATGGGAAATCAGGGTATAATGGTTTTGTTAAAAGTATGTAACAGGCAGAAGGAGGCGTGGCAGACCCCATAAAGTATATATATTCTTGATCAGGGTGACGAGAAAAGTTGATATAGCCATGTCCGTCTGTCTGTCCGTCCGTCTGTCCGTATGTTTGAACGCGTCGATTTCCGAAGATACAAAAGCTAGAGAGTTCATTCTTTTTGTGTTAGGTCCGTATATTGCACGCGCAGTACGAGTTTGTTTCAGAAATTCGATAACTTGTATATTTGCAATGTTATCGATAATCGAAATTATCGGGAACCAGTTACAAAATTCTAGCTAATTAATTTTCAGAGTTAGAGTCTCCAAGTCTTCTGCATATATATAGATACAAATTTAATACAATTTCGGTTTTTGTCAGATTTTGGATTCCGGCACCCAATTCGCCCCCACACCCCCAAATGTGTAAAAAATGCATTTCAAATACTAGAGACATACAGTTTGGTTTGGCATATAGATATGAATATCATAATCTTAATCTGAACATATCAATATGATTGTCCATCTAGAAACAGAATTTTAGTCTATAAAGTTTTCTCATAAAACCCATGTGGCGCAGCAAGCAAGGCAGCGACAAAGCAACACGCATTGCGGGCACACATACATACATACATACATATGTATGTATGCATGTATGTATGTTTATGTGTGCTAGCGTAGATCAGCGTGTGGCTGCAATCGTACATACATACATACATATGTATGTACATATTTGTGCATGTAAAGCTAATTGTAAAAGAGTTATGATTTCTAAAAAAAAAACCTAAAATGTCAAATAGAATGTGCAGATCATATGCTGAAACTCTCATTACATTCCATTATATATTTTAAAAATTTTAAAACAATTAAAATAACAATGGAAATGCAAGCAACGTTGAGCAACGCAAATTAATTTTCGTATGCGTGTGCACAAATACACACAAAAAATCTTGAGCCGTTTTCTATGTTGCTATGCGTGCAGATTCTAAGAATCACAATTGTTTTTCAATTGCGTTAGAATTGTCTTTGAATTGTATTTGTATTTTCAGCCACTGCTTTAGTGTTTCTTTCGTATATGACGAATTTCATTCGTTTTCGCTACTCTGCCGTTCGAGTGAGCCGTGGTGTAGATGGCTAGATAGGTGCACCGAATGGTAGGCTGTCGAAGGATCTAGCCCCGCCTAAGCCCTTCATAATTTCTTATTTTTAATTTTTTTTTTATATTTATTTCTTTTTTATTATTATTTATTCTTTTGTATTTGATACCTTTGAAAGTCAGTTGGTAGTTTAACTATTTGTGAATAAGTGCGTTTTTTTTAATTTTAAATATTTAATAGCATCATTTCTGAAAGTGTTTTTGTTTCAATAATATTTTATTCCGTTAAGTCAACAGAAAATAATAAACAGAAAGTTTGCCCAAATAACAAAAGCACGTGACATCTGCGGTAAGAGTTTTCCATATGTATGCACACATGTACATTCAAAACTAGCCTAGCATGGTCTAAGAATTTAAACTTGCTAGATGGCGCTTTAGCAGTGAGCTTATGTATTATGGCTATTACAGCTTTGAGTGGCATTGATTGTATTTCTTTTACAATTATGAAGTGCCTGTGTTAATTGAGGTGATGCGTGTTAATCGAGGAACGTCTATTTGTTGGGTCTATTTTTAATGATATTTAATAATATAACATTTTTCGATTTTCAACTAATATAAGCGCCATCTATTATTATTTTTTTTGGCAATGCAATGTATATATACATGTACATACATATGTACATTTTGAACGTTACACGCATACATTCTTATGTATACTTTCTGATTTATCCATATGGGTAATTCTCCAGAAAAGTCAACATTTTGTCACGTTCGACACTGGTTTTTTGTAATTATCTTGAAAACGGATTAATTTTAGTACTAATCATGAGCAATATATTTAACTATATGTCAAAATTAAGAAGTTTTTTTTGCCATTTTCAGCACTAAAATTGATGCAGTTTCAAGATAATTACAAAAAAAAAAACCAAACCACAGTACAGATTATTATTTTATTTTATTAAAATTGGGTTCAGGGTATTATCTAGTCGAGCACTCTCGACTAGAGTTTTCTTACTTGTTGCTTTTCAATATCGTGACTCATTGAGTTGCTCGTTGAAAGTAACCAAGAAACTGCCGTTAATAACGTCTATTCTTCTAGAGTGTTTGTCGTGTATTATGATGATTCTGTTTTCACTACCTCCAAACAGTGATGTCATTTAAACTTTTTCCAGCCAGATCAGGCTGCTTTGGTAATGCAATGCGGGAAAAATTTGAAAACAGCGGGCAGCGGGAATTCTAGCTTTTTTTTTTTTTTAGCAAATTGAAATAATAATAAGACGGGTTATTATGCAAAGACACTTTATTCCTTTATCAATTACAATCTTTTTATTAGCTCGTGTGAGCATTCTGCGAGAAGATTCAAAACTAAAACTTTATAAACCTAAACGGCGACTCCAAGCCATCGCTGCCGGCGGCCGGGCCGACAGAACGCTGAGCTTGCAACTTCTGCGGACGATCACCCCGCT
This sequence comes from Drosophila borborema, assembly GCA_030914335.1. Taxonomy (NCBI): domain Eukaryota; kingdom Metazoa; phylum Arthropoda; class Insecta; order Diptera; family Drosophilidae; genus Drosophila; species Drosophila borborema. The sequence continues at coordinate 136,138 of JAUESP010000248.1, forward strand.
GTTGCGTGGTGGTGTCCAATTTCGCCTGCAACTCTGTTGCAACGGCATCCGGTGAAGCTATTGCTGACTCGCTGTCAGCATTATTTGATCGGCGCGTGCTAACTCCTCCCCGGGTAGGTTGAAACCCGTCCTCGGGTTTCCCATTGATCGGTTTCCGTCGACATGTTTTAAAACCGATGACTAGGAGGAGCACCAGAGAAATCAGTATAATGATGCAACCGAACGACCTTGATGACAATTCGGCCTTAAGGTTGCTGATGTGGCGAAGGTTGGTCAGGCTCAGGTCGTGCAGAAACGGGAGGCTCAGGTGTTCCCGGAATAGTGTGATGTTGACTATTCCAGACGTCGAAACTGCTGGCTTTTTTCTCAGAATACCCTTATGGTTGACGTAAAGGGTTCCATTCAGAGAGATGTGGTCGTCGAAGGTAACCAAGTAGGTCCCCGTGACCTGTTGGCTAGTGCCAGTGCTGTCCACTGCATGGATTGTGGCGCTATTGATGATTATTACGCCTTCATCGACGACGGCTATGGGTTTTAGATGCCCATGTCGTGTGGCGCATTGGGCAGTGCCACCTGAGACCAGTTGTTGAGCACACGTTGGTTTCTGCATTTGGTTGCAGAAGGTGGTGCTCACAGTAGAGGCGCAGTCGCGCACGGCGAAGGTTTTCCTCTCGCAATCGGCCACCACGTCACCTTCTTCTAAATCTATTATTATATTATTACGTTGAACAGGGAAAATATTTATCTTTTTGCAATGTAACTTAGGTCTAGGGAATTTAATTAAAAAATATAGTATTTGGGAATTTTGGAAGGCCTTAATATTAGAGACCTCTAGTAGGTCTGTTACGCTAACATTGGTGAGTTGCTCATTTAACTCTTTTACGTCAATGCTGTCAAGTATGAGTGGGCTGATTAGATTTATTTTTGCGAGTGAAATGGAAAGAATTAAATCTTCTAGATTCGAAATTATCATTCTGTTTTTCGCCAGGATAGTCGTATAAAAGTGTTCGACTTCCGTATCTGGTTTTTGGATTGCATTAAGAGTTCTTGAAATTTCGTTGAGTCTTACTTGAATTTTATTATTTATCTCAATTTGTTTGTTTTCTGAATCTATTAGTTGTCCCTGTTTTAACTTTAACTGCTCCCAGTCATCAAAATCTGGGGTTCCTGCTATTGCTTTAAGAGCAGTACCTATCAGGTTTATGCTTCTGGCTTGTCTATGGTGAACATTAAGAGTGCTGATTAAGGTGGTTATGTGCTGTAGGTCAGTCTTCAGTACCTGTCTCATGTGGTCTTTTGGTAGTTTGTCCACTAGTGTCCATGTCTCGTCGGCGTATGTCTCGTATATCGTTAAGTTAGTCGTGTGTCCTATGTAACCGTATTCGTCCCAAATCGTCACGTCACCGTCTATTATAGGTATGTAGTCCGCGTGCGTATAGTCATTAAGTCTTGAGGTCGCGTCGGTTCCAGTCAGAGTCACAACTACTAATGTTAGAATATGTGTTATCCTAAGATAAAAGATACAAAAATTAAAAAGTTATTAACAATGGTCTACTTAAGGCTGTCCTTATGGACCACCCTCCCTTTTATAAGGACCGTTGTCCCAAGGTGTGCTTCAACCACTGCTTCGGTGAATAAGGGGGAAAGTTTGTTTCCTAGTCTCTTATTGGACTTTACCCATACTTTCTCACCTATTTTGTATGATTTGTGAACCCTGTTCTTGTTATGCTGCTCTAGAGACTTTTCTTGTGCTGATGTGAGATTGTTTCTTATCTGCACCGCAGCGTTTACAGGTATATTGTGAATGATTTCTATCGGTTTCTTTTTTGTCACCGAATGAATCGACCTATTGTATTTGGTTGTTGCAAGGAGAATGCTTTCAATGGTATCTTCAATGTGATTTCCATTCTTTAAGCAGCGACTTATGTCTCCTAAAGTACCGTGAAAACGCTCGACTTGCCCATTAGATGTACTGTGTAAGGGTGGTGCGTTTGCAATCGCAATGTCAAAGTTGTTTGCTAACATTGTCCGGATGGTCTCTGAGTTTAGCGATCTCTCGTTATCGCAATAGATAGTCTTTGTCTTTGGGAAAAAATTGAGAATCTGTAAGAGTGGAGCTTTTACATCCACAATTGCGCGTGATCGTATCGGTTGAACGACAGCGAATTTAGAGAATTTGTCGATGCAGGTTAAAAAGTATTTCCCGTCTGTGGAGCAAATATCTACATGTAGTATTTCTCCGGCATATGAAGGTATAGGAGTTTTCCCTAATTCTTGCCTGATCGGATGTCGGTCATGTTTGTTCATAGCGCATATTCGACAATTTGCTGCTATTTCGGTTGTTAAACGACCCATTTTTGGGAAAAAATAGTCCCTAAGTATTTGTTGGGCATTTTCCTGAGCTGCGCGATGAGCGCGATTGTGCTCCGCTATAGCTATTTCCCTTTGTTCTGTAACGTCTGATATGTCTATCACGAGGCTTTTACAGTGTCGAAAAGTTGTTGAGGGAAATTTCTTCACTAGCTTATGTTGAATGAAGGCTAGAATAGGAAGATCACAATGAATTGCATTGGTCACTTCGGAGTTTACCACTTCTCGTAGAGTCTGAGTAAGTGTGTTGCGATCGGAAAATTGTATGACATGTCGGGTCTTTGTTTTGAACAAAATATATGTCTTTTGTTGTGGGACAGTGCTTTCTTCCAGTATAATCTGATTACGGAAGCAGTTTACAGGTTTATCTGTTGTCTCGATTGTGTAAGTCAGAGACTCTTCGCTGTGGATTGTAGCGGCATCGGATTCCGCCGAATCCTCCAGAGCGTTAATATTCTGGCGAGACAGAGCGTCTGCCACAAGGTTCTCTTTGCCTGGCTTATATATGATGTTTACATTATGCTCATCAATAAAAGCCTTCCAGCGCTTTATCTTGGCATTCGGATTTTTGTCCGAAACCGCGAATGTTAGCGGCTGGTGGTCTGTGTAGATGTTAAGGTTTTTAACACCGTACAAGTAATTTCTGAGATTTTTCAGTGCCCACACAATGGCTAAGAGTTCTCTCTCATTTGTGGCAAAGTTAATCTCGTTGTCTCGCAATGTGCGCGAGATCATGGTTATAGGGCGTCCGCCCTGAGATGGCACAGCACCAAGCCCTTGGCCTGAGGCGTCTGTTGTCAAGTCAAATGGTTTTTTAAAATCGGGATATGCTAACAGCACATCTTCGGAAGCTAACAGCTCTTTTAATTTGTTAAAGGCTTCTAATTGTGTTTGACTTAATTCGATGTTTACCCTCCTCGACTGATTAGCGCTTATCTTGCCATTTTCGCCTTTCAAGACTTCCGTTAGGGGTCTTGCAATGTTGGCAAAGCCTGCTATGAAGCATCTGTAATAGCTCGCTAATCCTAAGAAGGATCGAAGATTGAATAAAGTTTTTGGCGGTTGAAAGTCTTTTATGGCCCGTACTTTGTCGGCCGACGTTTGTATTCCGCCTCTGCATACTGTGAATCCTAAGTATTCCACGCTCGTTTTGAAGAACTTGGATTTTTCTTGAGAAACTCTCATGCCAGCATCCCTAAGGTTTTTCAAGACCCATTCAATGTGTTTGACATGGTCTTCCTTATTGGGTGAGAAAATTATTACGTCATCCACATAGACGTAGCACGTTTTCCCAATTTGCTCCCTGAGGACATCGTCTATTGCCCTCTGGAATATACTAGGGGCGTTCTTTAGCCCGAATGGAAGTCGACAAAATTCGTATTTTCCATTGTTTACAGAGAATGCTGTCTTTTCTCTGTCCCTCTCTGCCAATTCTATCTGGTGAAAAGCCCGATTTTAGGTCTAGTGTTGTAAAATATTGAGCATCGCCCATATTCGATAATATGTTAGAGATAGTTGGGATAGGGTATTTATCGTCGGTTGTTTTTTGATTTAGTTTCCTAAAATCAATCACCAGACGTTTTTTTTATGACCTGTTTCGTCAACACCTTTTTTGTCGACTACCCATATTGGATTGTTGTAGGGTGACTTGGATGGTCTAATTATGCCATTCGCCAGAAGTTGTTTAACCTCTGCGTTGACGAATTCAGACACACCCATTGGGTATGGGTATAATTTAGAATACACCGGTTCGCCATCCGTTGGGATAGTGGCAACTGTGTTAATGTTGTAAGGTAAGGATTCGTTAACGTCTGCGAAGGCGTTAATCATCCTATCAATCATACGATTGAAAGTAGGTCTGATCGCGGCAGGCACATCCGCATCATGGATTTCAAAATGATTCACTTCTTGACAGTTAGTGAATTTGATCTCTTCTATACCTTGATCATATTCTATTTTATTATTTGTTAGGTCGATTTGGGCGTTGACTTGTTTTAACAGATCAAGGCCAATGATGCCATCGAAATCTTTTAGTGATTCGAGCATGAAGAAAAAGGATTTGACTTTGAAAAGGTGAATAAGACACTTATGTTGGATTTTTGTGTGTCCATGGAGTGACCTAACCTGGAATGGGTTGTTGACTGGCATCCAATGTGCCAGTTCAGGAAGGGGTTTAATATAGTTTTTAGACGCTCCAGTATCAATTAAGAGCTTAATGGTGCGCCCTGCTATCGTACGTTCTATGTACGGGAGCAGGGAGTTTCCCCTAAAAAATTGCAGTTTTCTGTTTCTGACAACTCATCCTCAACTGCCTCTGTCTCATGTTGAGAATGGGACCCGTAGTCGTCAGTATTGTCTTGTTGGGGCAAATGATTTACGTTTTGTTGCGTTCTCATGGATTGGTCCCCATAATTTCGAGAGATTTTATAGCTTTGAACGGGTTGCTTAAAACGCGAGGAAGAATCGACTTCCATTGGTTCAGGTCTGCGGTTCTGTGCTTTTTGGGAATTGAAGCGCTGTTTAGAGCTGCTTGGTTTCTGTTGGTTTGAGTTTGAGTGTGTCTGAAAATGAGGGTTCTTCTTTTGATAAGAACCATCATTCTCCTGCTGACCACTTTGACGCCAGTTCTGGGTCTTTTGGCCATTTGACTTTTGAGGCTTCTCTTCCGAGTATTTTGCAAAACTAGCTGCAAAAATTCCTCTCTCATTACTCGATTCAGCTTCTTGAGCTAAAGCTAGAGCCGAAGGAAGGTCTTTGGGTTGCGCCGGAAAAACGGCCCACCTCACTGATTTTCTGAGTCCCGAAATGAAGGTGTGCAGAGCGTCATTTCTGAATTTGCTATTCAGGACAGCCGCTGCAGCAGGGTCATGTGTCATTATAGTTTTATTAGTTAGTAATGTTAACTTTTTCTCGATCTCATCGTAGTATTTTAGCAACGATAGATCGCCTTGCCTAAGCGTGCTCAATTGTTGTTGAATCACATGCACAGGCGTTTTGTCAGAGTATGTGAAGTCTAGTCTGGCAATAATTGCCTTGAAGTTTAGTACAGTATTGAACGAGGCAAGCACAGCGTCTGCTGGTCCTCTAACTTTGTTGCGAATTATTGCAACTGCTTGATAGTGCCTCGAGCTGCCATCGTAAGGTTCAAAAACCTTATAGGCTGCGCAGGCTGCTTGTCTCCACGAAACATAATTCTCTTGCTTGCCGTCAAACTCTGGAATTGACTTAACTATATCTAAGGGTTCGTCGCATTTATTACCCGCGACAATTTTAATCTCTTCATAGATCTCGACCTGAGCGGTCGGTCCCACAAATCTGTTAAATTGTTCTGTAAGAGCTTTTATTCTGTTTTCAAAAGTAGCTGCTTGCTGTTCGAGTGCATTTTGCATTTGCACTCCGAGTTGCGCTACTTGTTCCTCAGTCATTTTTTGTCGTCTGTGTTGCAAAAAGGAAGAGATAAGTTCGTCACCGCTGCTATCGTCCGACCTGTTGCTACCCTGCATTCGCCTAATCGCTTTACTCTAGTAGTAATATCAACGAAATTCAAATTCTTCACTAAAGAAAGAGGGCACTGACAGAATGATTTATTCGGACACTAACAATTTATTCAACAAGATATTTTATTTAAAAGTATTGCATTTTATTTCAAATTTTATTTTATTTAATTCGATTTTTTCTTTTTTTTTTTTATCAAAAGTATTAAATTTATTTATATAAAAAATAAATTTTTATTTTAAAGTAATAAGTTTTATTTATATTTAGAATTTTTGATTTGAGAGTATTTAATTTTCATAAAAAATGTTTTGTAACGTAAAAGAGAAATGAGCAGTTCACTTACATATGCATTCTTGAATTCGTTTATATAAATTTATTTGGCAGTGGTGGTCGATACAATGGTCCAACGCTGATATGATGGTCCAACGCTGTCTTCGTTGTTTTGATTTGTTTTTTTTTTTTTTTTTTTATTGTACTCGCTCAGCGGTCCGCTGGGGTTTTTTCTTTTTGTTTTCTTTTTTGTTATTCACTTTTTGTTTTGTGTTCGGCTAGCTAATGCTGCTTTTATATTTTCGTTATTGTTTTATTCACAGTGGCTCCTGGCGTTGGCCGAAGAGTTGCACAGATCACAAATGTTAAAGGCGTGTATGTTCACTTGCCGTTGGGCGGCCAATTATAATAAGACGGGTTATTATGCAAAGACACTTTATTCCTTTATCAATTACAATCTTTTTATTAGCTCGTGTGAGCATTCTGCGAGAAGATTCAAAACTAAACTTTATAAACCTAAACGGCGACTCCAAGCCATCGCTGCCGGCGGCCGGGCCGACAGAACGCTGAGCTTGCAACTTCTGCGGACGATCACCCCGCTGTTGCGTGGTGGTGTCCAATTTCGCCTGCAACTCTGTTGCAACGGCAATCCGGTGAAGCTGTTGCTGACTCGCTGTCAGCATTATTTGATCGGCGCGTGCTAACTTTTATATATATATATATATATATATATATATATATATATATATATATAGATATATATATATATTTTTTTTAATTTTACTTATTCTCAATTTGGTTGAGTTGTTTCTATTGCATTTGACGATTGAAATGTTAAATATGTAAGTCTATTAGTAAAGTATTGATATTGGATCAGTACTAATGATTAATCATTAGTAATGATCTAAAAACTCATTTTGAAATAGCTGCTCTTCAGGAAAAATGGTAAGAGCTAAAATATTGTATGAATCGTTTTGTGACAACAAAAGCACTGCCTTGGTCAAATGCCCAAGTTGAGAGGGTTTTTTAGCCAAGTAAATTTGGTTAATTCCAAAATACGAAACAGGATAAACGTTGACTGAGCGCAGTCAGAGCCAGCTGCGCCTTTAGGACAGTCTACAGGCAGCAAAATTTCCCATACAGTCACATAAATGCTCATACATGTAGCAAGACACTGTAAATGTGTATGTGCATGCTCATCGCGAAAAAGTAATGCTTATGCACATCAGCGCTTTCATACCCTTCCCAAAAATAATCACGAAAACACTAAAATTTCGCATGAGCATGGCAAAGCCGTTTAAGAGTTCAGCATACTCTTACTAAGAATGGCAGACGGGATCGTTGCGAATCGCAACTCGCGGACAAATTTCAATTTTTGTGCGCTGCTGACTTGTGCCCACGATTGAGTAACACTGAGTCTTTTAACAGTGACTTGTGCCTGCATACATATATGTATGTATATATGAGAGGCATAGAGAGAGTGAGTGAGAGAGTGAATAAAGAAAGAATAGCACACAGTGATGCTTCATATGAGAATAGAATCATTTCGTTCGAGCGCTGACAGCGAACTGAAAATCAACTACGATATTTTCGCTGCCCGAGCAGCAGATGACAGAGCCGAGCAAATACGAAGATGATTAGGACGCCAAATCAAATCTGGTTCGTGAAAAAAGTTTGTTCTAGTTGTCTAGTCTATGTGTTGTATGGTTAGTGCTAGTACATACATATGTACATATATACTGGCACTTCTCATCCGCCATATTTTCATGTATATATGAACTAAATTCACATGTAATAAACTGTGTCATCCATTTCTTGCACAAACATATGTATGTATCTACATTTGTATATATGTAAATACCGCCGGCTGTGCGACATATATACACATACATACACGTACCCACATATCTTTTATATGTCGGCACTAGTTGCCGTTTCGCCTATTCAATCAAAAAGAATAAAATAAATATTAATCAAAAAGAATAAAATAAACAATAAATATCCTTTGTTGTTTTTATATATTCTTTATTGGTTTGGTTTATTACAATTGCTTATTACTACGCGAATCACATATAACTACATATATATCAGCTGTTTATGTTACTGGCCGATCCTCAGCTGTTTTCACATTCAGCACTTGCACCCTACATATGTACGGACCAGTGATGCCAACTTTTTTTTTTAAAAAAGGCAAAACTGTCCGTAAAATACGGAAAAAAAGGCAGAAAATCTAAAAAAAAAAGGACAGAAAACAGGACAAAAACATTTTTTTTTTGGTTTGGGGACATTCCGGAGGCTTAAAGCATATTTTATTTTTTTGGGCAAAACACGATGCGTTTTGCATATGTTTTTTTGTCGCCATTTGTGCGCGAATTTGGTCAATTTTGCAGTTTATACTGCATTTGCAGTACTTGCAGTACGCCTTATTATTGTCGTTCTCATCCCGGGCTATCCACGACTTGAAATCTAACTACTTTAGCCAGCAATTCTGAAATTTTTGTTTATAGATCTCCTGGGCATTTTATCAATGTTTTCAAATTAAATTTTAGATAAGAAACGATTTCGATAATGCATATAAACTTCCTACACTATCAATTTTTCACTGTTATACTTATTTTGGCGCTGTTCTTAACCAAATATCGGTACACAATTTAGTATATTTTATGCTAAAGTTCTGTTAAACTGCTCTGAAATGTTATTTAATAAAATTTTGTTGCATCAACAACCGATCAACTGGGAAAACAACCAACTGGGAAAATATGAACACGATTCGCATTCACAAAAAAAGGACAGATTTCCGGAATAGGGGATGTTTGATTATTTTTTCCAGACAAAGCGTTTAAAAACAGGACAGATCTGTCCGGAAAAAGGACAAATTGGCATCACTGGTACGGACATACACAACAAATCAATTTATTAAATAACAAACACAATATTCTTTGTTTTTAATTTATTTATTTTTCAATTTCCCATTTCTTCATTACATTCATCATTTATTTATTTATGAGTCTACTTGTGCTAACATACGCACATATGTATGTACATACATAACATATAGAATATACGTTATTTTCTTTTTTCACTTGCGTCCGTACAAACAATTTAGCAATTAACACGTCAAATAATCTATTACGAATATATTTAATAAACACATAGCACATTCCATAAAGAAACAACAATATCCAATTGTTTGTTATCTTACGTCCAATCAGCTGTGTACTCAGAACAAATCACAAAACTATCGATAGCTCTTGCCGACCGCCACAATTTCTTTCGATAGTCGTTCCACGATCACTTCCCGCATTCATCGTAATTCAACAACATTTTAAATAAATTTTTATAAGATAGATAAAAATAAATGTTGTTTGTCTTGTTTAAATTTTTTAGTTCATTTAAAAATATAAAGGAGATATACAATTTACAATTGAATTAAATTAAAATCAATTCATTAATTATATATTAGTTAAATCATTCTTCTTTTGTTCTTTGGTTTAATAAGACGCTTTTATCTACTTGACAACTTCCTACTTTTTCGTCAACTTCCTTATTTCAAGCTTTGAGCCATTTTCCTGCCTCAATTACATTAAATTTCGGTCAGCTTACTCTTAATTATATGTTCTCGAATTATCAAGTGTAAAAATTTTCCCGATCCGCCCATGGTCAAGTTATCATACTAGAGGATGAGCTAAAGAGTTGCATTTCGGAATGTATACTCGGAGTGACAACCCAAGTTAAAAAAGCTATGGCGGATATATCTACGCTCATTGGGGGCGTGGCAAATCGAGAAAAACGTATCTTCCACACCGTTTTAAAGCTAGAACGCTGAAATTTTCCATGTGAGTTAATGTTATATTCTAAGAAGATCGATCAAAAAGTTATATGTCTACGCCCATTGGGGGCGTGGCAAATCGGACCTGAATATATAGTGATTTTTCAAATTGTGTTATATTTTGAACACTATTGACACTAGAGACTTGAAATTTTGCATGTATACTCGGGTTGGCAACCCTAGACTAATAAGCGTGTCAAACCGAAAAAGTTTATATCTCCTACAGTTTTAGGGCTAGAAGCTTGAAAATTGGATGGTTGAGTTACTAATGTTCTCCTCTATCGATGCCCCAAAAATAATTTTTCAGCCTCTTTGGGGGCGTGGCATATCGAAAAATACCCTGTAATTTTCGCATTTTGGAATGTAAGCAACCAATTTTGCAGGCATGTTAGCCTCGGCTCTTTCTAAGGACTGGCAAAACTTGTGCGTCTACGCCCACAGGGGGCGTGGCAATCGGAAAAGAAGTTTGTTGTGGCCAACTGCATAATTCATGCATATAATAGCTTAGTAGCAATGCTAAGATTGCAAAAGCATTTAAACATAAATATAATGAGTTTAAAAATAAAATTTTTAAGTTTTCGATTAATAAATAAAAAGCTTCCAGCGGCATTTGAGCCCAGGTCTTTTGAAAATAACATATCGTTAGCTAAACCTAAATAAATTCACATAAAGGGTCAGCTGATCAGCAGCTTGTGACAAAACAAAACAATACAATCGCTATTCTTGCAATATGTATACACACTTGGATGTGTATACACGTACAAACATCTGTGTACACATACATACATATATGCAAGTTATCACCCCGCTACTCAAGCGACTCTTATGATAAATGTAAACAACTTTCAAATAGCATAACTCAGTCTCCCCAATCATAAACAACTTATAGTATCACGCCACTCGGCTCAAACATAAATATTCCCTATTCCCACAGAGTCAGCATTTTGGCTTCAACATAAACATAAGAATCTCTACGCAGTTCCAAGGGCTCTTTGAGTTAGCAACCAAGCTTTAATATAAACAATTCATAATTTCACAATACCGATATAGAATCACGTAAGCCACTCTTGTGAGCTTTCGAGCTTTTGAGCTTTGAGCTTTAATGAGGGAAGCTTAACATAAACATTAGCTGACTTGCAGCATAAGATCATTTTTGTACTTTAGTTCGAATTGGAGTTTAATAAAAGAACACTACGTTCACTATAATAAAATAATTTTTTTATTAATTTGCAAAGGCCAAGTTGATTAATTGGCGCCCAACGTGGGGCATACGTTGAAATAAAAAAACACATAAAAAGAACTACATCTTTTTATGTAATCGTACGCCGCCGAACTAAAGTGAAATAAAAAGTGTCAAAAATTTAAACTCAAAAAGAAACATCAAGTTTCTAGAACTCAAACAAAAAGTGCATTAAAAAGTTTCAATAAAAAGAAACAGCTTGTGCTTCAAACCAAATTTTAAATCACAACAACGCTAATAAAAGTCACATGACTTAAAACAAAAACTGAATCTAAAAACGACAAAAGTTTGTGCCTGCCTAAAACAAAAGGCAGCTTAAGACGAAAAGATCGTGCTGTGTGACCGAACCAAAGGTCGCAACCCAAAACCAGTGACAAGACAATAAAAGAAGGAAGGAAGGAAGGAAGGACGACCCGATCCACTACGTGAGCGATTGAGAATCTTTATAATCTTTATAATTACTCATTAAGCTACATTTAAAATTTTTTGTGTTTAACAATTGTACTAACCTGGACGAGTTAATTGAAAAATTTCAAATTTAAAAGCAAATACAATAATTCAAAAATGGCTAACAATCTAACAGCAGAAATAATAGCTCAATTGATTGCAAATCAAACCAGAGTGCTTCAAGAACAAATTACAGATTAAAAGCTCAGTTAACATTGTTCCAACAACGAACAAGAATTTAAAGCAACAGTCATCAATGATACAATTCGTTGCGACGAATCATTCGATATAGTTAAATCCTTACCTGAGTTTTCAGGAAACCAAAACGCATATGTAAGCTGCGTGAAGCAGCTTGCTGTGCTATGCGAATGTATAGAAGAGGCAGTAGAAAATATGTAGGTGCCTTAACAATACTTAGAAACAAAGTCACAGGTAGAGCAAATGATATCCTAACTTATCACGGTACCGTACTTAACTTTGAGGCAATACTTGCCAGATTAGATTTTGCATATAGTGATAGACGTCCGATGCACATTTTAGAACAAGAATTAAGTGTCTTACGACAGGGCAACATATCGGTTCTCGAATATTATAACCTGGTTAATAAAAAATTAACCCAGCTGATAAACAAAACTATTATGACATATGGCGACAAGGCCAATGTAATTACCGAATTAAATAATAAAAAACAGAGAAAACGCTTTGCGAGTTTTCATCACAGGCCTTAACGGATCTTTATCAAATATTGTTTTTCTCTAAACCAGAAAACCTTCCAAACGCCTTGGCTAAAGCCCAAGAGCTAGAAGCAAATTATCAAAGAGCTAATTTCGCTTATATCATTCTGTTAATATACAACAGTCCAATGAAAATAAAAAAGAACAACCAAAGTATAATAAATCAAATCAATCTAATAAAAAATATGACAATCATTTACGTTTCAATCAGAACTCGCAAAATCAAATTCAATCTAACCCCCAACCCCCTCAAGAACCAATGGATGTAGATAGATCCGTTCAAATACAAAACCCATCTTTCAAACAGAATCCAATTTTAGAACAGGCAAACAAAAGAGTATTCTCTTCTCAAAAACTCATCAACCAAAAAAGGTTATGCGTGTTAATAACATTCAGGAGGACCATTTTTAGAGGGCAAGGGGAGAGCTCCCATTCATCTACAGAATAGATAAAAAAATAAACAAAAACCTCAAGGTATTAATAGACACAGGCGCTACAGCTTGTTATATAAAAAAAACATATACAATAACCCAGAAGAGTTAGTTATTAAAAAAGAGTAAAAACTGTCAATGGATACAGTATCATAACACATTCTCATAATATAAATATTTCGGAAACGTTATAGATTTTATGAAATCGATAATCTAGAAGCAGATTTGTTAATCGGTTATAATCTACTAAAAGCTATTAATGCAATAATTGACCTATCAAAAGGTACACTGCATTATAATAAGAAAACAGAAACGATTAATTGATAAATGAAAGTCCAGATAAGAAGTATTTCGTCACTCCTTATCTAAAAAATGAAACTTTTCAATCAAATACATTATTCAATGTATCTGACATACAATCAGCGTCATCAGTGACTCTGATTACCCAAATACAAAAAATAAAGCGATTAACGAAAATCTCAATAAAAACAAGCATATAAAAAAGAAGAAAGCTAAAAGGAGCAGACAACGAAAATTGTCAGTATCCTCTACAAGCACTTCAATATGCGAAGTAAATCATTTAAAAGTTAATCATTCCATTGATAAAATGGCCAATCTAACAACTCTTGAAGAACAAATCATTCAAGAAATAAAAATCAAACACTCTCAATACAAATATCTCTTCCTTTTAGAACAGATATTAGAGGTGAAATCAGAACGATAAACGACACTCCAATTACAGTAAACACATATCCTTATCCACATTCAGTTAACAATTTTGTTAATAAGGAAATAAATAGGATGTTAGATGAGAACATAATAAGGCCAAGCAAAAGTCCTTATAACTCTCCAGTATGGGTTGTAGGAAAAAAGGGCTTTAACGAAGATGGAACACAAAAGCACAGATTAGTTATTGATTACAAAAAAACTAAATAATAATACATTCAGATAGATATCCGATGCCAGATCCATCGGTAATATTATCTAACCTAGGTAAAGCCAAATTCTTTTCAAACTATTGTTTTAGAATCTGGTTTTCATCAAATTTTAATGAAAAGCACAGATATTGAGAAAACCGCTTTTTTCCATCAATAATGGAAAATATGAATTTCTTCGCTTGCCATTTGGACTTGCGACGCGCCTAGCATATTTCAAAGAGCTATGGACAATATATTACGTGATAAAATCGGTTAAAACTTGCCACATCTATATAGATGATTAATAGTTTTTCAGAAAATATCGAGCAACACTTCAATGACTTACAAGAAATTATCGAAATATTATTTAAAGCAAATATGAAGATATCTCTAGAAAAATCCAAATTCTTTAAAAAGAAATCGAATTCCTAGGATATGTAGTGTCTCACAATATTATTACAACTGACCCAAAAAAAATAGAAGCTATCATAAATATCCACCTCCCACTAACTTGAGAGAATTACGAGGTTTTCTAGGTTTAACTAACTACTACAGGAAATTCGTACAAATTACGCAATATAGCAAAGCCCCTCAAAAAACTATTACAAGGACACAATGGTATGATTTCAAGACCATGTC